>BDUI01000070.1:54701-95026 GCA_002335545.1 Apodemus speciosus
AAGTCTTTGAAGAAAGTAATCCAAGAAGACCTCAGAAGATGGAAAAATCTTCCATGCTCTTGGATTGGCAGGATTAATATAGAAAAATGGCCATCTTGCCAAAAGCAATCTACAGATTCAATGCAATCCCCATCAAAATCCCAAATCAATTCTTCATAGAATTAGAAAGAGCAATTCTCAAATTCATCTGGAATAACAAAACCCAGGATAGCTACAACTATCCTCAAGAGTAAAAGAACTTCTGGGGGAATCAGTATCCCTGGCCTCAAGCAGCTGTGTTACAAACTGCATGGTGTTGGTACAGTGACAGGCAAGTAGATCAATGGAATAGAATTGAAGGCCCAGAAATGAACCCACACACCTATGGTCACTTGATCTTTGTGTGGTTTTGGTATCAGTGAAATTGTGGCTTCATTGAAGGAGTTGGGTAATGTTCCTTCTGTTTCTATTTCTGTTACACCAATCTGTTACACAGTCACAGGAGAAAAGACGTTAGCCGGGACCCACTCCCTTGTACTTGCAATTGGGTATGTAGTTCTGTGGCCCCGATCAACTCTGGATGCAGGCTGTGCTGGCTGTCTCCTCAGTGCAGCTGGGTGTATAGCTGGCTTCCTGAGTCACTTGGAGATGGCACACTGTGGCCGGGGATTTTCCGGATCCGGAGGCAGAAACCAGAAGGCTCCTGCCAGAGGCCTCTAGACAGGATCCTCTGATCTGCAGGGCTCGTCTCACCTGTGCAGACCTGGGAACTCGGTCCAAGAATGGAGTCAAGATCAAATTCTGAGTGCTTCTTGTGAGAAAACAAACAACCAAGAGTCAGTTTCTTCCATATTTTAATTTCTATTGAAAACAGATTATCTTCTACATTATATCCTGACCACAGTTTCCCCTCCCCCCACTCTTAGTAACACCCCCTGTCCCTTTTCACTGTGTCCATTTCCACTCTATTTCCTCTTCAAATATGAGCAAGCTTACAAGAGACAACAGTCATGCAAAACAAAACTAGATAATATAAGACAAGGCAATTGCCCTCCTAGGGAGACTATACAAGGCAACCCAAGCAGAAAAAGCTTCTCAAGAGCAGACAAAAAAGTCAGAGATACATCTTATCCCACTGTTAGGAGTCCCACAAAAACAACAAGCTAGGGCTGGAGAGATAGCTCAAAAGTTCGGAGCACTGGCTGCTCTTCTAGAGGTCCTGAGTTTAGTTCCCAGCAACTACATGGTGGCTCACAACCACTCATAATGAAATCTTGTGCCCTCTCTGGTGTGCAGGCATAATTCATGTAAACTACTGCATACTAAATAAATAAATCTTTAAAAATAAACAAGCTAATGGTGGTAACATGTACACAGATGACCTCTTGCAGATCCATGCAGGCTTTGGGTTTGAAACTTCATTCTCAGTGAGCCCCTATGAGCCCTACTTAGTCTCTTTGGTGAGACACGCCATATTTCTATATGTCTATAAATATTTCCTTTACTAAGCATTACTGTAATCATGGTGTCTCTTCACAGCAATAGACGTATGACAAAGACATACTAACCTTTGATACCTGAGATACCATCTTGTATTGATGGATAAATAGTCTAGAAATGTATCTGAAAATCAGAGAACAGCAGTACCCTCTGCCTAGCCTGGAGCTAAGGATTCTGTACATCAAACATATATAGACACAAAATTCACCACCTTTGCGGCAGCTGATCACACACTACATTACTTATAAATTAAGGACGTATATTTCAATTGCTTTTCTTATTATTGTGACAAAATGCCTGATAACGCAGCCGAAGCGGGAGTCATTTTGTCCCGTACTGAGGGCACAGTCTATGACATTAGCATCCAGAACCAACTGCTGCTAAGGCCTTCAGTAGTCCCTCTCTCACAAAGATATCACCAGACCCTGCAGAAACACTACCAATGAATCTCCAGCCAATAGACTTCCAAGAACCATGTTTTGTTTGTTTAACCAGGGAATGAGAGCTTATACCTTAGAGAAGTTGTTGCTGGCCACACTGTCTTTTCACTATCCCGTCCCCAAATCCTCTCTTGGTATCAAAGGCAAAAGGGAAACCTGGTACTTCTATGGAGACCCTGATTCCTCTCTTCACACCTCTAACCTTGTCTGCATATAGTACTGGGCTTTAACTCTCTTTGGAGCCTCTGCTGTGTTGTTGGCTGCTTGTTTCTCCATGGTGCTAATAACTTTTTAACTAAACATATTGTTCTCACAATCTGTTTCAGTGAACTCCTTGATTCCTCATCTGCAACCTTTCAGTTTATCTTGATTAGGGAAGAAGAGTGGTGCAGTGTCTGGTGCTTATCATGTCTCTGTAGTAAGGAGGCAGAGAGCAATGAATGCTGGTGTTCAGCAGGGCTTTCTCTTTATTATTCATTCCAGGATTCCAGCACATGGGCATGGTTACAGCACATTCACACATACCACTCACAACACACACACATTAATTAAAATATAAAGAAATGGTGTGAACATCAGCTGAATCTGATGCTTAGCATTCTCAGACTAAGTCTTATATCTGTCAATAATTCTGGCTTCCTGACCATTTCCAAACTACCATCAGTGCTCAAGGCTGATAGTGACATTTATTCTAAGATAACGTCCTTAGTACTCCTCACACTGTGTTTAAGTAAAAAAAAAAAAAAAAAAAAAAAAAGACATAAGATGTGTTATGGGATGTCTGAGTGGGCCTATCATTAAGTCACCACTGTCACACATGCAGGATGGAAATCTGCTGGGAAGGCAATATTCTAGCCACCTTCATAACCCTGTGATCATACAACACACCCTTCTTTCCATGAATTGCTTCTGTTTCTGGTCCTGGTGGTTTTTCATTTGTGGAGAGCTTTTGGAGCCTCTTGCAGAAACTTGGTGGGAATTTGACTTTGGGATAAAACAAAGAAGGCCTCAGGCAAGAATTTGATTTTGGGATCCAACTTGGAAGTAGGCTTGAGATGAATGCAGCTGAGGAATGCATTCTTTGTGTCTTGATGGGTCTTGTTAAGACCCTGAATACATGGGACCTTCTCTATATGCTTTGTTTTTTCCTTAACTACTTTGTTTATGACTTAGGACTGACCATATTCTTTGTATGTACCCAGAATAATATAAAAGCAGACTGGAGAAAAAGAAACTCTCCTCAGCCTCAGAACTGGCTGGGGTCATGCTACAGTGTTGTCTTCCTGGAGAACCTATTAACTGACTAAGCTGGTTTGGTCAACCACTGAAACAGACAGTAACAAGTACACTATTCTAGTGCCCAGGGGATCAAGACCCCTGTGATAGCATCTATTCCAACAGTTATACGCTAAAGAGCCAAACATGTGATGTCTACATGCTTGAATGTTCTCAAAAACAATCAAGATATTTGGGACTACACAAACCCCAACCTTAATGGACAAGGTGACACTGGCTATAATTCCAGCAAACACCAGAGGTGGCGCTAATTCCTGTAAGATAATTCTGTAACATATAGTAAAGAAGTCTTCCTATGAGGACTTCCATGGTTCAGACAAACCTACAAACAGTCTGTAGCACAGATTCTGTCCTACTCATCCTTTCTTTCTTCTACCTCAGGAGAGTACCACAGTAGATCCAGCATCCATTATCATTATGGAGACTATATCCTCCCTCACTGTTAGGACCTAAGTAAAATGTTAAGGCCTAGATAACTGTTTCCTGGCTACCCTGCCATTAAGGAAACTTTCACATACATTTCTGCTGTTACTAGTAAACTTACTAATACCAAGATTGATTACATATTCTGGTATGTTTTGTGCCCTTGGAAACAAATCACAATACAAGTCAGTAGAACTGCTTTGTATAGTTACCCATGATAAGCTTGGACTCAAACCAACAAACCAACAGCACTTCCTGCACCTACGTACAAGATTTTATGGTCTTTGCCTTTATAAGCTGTCCCTGGAATGGAGCCTAACATAAAGCAATGCCTGCATCAATATAAGAAACTATTTGGAATAAGACTCCCATTTTGAGGCGTGGTCTAGTAAAGTGTAAGTTCTAAAGGCCTCCCTGAGAACTGGCATCCTACTTGGCAGAAATGTGGGTAAATAACATCCTGGTTGGCAATTTAAGATATCAATGTTAGACAAGTCCCATCCTGATACACAAGTTAGGACATGAATATTAGAAAAGGCAAGTTCCCTATCATAGTTGAATACCCCAACCAGTGAGAGCAGGAGAAATGTACAACAAAGACATGCTCCTAAGGAAATCACCTATCCCTAAATCCTGATTTGTAAAATAACCATGGCACAGATATTTGTTGATTTGGGGCTTTAAAACCCTGTAGGATCTTGACTTGGATCATGGTTCAGTTCCTGAATCTAGACCATGGCCCTGGGCAACCAGTCCTGGGGCATATGCTTAATAAACTATCCCTGTCTGACTGAGAACAGTGTTTGTGTGGTTTGTGAGGCAATTGCTGGACCCCAACATGCACAATGAAGGGAGAAGGATGGGCCCACTACTCAGAGTAGAGGACACCATTCTGTTCTAAGCTACACTGATCTCCAATGTAGCTACCACATACTCCTTCTCCCATCTGATATGGTCCTGTGGCCTATTATTTGAATCAATCTGGGGTGAATTGTGATTCAGGTTTCAATATCTTCTGTTTGAATGTCAATGTGGAGAAAGTAAAGTTTATGAAAAGGAAATCAGAGAATACTATGAAGACTGCGTTGTGTACCAAGCCTTTACTCACCTAATCAACAATGTTATATTCGGCAAAATCAATGTCTGTTTTGTTAGGCAGCCAGTCACTATGCCCAGGAAGTCATATGAGATAGAAAATCATTTTGAAGTTACGAAGATTTCAATGAGTTATTGTCCAACACCTTCACCAACATGAAGGATGCAGCCTCCCAGTACCATGCTATCTTTTCCCAGTGTCCCCTGGAAGGGACTGAATCAAACGTTTGAGTCTGGCATGGATTGAGAGTGAGTCAACTCACTCAGGAAAAACTGAGTGAAGATCCTTAGTACTACAGGAGTGGGAATCTGAAAGTCATTTGCAGGAGAACTTAAGCATCCTGAAACATTTCCAGATAAGAACTATAAAAAGTGAGAACTCCCCCTATGCTGACAGGTCATCTAATCCCAATAAGTCATCCATAAACCATGTATAGGTATGGATACTAAAAGGACTCAGTATAGTAACATTAAAGTTTTTGCATTTTTTAAATACTAGATTAGTAGAGGCTTGGCAATATTGGAATTCTAAAAATTGCCTGATAGGGGAATTGATATATATCAAGATTGACCTTTGCTTTTTCAAATTTACTACACATGTGCATTGCTTTCCTATTCATATCTCTGTACTGCCCATGCATTGTTGCCATATAACTATGTCAATAAAACCGTTAGGAAAATAAACATGGCCCTTGCTGTCGAGAAGGCTCTCCTCCCCCAGGGACACGCAGACCCATACTCTCTATGGCAGGCGTGTGGTTGGAATTAGAACGGCCCCCATAAATGCAGAGTGGCATTATTAGAGGTATAGCCTTGTTGGAGCAGGTGTGACATTGTCAGAAAGTGTGTCACTGTGTGGGCTCTGAGGTTTAAGAAGCTCAAGCCATGCTGAGTGGCTCAGTGTCTCTTCCTGCTGCCTGCAAATTTAGACGGAGAACTCTCCGCTATCTCTCCAGCACCCAGTCTTGCACCCATGACAATAATGGACTAAACCTCTGAACTGTAAGCCAGTCCCAATTAACTGTTTTCCCTTGCTGTGGTCATGGTGTCTCTTAACCCTGGATAAAACCCTGGATATAAAAGGTAGGCATTTTACCTCAGAATGAGAGGCTAAAGCTCCATCCCAATCCTTCCATAATCAGATGGATGTTTACTCTGGAGGTCTCCATGTTGACATGACCCAGGTTTGAACTTAGGACAGAGTCGTACAGTTGTGAGTAAAACTGAGATGCAGGCTCCGAGTTAATTCCTCGGTGGGGGAGCTAGGTAGGCAGGCTGTGGAGATGGCAAGTCACTCTCGAAGGCACTCGGCATTTTTTCTCTATAATGGAGGAACTCCTGAAGGTGTTGGGAATCTGAGTTTCATGGATGTCCGCACTATGTTGGATAGGAAAGACAATGTTTCAGTGTCCTCTGATCCCAGAATGGAAAAAATAAATCCAGTGGGGGATATTGTGTTACAGCCATTCAAATGGCAAGACAGGTATTCAGTTTGTTTTAACCCACGCAGAGAGAGAAAATAGACTTATCATACTGAAAAGAGAACAGAGGCACAGTAATAACAGACCAACTGTGTACCAGTCACAGGATATTAATAGCAATAACAGACTAACTTGTGCCAGTCACAGGATATTTTAGATTTCACAAAATGAACAAAAAGGTCATTTTCTCAGAAGAGTAGTGAACATGTCTAGGCAAACCCTTGTGTTTGATGACAAATATTTATATTCATTATGTTATTGATTTCTTATCAGTTATCCCTTTGAAATTGTAGTCTCTCAAAAAACACAGATATTAATACTGCTAATACAGAGATTAAGCACAGGGATGCACAAAGGTCTCACTCCAAACACCTGGAATCATAAATGACCTTTACAACAAGATGAAAAACAGGATTGCGAAGTAGACAGAAGGAAGGTTTTTGTGAGATCATAAACTCTCCTTAAAAATGGAATACTCTTGCCAGGGGTGGTGGCATCTGCCTTTAATCCCAGCACTCCAGAGACAGAGGCAAGTGGATTTCTGTGAGCTTGAAGCTAGCCTAGTTTACATAGTGAGTTCCTGGCCAGGCAGAAATACATAGAGACCAAGACCCTGTCACAAACAAAAGGGCCAACTCCCTAAAGTACCCCGAGTCCAGGTAAAGGCAGCATTATGCTCTAGGTCTCTAGTGCGGATTGGAGAGCATTATTCACTTCATGTGCCCCACCCAGGTCATGCCACTGTCCAGATCCACCAGGCATTAAACATTGCCTTTCAATCTTCCTTGTCTTCAGACCTTGAATAATTGGTTAATGGAAGTAAGATTCGCATGTGCTTTCTCTCCTCTACTCCACAGGAGAAGATACGATCCCAGGAGCTCCTCACTCCACCTCTGAAGCTAAAGGGGACCCAGTCAGCTGTGGCTGCTCCTTGCTTGTCCCACTGCTCTTCTGGTACATATCAGGTACAGGCTTCGTATGTTTAAAGCCATCTTCCTCTGGCAGGGCATCTTCATCCTCATCATGACTTTATTCCCATAGCACAGTCTTTGCTGACTCAGCTGCCTTCCATTACTGCATACCCTGGAACACCAGCCAGATTCTCCTGCACCCTGAGTAGATATTTCATTGTGACTGGTTACTACATGTCTTGGGGCCAGCAGAAGTCATGAAGTCATCCACAGTTTCTTTTAAGATACCATTCAGACTTGGATCAGAACCAGGACTCTGGAGTCACCAGCTAACTTTCTAGATCAAAATATGCCTCAGCCAATGCAGGGCTTTACTAATCTTTGAAATTCATACTGAGGATGAAGTTGACTTTTACTGTTAAATATATTCTGGCAATAGTCACACTTACATAGTGCACCAGAGCAAGGGACAAGTCAAATCCAAAGCTTTCCATTTTGCTTCCTGTCACTGCTACACTTTCTGCAACTAAGTCTAAACTAAGAAGAAACTTATTATCACATATTGTGACACTAATGATATCCTAGTAGTTGTAAACATGACATCTGCTACCTTTCCTTACCTACAATGCTAGTCTGATGCATTGTTCATACATTCTTAACCTGGACATTTCCACATGGACATAAATCAGTTATCAGGATTTAGTTTCTCTTCAGGGAAATGATAGGTGAGGTTGGTACATCTCAGTGTATAGGTGTGGTTCCTATCCATCTGTGATTTTGTAATTAGGTCCACAGTGTGTCCAGATCATCCCCACTGACCATCCCCAAGAGTAGCCTAACTTTTTTTGCATCTGTTACTTGCAGTGTCTTAGTGGGGCATGTCCTTTGAGGAGGCTCAGAGGAAGCCAGTCCCCTTCCTGAAGACCCCCTCTGACTGATGCAGGCTCTGCAACCATGACCACACTTCTGTTCCCCAAGAGGCTCCCCATCCACTGCCAAGGCTTTGTTCAGACTGAGGACAGGGAACCTTATGGGTGTTCTCAAATGTAGAAGATACCTGCCACAAGAATATGAAATGAAGAGCAGAAATATTTAGAGAGTTATATCCTAACATAGTAAGTCAACATTGTAGGAAGCCTGTACTACCTCACCCCCTTTCATAGGTGACTGAGGGAACTGTCCTTCACTGAATGTTCTGGAACCTCAGCTGGAGTAACATACTTCCTGAGTGGTGGCGTTATTTTTGCTGGCTATGGTAGCCATATATTGGTTCTAGAAGGCAGGAACAGTCCTCGGGCCTATAGAAAAGGCTTGTCAGGATCACTGTTAGTGTTCCTCTTTCCATGTTACTGTAGCATGCCACTTTCTCTCACTTCCAAGAACAGTGAAAGCAAGGCATGGCAGTCTGTGACTCCCATGCAAACACAGATTTGCCTGACCTGGACCATGTCTGGTTGTCCTGCAATATTCCATTCGACTTGCTATAGGAGATGAGCAGATTGACTTATAAATAATGGTCATGAATCTGTCATATAGAAATGAAATGTAAATAAAGAATATATCCAATAAAAAAAGAAAAGTCCTAAATCACGATAATGATGTTTGATATCTGGTGAGTGCCTGTTTTCTGATCCTTGATAGGCAGGGCTAGTTAGCACTCTGGGGGGGTGTCTCTTAGAAGGCAATAAGTCCTATTTTTAATGGTTCTGATTTCCTGACCTAATTGCTTTCCAAGAGCTTCACTCCCCAATTAACCACCATTTTAGAGGTTAGAACCTTAGCATGTGCATTTTGAGGAGACATAGCATTCAGATGCAAGAATATTAGAGATGCCATGACTATGAGGCATCTGCCAAGGAGAGCGGAGAGTGAGTAGAACCAGTTAAAGAGAAAGGCTGTTTGCTGTGGGTGGATGAGTTGAAGAACAGAGACTGTCAAGCCCTTTAGAGATTAGATTCTTAGCCCCAGAGATTGGACGTTTTGGTTCAACCTGACTGTCTGCTCAGGTTGATGTATGGTTATGTCTGTGGTAGTTGTCTCAATAACTGAAGCAGGAAGATGTAATATGAGTGTGGGAGGCACTGTTTCATAGGCATGGCCTTAGAGTGTATAAATACAAAGAAAGCAGAAAGCAGCACACAACAGCACGGAATTAAGGATGCACATATTCTTTCCTTGCTTTTGACTGGGAATGTGGGATGATAAGCTGACTTATTTCTTGTTTTGACTGCCTCACAATGATGAATTATAACTTGAATTGTAAGTTGCGCCTCTATCCCTGAGTGGCTTTTGGTCAGGATGTTTTATTACAGCATCAGAAATTGGTACCAGGAGGGAGGATATTTGTATGATGACCCTGATCGTGCTGCTTTTTGGAGGGATTATGGGATATTTTGGAACATGGGTCTGAGAAATCTATTGAGCTCTCATAACATAATGGGCCATTCTAGTTGGATTTTTAGAAGAAAGAGTTCTGAAAGAATTGAAGACAATGGAGGCTTGTCTTGGGAAGCCCACTACAGGAACTGTAGTGGGAACTGAATTAGGAATTACTGGTGTGATGTTTTGCCTAAGAATTTGTGTAATGGTTATGCTCAGGATGAAGGACCTGGAATAGCCAAAGAGATTGGCACCATCAAAGTGGAACTGTTTGTGCTCTATTGCGATAACAGTAAAGAATTTAAGCTATGCTCTGAGTGGACCTGGCTACATAGAATAACTCAACAATGTAAAAATTGTCCACATGGTACTGGTTTTGAAGATATAAAGTGGTCAAGGAGGACACCCAGACTTGGCAGTTTGTAACAGGGTCAGAATCCTTCCAAAGATGCCTTAAGAAACCCCAGTTGCACTGGAATCCCCAAAATATTGGAGATGCCATGACTGTGAGATATGTGTGAAGGAGGGCTGTCTGTGTGGGGTACAGCCAGTTTAAGAGAAAAGTTGTGTGTGCTGTATAGATGGATGAGTTGGATTTTCCATCCCTTTGGATAGCAGATTATAAGTTCAAATATTGGATATGGAGTTTGATGATTTTGGATTTATACTGCTAGCTTTAGGTTTTTCTTTGGTGTTTTTTCTTCTGTATTTTTCTTTTGGAATAAAATTGTTTTAAGTGTCTAACTTGTTTTTTGTTTTGTTTGATTGTTTTTAATAGAATTATTAAAGTCAACTCAACTTGACAATTTGGAATCACTGAGAAGGATTCTTAATGAGAAATTATTTAAGTTAACTGGGGAGATGTCTTTGGAGAATTGTACTGATGTTTAATTAGGGCAGAAAGACCAATCTTGGATGTGGGAGGTACAATTTCATAGACTTGGTCCTGAACTGTAAAAGAGTGAAGAAAGTAGCAGTCATACAAGCAAGCAAAGATGTGCATTTTCTATTTTTGTTTCTTACTGTGGATGTGACATTTCCAGCTGCTTAAATTCTTGCCTTGACTTTCCTGCAGTAATGGACATTAACACACAGTCTGTATTTTCTGTTATTGTAGAGAATCCTGTTCATGCAACAGAAGCATGAACATGAGTACTTTAAGGATCTGGAATAGGTTTTCCAAGTTGTCAACATCTACAGCTACCAATGCCTCTGCAGTCACTGAAGGCTCTCCTGGGAGCTTGGAGTGTTCTCAAAGTCCATGATGTGCATTGTTTTACAAATTAGACAAATGCATTTGACTATCCTGATTCACAAATTGTAAGGGGCAATGGGTTTGGTGACTCTGTATATAAAACTTTTAACAGTTTGTGGAATAATGAGGACAATGATGATGCTGGCTGATTGCCCCTAACATCTCTGGACAAATTGGCAAAGGAAAATAATGAGCTGTGTGATAAAATTACCAAACTCTAGCACCTCAGAATACAATGGAAGGCAACAATGAACTAACAGTAATAAAATTGACTGGCTCCTGATGTACATAAACAGTCTATAGTTTCCTAAGTGTGCCGTGGAAGAAAATCTTTTTTCCAGCAGCTACAGAGCTCAAGTTGCAGGAAATCAAACCAAATCCCTCCTTACAAGTTTGGTTGAAATACAGGCAAATTCAAGTCCCAGCCTCAGAGAGTGTTAGCAAGTAAAGGGAAGGGCCTTAATAAAAAAAAGGGATGCTGCAACTAAGGGTGGGGTGTGCGGGGCAGCCCTGCTGGAGCTGAGAACTTTGAACCCTCGGCTTCTCCAGGGTTATCTCACCAGAGCAGGTAGTCTCTCCTCCCGCAGCAGAAGATGTTCTCCCACCCCATCCCCTGGACTTTAGTGAGGAAATTAATCCTTCATTATCTGCTAAACCAGCGGTGAAGGAGATACAGACAAGACTATGGCGATGCTCCTCAGGGCCCACCAACAGTTGCCTCTAGACCTATGACCAGACATAAAGCTAAACAAGCTCCCAGGGGGAAAGAGACAGTGTGGTGCACAAGGAGGTGTCCTGCTCTACTAAAGAGCTTACTGAGTTTGATAATTCATTCAAACAGAAGTCTGTGGAATATGTATGACAATGAATTTTAAGTTATGGGATAATGGTGGAAAGAACATAAAATTGGATCAGGATGAGTCTATTGATATGGGTCTACTGATCGAGATGCTAGGTTTAATATGGAAGCTCACATAGTTAAAAACAAAAGGTGTTAAGTTTGAATGGTTGCTGAAGCATTTGTCAAAATGAGCATGAGATGCCCATTCCTTGGCTTAGTGTTGATGAAGGGAATTGAAGTCCCAGGGAAAGTTCAGTGGTAGAGTGGATATGCTGTGGAAGCTGGGGATTCCACAATGGGAAGGCCCAGAATACATGCCCTTCACTAATCCTGTAATATGCTGTGCTCGACAGTTTCATGTCAACACAAGCTGATCTTGTGTTCATAAGATCAGGTTGTAGGCAATTCTGTAGAACATTTTCTTAACTAGTGATTGATGTATGAAACCCATCCCATTGTGAGTGATGTCATCTCTGTGATGGAGATCCTAGGTTCTATAAGAAAGGTTGAGCAAGCTACAAAAAGTAAACCAGTAAGCAGCACCCTCTCTGGCCTCTGCATCAGCTCCTGCCTCTAGGTTCCTGCCTTGTTTGAACTCCTGTTCTGAATTCCTTTGATGATGTGCAGTGATGTTGAAGTATAAGCCAAATAAACTCTCTCCTGCTCAACATGTGTTTCATTGTGTCAATCATAGTGTTTCATTGCAGCAAGACAGACACAACATGGTAAGAAAGGCACTAGCATATTTGATGAACTTTTTTTGGCACTTTTTCCTCATGCCAGACCTTAGGGTTGGCAACACTGTTGCTCAGTTGGACGAATTAAATGTGATCGGTTTTATTGGACCCCAAAGTAGCAGAGGCCAAGTGGAAGCACTGAATCACCCAAACCAAGATTATTTATTGTAAAGTAGTTACTGTAATGGTCAGCATAGAAAAAGTAATGTATATAATGACATGACCTGTAAAGGTCAGCACAGGAAAACTGAATTTTATGGTGGCAGGACTCATATGAACCTTTGGTACTGGCTAATCAACCATGGTGTTTCTAAGTATGAAATGGACAGGAAGCCCAGCACATTTTTGTTTGACCCGAATAAACAGGAAAATTCTCAAACAAATAAAAGAAAGGCTCCTTTGGATCATGGTAAAAGGAATCTTGGCCCATAAACCAATTTCTAGACGAGCCAGTTTGCAGATCCAGAATCCCTTGAATTAAGAAACATCCAAGCAGTCCGGGCTAGTGCCCTGAGCAGACCTTGGGCACAAACTCCGAAGCCAGTCCCACAACACCCAGAGGAACCTCCACTCCTAGGAGCTCTAAAATACCTAGGATCACAGGATCACAAGATCTCAGGAGCTTGGTCACACCAGGATCTCAGGGTCCCAGAGGCAACTTCACTCCTAAGAGCTCATATACACCCAGGATCTCAGGATCACCGTATCACAGAGACAGCTGGACTCTGAGGAGTTCTGACAGGACAGGAATCAGAGGAAGGACAGGCTTCAGTCATATATAGCGAGGGCAGGTAGCACTTGAGTTAAACAGATGGTGAGAGGCAAGCACAAGAACATAACAAGAAACAGAAACCAAGGCTACTTGGCATCATCAGAACCCATTTCTTCCACCATAGCAAGTCCTGGATACACCATCACACCAGAAAAGCAAGATTTGGATCTAAAATCACTACTCATGAAGATGATAGAGGATTTTAAGAAGGACATAAATAATTCCTTTAAAGAAATACAGGAGAATACAGGTAAACAGATAGAAGCCCTTAAAGAAGAAACACAAAAATACCTTAAAGAATTACAAGAAAACACAATTGAACAGGCGAAGGAAATGAATGAAACCATCCAAGATCTAAAAATGAAAATAGAAACAGTGAAGAAATCACAAAGGGAGACAATCCTGGAGTTAGAAAACATAAGAAAAAGATCGAGTCATCACCAACAGAATTCAAGAGATACAAGAGAGAATCTCAGGTGCAGAAGATACCATAGAAAACATTGACACAACAGTTAAAGAAAATGCAAAAAACAAAAAGCTCCTAATCCAAAACATCCAGGAAATCCAGAACATAATGAGAAGACCAAACCTAAGGATAATAGGTATAGAAAAGAGTGAAGATTCCCAACTTAAAAGGCCAGTAAATATCTTCAACAAAATTACAGAAGAAAACTTACCTAATTTAAAGAAAGAGATGCCCATAAATATACAAGAAGCCTACAAACCTCCAAATAGACTGGACCAGAAAAGAAATTCCTCCCAACAAATAATAGTAAAAACACCAAATGCAAAAAACAAAGAAAGAATTTTAAAAGGAGTAAGGGAAAAAGGTCAAGTAACATATAAAGGCAGACCTATCAGAATTATACAAGACTTCTTACCAGAGACTATGAAAGCTAGAAGATCCTGGGTAGATGTCATACAGACCCTAAGAGAACACAAATGCCAGCCCAGGCTACTATACCCAGGTAAACTCTAAATTACCATAAATAGAGAATCTAAGATATTCCATGACAAAACCAAATTTACACAATATCTTTCCACAAATCCAGCCTTTCAAAGGATAATAAATGGAAAATGCCAACACAAGGAGGGAAACTACACCTTAGAAAAACACCAAAAAGAAGATAGCCACATAATCATAATTGTACATCTAGTAACAAAAATATCAGGAACAACAATCTCTTTTCCTTAATATCTCTTAATATCAATGGACTCAACTCCCCAATAAAAAGACATGGACTAACAGACTGGACATGTAAACAGGACCCAACATTTTGCTGCATACAGGAAACCCACCTCAGTGGCCAAGACAGATACTACCTCAGAGCAAAGGGTTGAAAAACAATTTTCCAAGCAAATGGTCCCAAGAAATAGACATTCTAATATCAAATAAAATTGACTTTTAACCTCAAATTATCAAAAAAGATAAGGAAGGACACTTCATACTCATCAAAGGAAAAATCTGCCAAGAAGAGCTCTCAATTCTGAACATATATTCTCCAAATGCAAGAGCACCCACATTCATAAAATAAACTTTACTAAAGCTCAAAGTACACAGTGCACCTCTCACAATTATAGTGGGACACCCCACTCTCATCAATGGATATATCATGGAAACATAAACTAAAACAAGAAACAGTGAAACTAATAGAAGCTATGAACCAAGTGGATTTAACAGATATCTATAGAACATTTCATCCTAAATCAAAAGAATATAACTTCTTCTCTGCACTTCATGTACCTTCTCCAAAACTGACTACATAATTGATCACAAAACAGGCCTTAACAGATACAAGAAGATTGAAATAATCCCATGCAACTATCAAATCACCACAGACTAAAACTGGTCTTCAATACCAACAAAAACAACAGAAAGCACACATACACATGGAAGCTGAACAACGCTCTACTCAATGATAACTTGGTCAAGGAAGAAATAAAGAAAGATATCAAAGACTTTTTAGAATTTGATGAAAATGCAGACACATCATATCCAAACTTATGGGACATAAGAAAGCAGTGGTAAGAGGAAAATTCATTAGCTCTAAGTGCCTCTAAAAAGAAACTGGAGAGAGCTTACATTAGCAGCTTGACAACATACCTGAAAGTTCTAGAACAAAAAAAAAGCAAATATACCCAAGACGAGTAGAGGGCAGGGAATAATCAAACTCAGGGCTGAAATCAGCCAAATATCAACAAAAAGAACTATACAAAGAATCAACCAAACCAGTAGTTAGTTCTTTGAGAAAATCAACAAGATAGATAAACCCTTAGCCAGACTAGCCAGAGGGGACAGAGGCAGTGTCCAAATTAATAAAATCAGAAATGAAATAGGAGACATACCAATGGAAACCGTGAAAATTCAAAAAATCATCAGATCTTACTACAAAAGCTTATACGCAACAAAATTGGAAAATCTGGATGAAAAGGGCAATTTTCTAGACAGATACCAGATGCCAATGTTAAAACAGGATCAGATAAACCATATAAACAGTCCAATAACTCCTAAAGAAATAGAAGCAGTCATTACTAGTCTCCCAACAACAACAACAACAAMAAAGCCCAGGACCAGATGGGTTTAGTGGAGAATCTTATCAGACCTTCAAAGAAGATCTAATACCAATACTCTTCAAACTATTCCACAAAATAGAAACAGAAGGAACACTACTCAGTTTGTTCTATGAGACCACAATTACACTTATACCTAAACCACACAAAGACCAAACACAGAAAGAGAACTTTACACCAATTTCCCTTATGAACATTGATGCAAAAATATGCAATAAGATTCTTGCCAACCAATTCCCAGAACACATCAAAATGATTATTCACCATTATCAAGTAGGCTTTATCCCAGGGATGTAGGGATGGTTCAATATATGGAAATCAATCAGTATAATCCACTACATAAACAAATTTAAAGAAAAAACATGATCATTTCATTAAATGCTGCAAAAGCATTTGACAAAATTCAGCATCCCTTCATGTTAAAAGTCTTGGAAAGATCAGGAATTCAAGGCCCATACCTAAGCATGGTAAAAAGCAATATCCAGCAAACCAGTAGTCAACATCAAACTAAATAGAGAGAAACGTGAAGCAATTCCACTAAAACCAGGGACTAGTCAAGGCTGCCCACCCTCTCCCTATCTATTCAATATAGTACTTGAAGTTCTAGCAAGCACAATTAACAACAAAAGGAGGTCAAGAGATACAAATTGAAAAGGAAGAAGTCAAAATACCACTATTTGCAGTTGATATGATAGTATACTTAAATGACCCCAAAAATTCTATCAGAGAACTTCTAAAGTTGATAAAGAACTTCAGCAAAGTGGCTGGATATAAAATTAGCTCAAACAAATCAGTACTATCCTTTACTATCAGTAGTATCCTCTACTCAAAGGATAAACAGGCTAAGAAAGAAATTAGGGAAATGACACCCTTCACAATAGTCACAAATAACATAAAATACCTTGGTGTGACTCTAACTAAGCAAGTAAAAATGTCTGTACAAAAAGAACTTCAAGTCTCTGAAGAAAGAAATTGAAGAAAAAAAAAAGAAAGATGACCACAAGTTGGAAAAAAAAAAAAAACATTTCTAAACTCAATTCATACATTCAACCCCACACAATAATAGTGGGGAACTTCAATATTTTACTGTCACCAATGGATAGGTCATCAAAACAGAAACTAAACAAAAAAAAAGATCCCAGAAGTTGGAAAGATCTCCCAGGCTCATGGATTGGCAGGATTAATATAGTAAAAATGGCCATCTTGTCAAAAGCAATCTACAGTTTCAATGCAATCCCCATCAAAATTCCAAATCAATTTTTTATATAGTTAGAGCAATTCTCAAATTCGTTTGGAATAACAAAAAACCCAGGATAGCAAAAACTATTCTGAACAATAAAAGAACTTCTGGGGGAGTCACCATTCCTGACCTCAAGCTCTATTACAGAGCAATAATGATAAAAACTGCATGGTATTGGTACAGACAGACAGGTAGATCAATAGAATAGAATTGAAGACCCAGAAATGAACCCACACACCTATGGTCACTTGATATTTGACCAAGGAGCTAAAAACATCCAGTAGAAAAAAGACTGCATTTGTAACATTGTATAAATATACCATATTTCCTGTATCCATTCCTCTGTTGAGAGACATCCGTGTTCTTTCCAGCTTCTGACAAATAAGGCTGCTATGAACATAGTGGAGCATGTGTCCTTATTGCATGTTGGAGTATCTTTTGGGTATATGCCCAGGAGTGGTACAGCTGGGTCCTCAGGTAGTACTATGTCCAATTTCTGAGGAACTGCCAAACTGATTTCCAGAGTGGTTGTACCAGCAATGGAGGAGTGTTCTTTCTCCACATCCTCGCCAACATCTGCTGTCACCTGAGTTTTTACTCAGCTATTAAAAACAATGAATTCATGCAATTCTTAGGCAAACATGGAACTAGAATGGAATGGAACTAGAAAATATCATCCTGAGTAAGGTAATTCAGTCACGAAAGAACACACATGCACTCACTGATAAGTGGATATTAGCTGAAAAGCTCCGAATACCCAAGATACAATTCACAGACCACGTGAAGCTCAAGAAGGAAGACCAAAGTATGGGTGCTTCGGTCCTTCTTGGGAGGGGGACAAAATACTCAGAGGAGCAAATATGGAGACAGAGTGTGGAGCAGAGACTGAAGGGAAGGCCATCCAGAGACTGCCCCACCCGGGGATTCATCCCATACACAGTCACCAAACCCCGACACTATTTTGGATGCCAAGAAATGCTTGCTGAAAGGAGCCTGATATGGCTGTCTCCTGAGAGGACCTGCCAGAGTCAAATACAGCGGCAAATGCTCACAGCCAACCACTGGACTGAGCATGGGGTCCCCAATGAAGGAGTTAGAGAAAGAACTGAAGGAGCTAAAGGGGTTTGCAACCCCATAGGAAGAACAACAATATCAACCAAGCAGAACCCCCGGAGCTCCCAGGGACTAAGCCATCAGCCAAGGAGTACACGTGGCTCCAGCTGCATGTGTAGCAGAGGAACACCTTGTCAGGGTCCTTGGTTCTATGAATGCTCGATAGATGCCCCAGTGTAGGGGACTGGAGGGTGGGGAGGCAGGAGTGGGTGGGTGAGTGGAGGAACACCCTCATAGAAGCAGGGAGAGGGGGGATGGGATAGTGGTTTTCTGGAAAGGGGAAAACTAGGAAAGGGGCTAACATTTGAAATGCAAATAAAGAAAATATCCAATTAACAATTATAAATAAATAAATATTTTCACACACACACACACACACACACACACACACACACACACACACACACACACACACACTCCAAGAGACAGCCAAGTTTCCATAAGGAAGGACCATGATAAAATATCTAAGAATGTTTACTATAATCCTTTCTCTGGTCCTTTTAAAAGTATAGCCTTATACTGAATGAAAAGAAACAGACTTTCCAGGATCTATAAGATTCTGTTTGTAAACTGGCACTGACTCCAGGAGACTCCAAGTAATATTGTTGCCCTCCAGTTAAAGTAGGGGCTTGTGGAAATCGGGTGATTTAATGGAGTTTTGGTTTTAGTCTGACACACAGTAGATTGAGTGGGTTTCTGAACGCATCCTGTGTTTATATCCTCAGTTGCAGAATATATAATTGGGATGGATATATTTAGAAGTTGGAAGAATTCTTACATTGGTTCTCTGACCTGTGGAGTGAAAGTTATCACAGTTGGAAAGGCTAAATGCAGACTTTAGTGTTGCCTCTGACCGGATCTCATCCCTGGAGGAACTGCAGACATTAGTGCCACCTTCAAGGACTTAAAGATGTAGATGTGCTGAGTCATCACCCTTTAACTCTCCTGTCTGACCATTGCAGAAGACAGTGGACAATGATAGTGGCAACTTTGAAAGACACTGATAAAGAGAAATCTTCACATTTGACAGACCTCTGTAGACATGGGCATACATTGTGTTTGGAAGGAGAAATGACAAGTTGTTCCACTGATTCATGTGTTATAGCCAATGAATTGGCTGGCAGGGTAGGGACTTAGAAAGAGCATGATTGGAAAATTGGTGAGAACACATCTGTGGAAGAAGCATGTGGACAGAGCTCTCCAAAATGGGCAAAGGATTGAAGATACTTTTGCTTCATGTAAATGTTCATCAGAAGATGTTAGGCTGAGGAGTTCAATAATTAAGTAGATAGGATGACCCATTCTGTGGACAGTCAGCCTCTTTTCTCCACCATCACTATCATTATCCAATGGGCCCATGAACAAACTGGCCATGTTGGCAGAAAAGGGAGTTATGCATGGGCTTGATAACATGGGTTTCCACTCACTAAGGTTGATGTGGCTACAGCTGCTGCTGAGTGTTGGATCTGACCACAGAAAATACTGACACTGAAACCCTGTATGGTAGCATTGCCAGGAGTTACCAGCCTTGTCTCAGGTTGACAACCTTATACTCCCTGAAAATGACAATGAGTGCTTTGGCCTTATTGAGGTAGATAATTATTCTGATCACAAGTTTGCCCTTTGCTGCACGAAATGCTTCTGCCAAAACTAACACATGTACACTTATTGCATGTGTTATCCACCATCATGGTATTCCACATAGCATTTCTTCTGACCAAGGAATCCACTTCATAGCCAGGCAAGTGTGACAGACAGACCATGCTCATGGAATCCACTCATCTTACCATGTTTTTCACCATCATGAAGCAACTAACCTGACAGAAAGATGAAATTAAAATGGCTTTTAAAGATACAGTTAAAATACCAATTAGGTGTCAGCAGCCAAGAAGGCTGAGGCAAGGCTCCCAAAGGCAGTATATGCTTTAAATCAGCATCCAATATATGGTACAGTTTCTCCCATAGCCAGGATCCATGGGTCCAGGATGAAGGGGTAGAATAGATAATGGTTACATTCACTAACACCCCTAGAGACCCACTAGAAAACTTTCTGTTTCTTGTTCCCTTAAGTTCTTCTGGCCTAGAAGTTCAGGTTCCAGAGGGGGAAGTGTTCCTGCCAGAAAACACAGAAAACATTCCACTGGAATGGAAGCTAAGACTTATCCCTGGCCTCTTTGGTCTTCTGATGCTCATAAGTCAACAGGCTAAGAAAGGAATAACAGTGTTATGAAGGAACTGACACAGATTACTAAGGGGAAATTGGATTGCTTCTCCACAGAGAGGTAAAAAAGATTATGTCTGGAGTGCAGGAGTTCTTATAGGAAGTCTTTAGTAGCTATTATGTCCTGTAAATCCCTAGTTATGTCCCCACATCAGTGGAGAACCACAACTGCATAATCCAGGCAGGATAGCAAAGGGCACAGACCCATCAGAAATGGAGGTATAGGTTACTTCTCCAGGATAAGACCTGCTGAGGTGCCTCCCAAGGAAATACAGAATGGGCAGTAGAGGAAGGTAGTTATAAACACTAGCTAAGGCCATGTGACAGTTGCAGGAATGAGGATTATAAATGACATGAGTGTTTCTGTTGTATTCTTTTAATATGTTTGTGCAGATATTTGTGCTTTATTTAAATTTCTTTGTCATGTGATGTCACATCAATTAAGAGAATATTAGTGATTAGCACATTTAAGCTTGATATATTAAAAGAATATACCTTAAGGGCCATGGCAATATATTTTTAAAATTTATAATACATTTGTGATTGTATGTGGAGTAGTTATATTATGCTAGGCATAATTATGATCTGGTTTTATGTTAGGCATAATTATGACCTGGTTATTGTTTCATTTAGAAATTAACCACAGCATAGAAGATGTGTGTCAAGTTGATAAGGGGTGGACTTGTGATGTCTGTTGTTGGTTGTCAACTTGACTATATCTGGAATTAACTAACACCCAAAACGTGCCTGGGAAGATCAGTGAGGGATTTTTTTTTCTGAATTAGATCATTTAAAATGGGAAGATCTACTTCTCTTCTAGATTTTTTTGAGGTGGGAAGAGCTGCTTCTAATCTGGGCCATCCTGAAAGTCTTTATAAAGGACATGGAAGGGAGTGCTTTCCCTTTTTCTGCTTTCTCCCATTCTTGTTGTCAAGTCCATTTCTTCACGAGTGGTAGAGCCTATTACGTTGGGATTCTGGTATATATTAAAGATCAGCTGAGATATCCAGTCTTGTGGACTGAACAACTACTGGATTCTTGGATTTTGGGGCATTTTGTACTTAGGCAGCTATTGATTAGCAGCGAGTAAATCATTATAATAACCCCGACTAATCCAATATCCATCATCAATATCACCAATGAAAATGTCAAATTGAATCATATTTGTAGCATTAAATCTGACATTGATCACCAAAGCTTCTGTAATCTTCATGCTTCTTTCCTTTTCTCTTAGACAAATTGAACATTTTAATGAACTAGGAAGTTAAGACCACAAAGGCTACACTTTCTGAACTTCTTTCAATAAGTTTTCCAATATCTTCAGTTTGCCAGGTATAGTCTGATGAGATTGTCAATTTTAGAAATATCCTCTTTCACATACAAAATTCATGATATCATTGTTTTTAATAGATGAACAGTATTCCACTGTGTAAATGAAGCACATTCTCTGTATTCATTCTTCAGTTGAAGGTTGCTTCCAGCAGGCAAGTTCATGAAACTAGAAAATATCCTAAGTGAGGTAACTCAGACCCAAAATGACATGCATGTTATCTACTCACTGATAAGTGGATATTAGGCCAAAAGTACAGAATACCTATGATACACCCATAGACTGCAAGAAGTTAAACAAGAAGAAAGGCCCAAGTGAGGATGCTTCCTACTTAGAAGGCAGAACAAAATAGTCATGGCCGGCAGAAGAAGGGAAGGACCTCGGTGGGAGAAGAGGGGGGAAGGAAAAGGGGGGCAGGAACAGGTATGGGGGAAGACAGGAAAGAATCCCAGAGGGCCAGGAGAATGAATGGAAATATACTCCTGCCAGGGCTTTGCAATGGGAGGACCCTCTAGAAAATTCCAGAGACCTGGGATGGGGGAGGCTCCCAGGACTTGATGTAGGTGAACTTACCTGAAATGTTCAACAGTGGAGAGATGGAACCTGAAGAAACCACCTCCAGTAGTAGGGTCCCCAGGAGAGGGATGGGGACACCAACCTACCTTCAAAATTTTTGACCCAAAATTGTCTAAAAGAAATGCATGGACAAAAATGGAGCAGAGACTTGAAAGAGTGGCTGACCAGTGACCAGTTCAACGTGGGATTCATCCCATGGGTGGGCACCGAACCCTGACACTCTGAACCACTAAAGGGGATGGCAACCCCATAGGAAGACCAACAGTTGTCAACCAACCTGGACCCTTGGGAACTCCCTGAGATTAAGGCATCAACCAAAGAGCATACATAGGCTGGTCTAACATACCTGGCAAATATGTAGCAGAGGACAGCAGTGGGAGAGGATTCCCTTAATCCTGTAGAGACTTGATGCCCCAGGGAAAGGGGATGAGGGGGAGGGCTCCCTCTCGGAGGTGAAAAGGAGGGGGAATGGGGGAAAAGAACTCTTTGAAGGGGGCCAGGAGGGGAGCAACATTTGGGATGTTAACAAGTAAAGTAATTATTAATAAAAAAATCTCTAGAAAAAAAGAAATGTTCTCTTTTAAGGAATATTACAACTATTACATGCTCCTCCACACGTTGATCAATGGACTCTTCACTCTTCAATGGCTTTACTCTTTTTCAATATTAAATATGCTAAGTACCAATAGTCAGTTTTACAATTTAATTAAAAAATGTAACTTAAAAATAATTTGAGGGTGTTTGGGAGGCAGCTCAGTGGGTAAACGTGTTTGGGATACAAATCTGACAACCTGAGTTCATTCTCTGAATAAAAAAGCCAAATGCAATTGTGAGAAACGTAAAATTATTTTTGTTAAAAGCAATTAGCCTGGCAAGGATTTACATTTCCTGAACCTTACCCTTTGCACCAATTAGTGAAGCGCTCTAGATTGATGACTCTAGATAGTCTAGATGCTGCCACTACCTACTGCTGGAACACTTTTTACACAAGGACCCTGCTCAGGCACTAACTTCCTTTTTGCATGTTCCCAAGAGCAGACTTTGTTTGTAACAACTTGGGTGTTTGTTCCAGATTTCAAATCCATCATGAGAGAGGAAAAAGGCTACTTAGGAGAGAGCAGTGCAGAAAAAAAGGAAAAAAAAAAGGAAAGGAGAGGAGGCAGCTTTACCTAGACAGTTGCAGAGAGACAAGTTTCAGAGAGAGAACAAGCTAGACAGGTGAAGACAGAATGAGCCAGAGATGAGGAGCAGAAAAATTAGAACCTATTGCTAAAGTTAGTATGAGGGCCAGCAGAGCACTTCAGGAGAGGCAGGGAGAGGGAGAGGGAAGGGGAGGGGGAGAGAGGGAGGGAGGAAGGGGAAGGGGTACGGGGAGGGGGAGAGAGGGACAGGAAAAGAGGGAGAGGGAGAGAGGGAGAGGAGGAGGAGGGAGAGCGAGAGGGGAGAAAAGGAGAGACAGAGAGGGAGAGAGGGAAAGGATGAGGGAGAAAGGGAGAGAAAGGAAGGGGGAGGGGGAGAGAGGGAGATGGAGAGGCCAGATTGCATCAGTCAGCTTGGAGAGGAGTTTGAGCCAGAACAGCTGAGTTGAATCAGCCAGCCAGAGATCAGAAAGAACGAGAAAGGGTGAGCTTATTCAGCAGCAAGTCTCAGAGGCTGAGACATCCTCGGCCTAGGTTAGAATATTCGGAGGCTGGAAGCTTCTAGGACCAGGTTAGAATATTTGGAGGCTGGAAGCTTCTAGGCGTAGGTTAGAATATTTGGAGGCTGGAAGCTTCTAGGACTAGGTTTGGCAGGCAGATGGCTCCCAACATGACAATTACTAGAGGAGAATAAAAGTTACATTTACATTAAAATGATGCCATGGATTCCTTTCGATCAACAATCTATGCCTAGGACCTGAGGAGAGATCAAAGCAAGATCTGGATGACAGGGTTTGGTACCCATAGTCACACTTTGGGTGATAAAACATATGGACTCGTCTTTCTTGTACTGAGATCATGAAATTTCTTCTCATTTCTTTGCCTTGATGTTTTGGGCCTACATGCTAACCTAAGTGGGATGACCTTTTAAAGGTCCATGTTTACTCTGTGAGATGCATGGATCTCACAGAGACTTATGCTCAGGTGGAGGATGGGCTCATTTATCATGGAGCTGAGCTCACCATACACAAAAGTGGACAACTTCGAGGAGCTGTCACCATCCCTGTCAGGGTTCACCAGAGCCTGGGGTTTCCCACTCTGACAATGACATTCCTCCTGTTATATTCCTTTAACTTTCTATTTTGCATTCATAGAAAGAACTTAATCTGTTTCAGGCATGGGTTCTGATAACATCTCACTTTTATGAATATATGGAAAGGAATGTAAAAGTATGGAAATAGTACTTGGTGCATAAGATCCGCTGGGAGAAACAGCTCTGCTTTCTCATCTGGATGTGCAGCTAGTTAAATTCTAGGCACAGGGGTATATGCAGACTTTTTTTTAAAACCTATTATGTCTTTGCTTTGACAGAACACTGGCTTTTTTATTTTCTTTCTTTACCTTTTAGATGGATTCTTTATACAGATGATGTGTCCTGGCTACACCTTTCCTCCTCTACTCCTTCCAGATGCCCTCACATCCCATCTACTCCTTGAATCTGGGCCCATTAGGAAAGAACAGGCTTCTAAGAGATGGCAGCACAAAACACAACAAAATAAAATGATAAAATGAAATCCATTTCATTAAAGTTGGACAAGGCAAAACATCAGAAGGAAAAGAGCCCAAGAGAAGACACATGAATCAGAAACTCTTGTTCACACACTCAGGAATCCCAAAGGAACACTAAACTGAAAGCTATATTAGATATGAAGAGGACCTGGTGGAGATCTGTGGTGCCCTGTCCTGCCGCTCAGTCTCTGTGAGTTCATACGGTCTGTATTCGGTCTGTATTCCGTGGATTTGGAGCACCTTGTTCTCCGGGCACTCTCCATCTCCGCTGGCTTTAACTCTTTGTTTCTGCCTCATCTTCTTTCATGTCCCCGAGCTTTAGGGGGGATTTCAGAGACATCTCACTTAGATACAAGTGTTCTGAGATCTCCCTGTCTTCTGCATTCTCTGTCTGTCCTTGTCCGTCTGTTTGTCTCTCTCTCTGTGTCTGTCTCTCTGTCTCTGTCTCTCTCTGTGTGTGCGTGTGTGATATTTGGTTGTGTGTCTCTGTATTTGTTCCTGTCTGCTGCAGAAGAAAACCTGTCTGATGATGGCTGAAAGAAGGCATTGATCTATAAGTATAGAGATATTAGGAGTAATTTCACTACTTATTTTTAAAGACTAGTAGTATTTGTTTTTACTCTAGGTGTTTGGGCTGTATAATTCTAGTTCTTGGTCATCTGAGCTAAGTGTAGATTCCATTTCATGAAGCGGGCCTTAAGTCAAATCAGACATTGGTTGGCTAATCACAAAATCTTTGTACCACTATTGCCCTAGCATATTTGTAGCAGGACAGCATTGTTGAAGAAAGGTTCTGTAGCTGAGTTGACATATGTTTCTCTTTTGGTAGCCTGCAGAGTATCTGCAGACACTAAAACATACAGGTGAAGGTTTTCTGTAGGCACCAGCTTAACCTCTCCATGTTCAATGAGTTGAATAGGTGTTGTCTTCAGCAATGAGGCCATGCTGTCAGTTTGTATTGGCACCAGCCTGGTCTGTTTGAAGATTTCTATGGGACTCCTTTGGCTAAGAACTCAATTGGATGTTACCAAGATCCAGTACTGGAAGCTTTTTTGGTGACAAGGGTGGACCAGTGTGGACTCTGTCTCCCCAACTATTTGGAGATTTCATTTGGATCACTTTCATATATTTTAGGATGTTTCCAGTGTGGTAGGTTTCCATGTCATGCTTAAATGACCCTCAATTCTGTTTCCCCCTGTATTCGCTCCCTGTCTCAACCCCATCTCTCCTCAGCACCAGATCCTCCTGATCCAGGACAAGGCAAACAAACAGAAGTAAAAGAGTCCAAGGGAAGGCATAAGAATCAGAAGCCACATTCTTCACACAAGAATCCCATAAGAGTACTAAACTGAAAGCCATAATATAGAGAGGACCTGGTTGAGACCCACAAAATCTATTTTACTTTCCCCTCCCAAGGACATCTATCTGTCAACCCTATTCCTATCCTCTATACCTACCTTCTCTAGGTTTATAGATTATAGCTTGATTATCATTTACTTACCAGTTAATATCCACATATAAATGAATACATACTATAATTATTCTAGATCTGAATTACCTGGCTCAGGATGATTTTTTCCCCTAGTTTCTTCCATTTGGCTGCAAATTTCATGTCATTGTTTTTTAAACAGCTTGTGTAAAGGTACCACATTTTCTTTATTCAATCTTCTGTTAAGGGACATTTATGTTCTTTCCAGTTTCTAGTTATTGTGAATTGAGTTGCAATGAACATAGTTGAGCAAGTGTTTTGTGGTACATGCCCAAGGGAAGGCATAAGAATCAGCAATGGTATATATACCCAAGAGTGGTATAGGGGATCTTTGACTCCCATTTTTCTAAGAAACTGATTCCCATAATAGTTGTACAAGTTTTCACTCCCATCAACAATGGAGTAGTGTTCCCTTTATTCTACATCGTGGCCAGCATGAGCTGTCGCTTGTATTATTGATCTCAGCTATCCTGACAGGTGTAAGATGGAATTTTGCTTCTACTTTATTGATTTCAGTCCCAAGTTTGATTATTTCTTGCTGTGTATTCCTTTCGGGTGTGATTTCTTCTGTGTGTTATAGAGCTTTTAGTTGAGCTGTTCAGTTGCTAGTATGAGCTCTCTCTAACTTTATTAATTTGGGCACTTGCCTCTTAGAACAGCTTTCATTGTGTCCTATAATTTTGGGCATATTGGAGGAGTGTTCCTCTTTCTCCACATCCTTGCCAACACCTGCTGTCTCCTGAATGTTTAATCTTAGCCATTCTGACTGGTGTGAGGGCTAATATCCAATATATATATAAAGAACTCAAGAAGTTAGACCCCAGAAAACCAAATAACCCTATTAAAAATGGGGTACAGAGCTAAACAAAGAATTTTCCCCTGAAGAAATTCAGATGGCTGAGAAGCACCTTAAGAAATGTTCAATATCATTAGTCATTAGGGAAATGCAAATCAAAACAACCCTGAAATTTCACCTCAGCTTCTGTATTTAGAGGGAGTACTTGCTGGGGTTAGAAGTTGGGAAAATGGGAGAAGTTGAGGGAAGTTTGGAGGAGAAGACCTTTGCGATCCACTTGGGAATGAGTTCATAGAGGAAAGAGACAGCAGCAGGTATTGTACTACTGAGCTGGGGATGAGACTGGGGAGTTGGATCTGGAGGAGTGAGAGAGGTAAAGATTGGCAGTCAGCCTACCTGTTTCCTTGGCAGGAGTCTGACCAAAGCAAATTATAAAACAAACAAACAAACAAAAAAAAAACAAAAAAAAAAAACCACAACAGGTTCAAAAGGTTAAAGTTCATGATGATTGAGCAAAGGAATGTCAGCAAAAATAGCTGAAAGCTCACATCTTAAAGTGCAGGTAGGAATGGTCCAAGTCTTTTGAAACCTCAAAGCTAGCCTGTAGTGACACACCCCTTCTTACAAAGCCACACCTCTTGGTCTTCCTCAAACAGTTCCACCAGCTGGGGACCAAGAATCAAACCTGTGAGCTTGTGGGGCCATTCTCACTCAAACAACCTCACAGATCAACTTTCTTTTCTTGATTTATGGCCTCAATATGTAGCTCAAGTCCACAATCCTCCTGCCTTCACTTCTTGAATGCTGGGAAGTTTTACTTCTCTTCAAGCTTGATTTCATATTTCATTTTACCTAGAACTATCCAGAAATATTTTAGAGTATTTATACATATTTGAGTATTCTATCTAGAGAACTGTTCTTGTATGGAATTAAATGTGCAAACAGGAGCTCAGGGAGATTGGTTGGTGTGACCAGACTGATTGTCCAAGTCTGACAGTGCTCCATGACTCTAAGTCACTACCAACACTGCTAGTCTCCTGAAATTTAAACACCAAGGCTTCCAGAATGCCCACATAGAGTGGGTGTCATGCTCCATGTGTGATGTTGCTGAGGACAAAGGGAGGGGGTCAAGGGCTCTAGCCAGAAGGCTTTTGACAGGTGCGCTGAGAAGAGCTTAAAGTGAGCACCTGGATGATTCATTTCTCACAGGAATAAAGCACAGAAAGTTCATATTCATCTTGAGTATGTCACCCATGGTGCTAGGAAAGGTCCTTGAGGTAGGAGCAGTGTGTGGCAACAGTCTTGAGAGGATTACAAATGACCGTCACAGGAGCCAAACCTTAATAGCTCTCAAATGTCACAAAACATTCATTCATGCTTCACTTTCTATCATGTTGCCTTTATCTGTTTCTGGAAAATTAAGCACTGGTTGGCAGGTTTCTGAATACAGACTTCACAGAGCTTTGGGGGGGGGGGGGGGGGGCAGCCCAGTGGTGCCCACGTCGGCCTATCCTTCTTACACATTCTGATTGGTCCCACTGTCTGGTAAATACTTTTCATAAATGTAGTGAGTGGACCCAGGTATCAACAACAGTATGTTGTCTCACTGAACAGCCTTAGAGTGCGGCCTGTCTGAGGGATAAGCACGTGGCCCCTAGCCATGCTTCTGTGGCGTCCAGGGCTAAGAGCCAAAAGCTTTCTCCTAGGGCTTTTCTGTGCATCTACATGAGCTCACATGTGCGCTGGATTTAACCTTAGAGATAATTAGTTCTAATATCAACATCACATGCCATTTATAAACATCATTTATCATTATAAAATTCCAAAGTTGTATTTTCCCCTTTTTCAAAAAAGCCATTAAATATTCCACAGCCCATCATTAGGACTTTGCTTTGGAATTGAAGGCAGGAGCTAGGCTGCTCTGTGTAAATCAGCTGATGTTGGTCAAAACACCGGGTGAATCGGAGCGAGTTAGGGGAGGGCTATGAGGGACACACCTCAGTTTGGACAGGTGATTTTCATGACTTTCACTTGTTTGAGACAGGCTGTCAGGCACTTGAGCTCCTGGGGTTCATCTACCCATCGAGCCTCAGGTCTGGGTAGCTGTGGTTGAAATTTCTCTTTATCTTTTCATGAATTTTGGAGCTGGCAACTTAAAACCTCTTTATGAGTATTGATGTAAATCTTAGCTTTCTCTCAGCAAGCCACACTTACTTTAGAATAACATCTCTTGGGTACATTTAGTAAGGAAAAGAAACAGCAAGATGCTATGCTACCAGCAGGTGGCACAGCTGGAAGAGATGCAGGAGCACCCAAGACCGCTGGCCGGTGCGGAGGACCGCACGGCGGTTAGGGTGGCCATCACTCTTCCGTTGGCATTGTGGTCAGCCGGGAGCCTGGCCGATCTGTCCGTCCAGCAGGCTGTGTTGCTGAACCTAACCTCGATGGCATCTGGGCCTCAGCACCCCGAAAAGTGTGGTGGAGAGGGTTCGAATTTCCGGAGACTCCTGCTGGCCGCGCTCACTCTGGGCGGACAGAGGCTGAGGCCCGGGTCCGCGAACCTCCGTTCACTCCTTCTGGCCCCGCGACAGAGGCGCCAGGACCGTAGCTGTGGCCGCGGGCCGCGGAGGCCAGCTCCCTGTTCCGCGATTGCGATGACTGAAGGCGTCCTGCTTTGCGCGTGTCGAGGCTAAATCCAGATTTTCATTTCGTTCCAGGCTCAGACGGCTAAGTAGGTTCAAACCGCACAAACAGGAAGGAGGGAAGGCCAAGAGTGCGGGCAGAGGGCGGGTCGTTCCCAGCAGCTCCCGGTCCCTCCCCGCCCCGGTTCCCGATCCGCTGGGGCCGGGGCGGGGCGTGCGCGTCAGCTGCGGCTAGAAAAGGCGGCGGTCCGGCCCGGCGAGGTGACAGCCCATCTTGGACGCCAGGCCCGGCCGACGCCGCCATGAGCGCCGCGCTTTTCAGCCTGGACAGCCCGGCGCGGGGCGCACCCTGGCCCACAGAGCCCGCGGCCTTCTACGAGCCAGGCAGGGTGGACAAGGCCGGCCGAGGGCCCGAGCCAGGGGATCTGAGGGAGCCTGGCTCCACGACCCCGGCCATGTACGACGACGAGAGCGCCATCGACTTCAGCGCCTACATTGACTCCATGGCCGCCGTGCCCACCTTAGAGCTGTGCCACGACGAGCTTTTCGCCGACCTCTTCAACAGCAACCACAAAGCGGCCGGCGGGGGCGGCCTAGAGCTGCTGCAGGGAGGCCCTACGCGACCCCCGGGTGTGGGGTCAGTCGCCGCCAGGGGTCCGCTCAAGCGCGAACCCGACTGGGGCGAGGGCGACGCGCCGGGCTCCCTGCTGCCCGCGCAAGTGGCGGCGTGCGCGCAGACAGTGGTGAGCCTGGCGGCCGCGGCTCAGCCCACGCCACCCACTTCGCCCGAGCTTCCTCGAGGCAGCCCGGGGCCGAGCCTCGCGCCCGGCCCTGTCCGAGAGAAGGGCGCGGGCAAGAGGGGTCCGGACCGCGGCAGCCCCGAATACCGGCAGCGGCGCGAGCGCAATAACATCGCTGTGCGCAAAAGCCGCGACAAGGCCAAGCGCCGCAACCAGGAGATGCAGCAGAAGCTGGTGGAGCTGTCCGCGGAGAACGAGAAGCTGCATCGGCGTGTGGAGCAGCTCACGCGGGACCTGGCTGGCCTCCGACAGTTCTTCAAGGAGCTGCCCAGTCCGCCTTTCCTGCCTCCCACCGGCGCCGACTGCCGGTAACGCGCGGCGTGGGCCGTAGAGACTCTGAACGACTGATACCTCAGATCCCCACAGCCGGGAGCAGGTGCCGCCCGAATCGCTATAGTTTCTTTGGGACGTGCGAGCCACAGGAAGCTGCAGCTTGGGCACTGGACTGCGAGAGAAACTATAAGAATCTTTCCCCCTAAATTATTTTTTTATAATGGTAGCGTTTTCTACGTCTCATGACCATTGCGGCTAAGGTACATTTGTAGAAAAGACTTTTCCGACAGACTTTTCTAGATAAGAGGAAGAGACTGAGCATGCTTTTTATATTCATTTTTACAGTATTTGTAAGAATAAAGAAGCATTTAAATCGCGACAGCTTCCTATAATCATTCTCTCCCGCACACATGTATTGGGACTTCACCAGGGCAAAGCAAGCACCTGGGAGCCACAGGACCGGGTGCGTTGCCCACACGGGGTAAGGAGATGGGGTTTCCTCATGTACTATATTGCCTGCAGAGGAACATGGGAAAGCATGACTAATTCATGCTAGGTGGAAGGCGTGATCCCCGCGCATGCTGACCTGGGGCGGAGGACCGCTGGCCGCTCAGGTGGCTGCCGAAGGTGAGAGAGGGTGGAAGAGCTGAGAATCCGAAACTTGATTGCCCTTTGCTTCCACTTCTCTCAATCTAGGGACAACGTGTAGATTTTAAAATGTGCACCAGGTCAAATTAATATCGTAGTATATAAAGAGGGCAGCCCCAAAAGCCAGTAATTGTAATGTTTGTGGGCTTAATCCCCCCCCCCCAAACTATGTGCCTTTCTCCTAAGAAAACTGGGTGTTCCAAAGCCTTTGCTGGCCTGACCACCTGTTACTATGCTGCTGTACAGAAGAAAACACAAAACCCCTAGTGTCCAAACTATAGCTTTGTTTGTAATTCAAATCCCTGCCCAAAGTGCAGGCTAGGGGACTGCTGTGAGTCTGTGACCTTTGCCCTCTGCAGTTCTTCAGGGTCTCTGACAGGTGTGTGGTGGAGTAAGGTACAGAAATTTGTTTTATACAGCTCTCGTCACACCCAACTCAGGTGACAGTGCCATCTCTGGCAGTTTCCAGAACACTGAAACCACCAAGTGTTTAGGTTGGACATTGATTTATTGGAACAGAACAGTAATGTTTTAATATGAGATATTGGTTGAAGTTTGATAGAACAGTCTCACAGAGAATATTAAATGCTGCAAAGAAAAAACGTGTAGATAAGCAACAAAGCTCATTTCCTAATCAATAATAGTGTCTATGTAGCGCAAAATGAAGACACAGAAGATTCACAGAAACAATCAAATATGTCCTCAAACTTGTAGGAAGGTAAGGTAAAAAAAAAATGTAATAGAGATATTTTCATTTTTAATTTAAAACTACCCTATTAATCTCTTTACCAGAAAAAAGAAAGAAAAGAAACCCACTAAATTTAAAACCATAAAAACACTGAGTTAACATGCAAGCCCCTGCCAAGGGCACAGGTCAGGGGGGAGGCTGAGCAGCAGTGGCCCCGGCTGTGCTCAGAAGCTCGATCTCTTCCAGAGTGACGCAGCTGGTCTGCTGTGTAGTGATGGACTGGACAAAGCAGAGTAAAGGTCCCATCTCCTTCCCAAGGACGCTCTCCACTTCATAACTCTGCAGTGATAGAAGCATTCTGGTTAAAGCAAACAGTTCTGGATTCCTGGACATTCTGTTCCCAACAATGCCGGCAGCCAGGACAAAGGTCCCTCCTCTCGCAGGCTGCAACCTTCCAAAGTAAAAATCCCGTTTACCATAGCAAAATGAACTACTTTATTATGACAACTGAGTCTTGCTGTTTTTAGTGTCTGCCTGGATAACCTGGCCTAGGACAGGATTTGGAAGACAATATGCAGAGGAAGTGCCCATGGGGGCTGGGCTTTGGCTTGCACATGCTTCCCACTTCCTTTGGGGACACTTCCCCAATCTAGCAACACTTCTGGCCAAAGGATTTCCTGGTGCTTGCCCCCAAGCTTCCCTCTTCAATTGGATTCCATTTCTTCTTGAGTTAATATGGGGTAAACATTTCTTTTTGTGCCGTGACTGGAGGTTTTATCCACATAATTAAAATATTGGGAGAATTTCCTCTCCAGAGAGAGACACAGGTACTGGGCAGCAGGGTCTGTCCCTGGAGCAGCTGTGCCCTGGCTGGGCTTTTATGGATCTAACTGTAGAGTATTTTCAGTGAGTGTGGGGCTAAAAATAAAAGTGCAAACGTGAGGAGGGCGGTGGCCAGCGCAGGCGTGCGATGGGCACCACAGCCTGCCCTCTGGACAGGACAGCTGACAAGGGACTCAGGTCATCTACGGCCAAGGAGCTGGAGAGGACAGAGGATGTAGCTGGCACAGCTTTGGGTTCTAGGGGGCGTTCTACCCGTGACCATAGTTTGATCCCAGGTCTGGGCTTGACACACTGATTATGCTCTCAAATTTAGGTATGGGACGTAGTGCAGTGGAAGGGACATGGAGATGTCTGAAGCTCAGTTAGGAAAGGTGGCCAGCCCAGTCAGTGCCTGTGAGGAAGCTGGGCCAACAGCTCTGGCTGGGGAGGCGTCTGTGGCTGCAGCCTTGCCTTGAGGGTACCAGCTGATGCCCAGTGGAGCAGAGGTGGACCATCCCAATGAAGCCCAGAATGTCTGTGTGCAGTGTGCTAGATGCTTTGTTTTGTAGAGTAATCGTCAGGATCAGTATGGGATGTGAGCGTGACATATGCGGACTCAATTTCCCAATGTAGCTTACTTAATACTTTGCAAATGAACAAGGTCTACAGTGTGGTTCAATAGCCTGATGGGAAAAATTAGAACTGCTGGTCCAGAGATGGAGACTGGATACTCGGCAGGGGCTTCTCTGCAGGTTCCCTGTGTGGATGCCAAGCTTATAGTCTGCTCGACAGTGAGATCTGGAGAGAGTACTAGGCTGTCATTAGTTGGCCGAAGGAGGGCAAAGGAGGGACGGCTGAGAACTCCTTCAGTGCCTCTTACTATTTTCCTTAACCAATGCTTGTGTAAGTGTGAAATCGATGATCCCAGAATTCCCATGTTCTTCTCTGGTAAAAGGATGAATTTTTTGTTTTCTTTTGAGTCAAGATCCCATGGGTTGTAGGTCAGGTTGACCTACAGCTTGCTGTATAGCTGACAGCCTTGAATTCCTGATTCTCATGCCCTACCTCTCAGGTGCTGGGGTAACAGGTGTGAATTACCACACCCAGCTCATCAAGTATGGAATTTGGATTTTGTAAAGGTCAGTGAAAAATCCTTTCTATCACCTATGAGTGGACCTTAAACTCACGTTTTATAATCATAAATCATGTGTTTAGGAGAAATCAACATGGTGAGTTTAAAACATCGACACCAGCAAATCATGCACTGTCCATACGAATAGGTATCTACATATATGAAAATGTGTCTATCTGATTTTAAGTCTTTCTTTCTTTCTTTATTCATTTAATTTCATGTCTTTTTGAGAAGAACTGAGTGATGAGATGGAAGCATGCCAGGTACTCTTCTGCTGAGGTACCCGTGGTTTTTTTTTTTTTAAAAGATACAATATGTGTGCCTTTTCTGAAAGTTGAAGGAACAGGTTTCAACCCTACATCACTGTAATGTAACCAGTAAGAAACAGCAAGAACAGTTAATCCCATTGCTTTCACATTCACAGTGTGACCAAAGTAAACACAAACATTTTAACATCTGGGTATCTTAATCAGTATAAAATAGTAGATTTGCTCCAGGAATGGAGTGTGGCTTTATGGAGACCCCTAATTTGATTCTCTGGGTTTGTGGATGTGCATTCTCACATAAAACACCCACAGAATCCAGAGTGTGTGACTTGCTGCTGTGACTGCCATCTTCTGTCAGGCTCCACCCCAGGTCAGAGGTAAAGGCCCTGCTGGTGTCACTGTGAGCAGAGCTGAGGGCAGTGCAGAGAGCTTGCTAAAATGTGCGCCACGCTTGGACGGCTCCTTGTCTCACGGATGTGTGCTATGAAACTAGAGCACCTACAAAGGTGACACCAAAGCTGTGGCCTCCCTTTGTCACTTTACTTAATATCTGTGCACATGTATATAAGGTAAATGTATATGTATGTATAGCCAGTGTCCAAGTAGTCTCCTCATATAGAAGTGCATGCACTTCTGCATAAAGACAAGTACGCGTGTGTGTACATACACACACACACACACACACACACACACACACACAGTACAGCCAGTGTCCACGGAGGCTGATATACAGGTCATGCACACCTGCACTTCCGCACACAGGAAGACATGCCTACATGTCTTTTTAAAAGCTTGATCAGCAGGTTTTCAGCTACCAGAGGCATTCTGGTTGAGAAGTTAAGTGTGTTGCAGAAACAAGATACCTCAGCAAGCAGGAATGAAAGGAGGGAGGATTTCTGTCAATGTTCCTGGTGTCTAGGTCCCCAGAGAGACGTTATCTTACAGAGGCCCCATGAGTGCTGTGGTGGCCACTGAGTCAGAGGGCAGACGTCAGCCTCCATGCACAAGGCTCAGAGTGTGAGTCTTAACTTTGCTTATGTAGGGAGGTTGGGTTCATTTTGTTATTCATCCAAGCAGGGCTTTCCACGCTTCCCCCAACTCTCCACAGAGTGTGTGTTCCTAGAAAACCCGACCCACCGTTTTAAAGCACACATGTCCAGCCCACTGGAAAGCTCTAGCTCACCAGTTTTGGTGTTCTCCTGGTTCAGTATCACCAATTTTCTCATTTTATGTCAGCCAAGACACTGCTCCCTACCTGCCTTTACATACCGTAAGTTCTTTAAGTCCCTGTCTCATGCTTTCCTGTCTGGGCTGACTTCCAACTACCAACTGTTCCTTTCTGCAGAGATAAACAGCTACCTTGGTGGGATGCCTCTGTGCTGAGTCCATCATGGAGACGGCACAGTGAGGCCATGTGTCAACAAACAATGCAATGCTTGGTTCTCGGGCCATGGCAACTGAAGGCTCTTACACAGTAAGAGAACGTCAGCCGCTGTGACGTTTCTAACTTGGTGTCAAAGCATGACTCTTTTATTCAGAAACAGTGACAGTGTCAGCCACACTCGGGTGAGAGTTCCAGGTTGGCGGCCAAGGCTCCCCAAGAGCTTTAAAGCTGCTGTGCTTTACACAGGGGACAGAGATGGTGGCACCTTGTGAAGTCAGGGCCGAGAACCACAGCTCAGACTAAACACCCTCAGAGTTTATTTATGCAGTTTCTAATTTCATCCAAACTCTGATCGCCTTAGCCTTAGTTTTGGATTATCAATTCCATGAGCTGCCTACAGTGCATTTATTTATAGACAGGGTCTCGTGTCACCAAGGGCTGACTTCAAACCTGCTATGTAGTATAGAGTGATCTTGAATTTCTGGTCTGAGGCCCGGCACATGTTAGTCATGAAGTCCTGCTCTGAGGACAAACACTCAGAATTCTTTTCTTGGAGACACATGCCACAGTTTACTAAGTCTTGCTATAGTAATTTTCAAGGCTCTGAAAAATAACAACAATAATAATTCAAGCATGCAGAGTCCAGATTCATCAGTAAAAACTAAAAAGTGTCCTACAGGGCCAGCAAGATGGCCTGGCATGTAAAGGTGCTGGTCATCAGGCCTTGACCGAGTTCAGTCAACCTCTGAGAACCAGGGCAAGAGAGACCTGGTTCCTGCAAGTTGTTCTCAAGCATCTACTTGTGTATTGTGGCATGTATATACTGATACAGATACACACACACACACATACAAACTCTCTCTCTCTCTCTCTCTCTCTCTCTCTCTCTCTCTCTCTCTCTCACACACACACACACACACACACACACACACACTAATTAATAAATAAATAAATGTAATAAAAGCATGTCTTTAGCAATTTTGTTTTGTGACCAGGAAGCCATGAAAAAGGACTCTGGTCTCCAGGCCGTATGAAGCCAAGAAGGAAGATTTCCAGCAACTCTCATTTCCAGAGAGGAACATCTCTGCCCCTGCTGCTGTACATGGTGAGTGGCAGTGGCAGGTGGATATGTTTTAACACATAAGTGATTTGTGGTGTTACAATAGGAACTGTTGTAAATGACAGCAAAGGGGTCTTCCTTTAGACACAACCTCACGTGGATTGAAGAACAAAGGGCACACTGTACTTACCCCATCCTTGGAGGCAGCAGACATCAGAAGTAAAGAAATACTGCTCTCCAGCAGCTGCAGCAACAGGAAAGAAGGGCTCATGATATTCCACCAAATGACAAGTACTCACTCACCTAAGGTATTCCTGTCTGAAGATGAACACCGAATCGAAGCTGTCTGCCTCCTTGTTCTGTAGAACAAGTCTTGGAGCCTTATGTTAAGCAGGGCACTGAATAGACAAACTGGGATCGGTGACCCCCACTTCTCCCAAGAACGGAGAGGCTCTTTTCCCATCTCCTAACTGGCATACACACTTTGCTACAAGGTGAACAAAAGGACACACTGGTAGCCCAGCTCCAACCTTATTCTTGCTGTTCACAGAGTAGGCACATGCAAGAAAACATGAGCTCCAGGCTCCTTTTCCTACCTTGATCTTCACAGTACTCTCAGGTCTCGTGGGACAGTCCAGAAAGACATGCAGGTGCCTCTTTTGAAGAGGCGACAGGACCGATTGGGAACAGTGCCCGCAGGAGAAGGAGCCTCTGTTGTGAGAAGGCACAGAGGGATATGAGCCACCAGAGAGAGATGTATCAGAAGATTCTACAGCAGAGACTCTGAACATTCTGTAGAGAAATTTTGCTGTCAGAATTAGATTGCTGGAACCAGTCAAAAGCAGCCAGGAAGTGGGACTCTGGTTCAGCTGCTGGAAGCTGCTGAGGGGGCCTTGGATGCACAAAGAAGAATCTTCACGAGGAATATAGGGGAAGGTGGCCTTCCAGGAAGTGAAGGCCAGACCTTCAGGGAGGTCTGGGAGTGAATTTCCCACCCTCCACCGGGCCAAGCTTGCTCATCGGTCCTGGTGTCCTCACTCCCACACTGCTCTCACATACACCCATGTTCCCTTGGCGCTTTGACATAGTCCAGAAATAACTTGTGTACTCACAAGGCCAGTAACCCTAGGCATCAGGGAGATATTTGCCCTTTGCTTCTTTTAAAAACCTTATGTTTTATGTATATGGATATTTTGCCTGTATGGATTCTGTCCATAACGTACACTCCTGGTATTTGAAGAAATTAGAAAAGGACATTGGATGCCTTGGAACTAAAGTCCTAGACAACTGTGAGCTGCCATGTGGATTCCCTGGAAGAGCAGCCAGTGCTTGTAACTGCTGAGCCATCTCTCCAGTCCCAATTCTTTGATTCTAAGAAGCAAACAAGCAATGATGACACATTTTGGTCTGTCATATGACAAAGTCCACTGGGAGGCAGAGAGTCACTCCAGGGAAACAAATGGTACCAACACTCTGCTGGAGAATTTTAGGACAACTTGATACAAACTAGAGTCATCTGGAAGGTCAGAGCCTCAATCGAGGAGAATGCCTCCTAAGATCCAGCTGTAGGTCGTAAGGCGTTCTCTTAATTAGCACTTGATGAGAAAGAGCTAATTCCATTGATAATGGTACCATCCTTGGTCTGGTGGTCCTGGTTTCTATAAGAAGGCAAGCTGAGCACACCACGGGGGCGGGCGGGGGCGGGGGTTAGGCAGTAAGCAGCGCTCCTCCATGGCCACTGCATCAGTTCTTGCTTCCACATTCTTGTCTGCTTGAGTTCCTGTCCTGACTTCCGATAATGATGGAGTATTACGTATAAGCCAAATAAACCCTTTCCTCCCCAACTTGTTTTTGGTCACTGTGTCTCATTACAGCAGCAAAGAAGCTCTAACGAAGACAAATATTTAGTTTTGACTTTAGCCCAGGAGAGTAAGATAAGTGGGTAGAAAGGGGTATCTACCGAAAACTGCTCACTGTCCACGGGGAAAGTCTGCAGAGCTCCTAGAACATGCCATGCAGCTGCTGTCCCCTGGGAAATCTGGGAAGTCCTAGGACATGCCGTGCAGCCTGTCTTACCTGACTGCAATTTTTTTCTTTCTTCTAGTAATGAAGGCACGAAGGACAAATCTCAGTGCTACATTTTTAAGGCCAGGAAGAGCTACAATGATTGGATTCTAGGAAAACCCACAAAGCAGTATCACAGCCTCTATTCTGCAGCTCAGCAGAGGGGGTTCCCTTATGTGCTTGGGGAACCCACATATGGGGTAAAAGATTGTAGGAGCTGGGGCTGGGTTACTGCCATCTTCTTCGGGCCCCAGGGGTTTCAGGCATCCTTACCGATCTGCTGGCTTCTGTTCCGATCTCCCACTGCCACACCAGTCACACACAGGCCACGAGAAGGCAGTGCTCTCATCTACATCAACCACAGTACCTAAGCCCAGTAAGAAGAAAGGCCAAGTTCATCACTGACCAGTACTGCAGCCTCGGAAACTGCCTATCTTTGTGCTACTTCTTTCATAGAAAGAGATAAGTAGATATACTGTTGGTTAATTCCTTTTATTAAATATGATTTTCTGGTTTACCTGGTTCTTGTGATTAAGAGATATAACCTGGTATGTTGTCACACAGCTTTAATACTAACACTTGGGAGGCAGAGACAGGCACATCTTTGAGTTTTTGAGTTCAGAGCCATCCTTTTCTACAGAGTGAGTCCCAGGAAAAAGTTTCACAGAGAAACTATGTCTAAAAACCCCCCAAATTAATAAACAAACAAACAAATAAATAAATGAGTACATGTAGTTAGAGGACTCTGAGAGAAAAAGTACAAACACGAGAAGGTGAGAGCGGATCTCTAGTGCTCATAAGCAGGCAAGCATGGATGCACATGACCCGCAATGACAGAGACAGGAGGGCCACTTGGGCTTCTTGGCGTCCGGTTCAGTAAGTACCCTGTCTTAAGTGAGTCGGGTGGATGATGATAGAACAGGACATGTGATGTCCTCCTGTGGCCTCTGTGCACAGGCAATGGAGTGTATATCACTACTCCCCGCTCCCCCACACCCCAAACCAGAAGCTCTTATATACTGAATGGAAGCATCACCTGTCAATAAAAAGCCTATAAACAATGAACTGAGCCAGGATTAGAAGGTGGAACACATGGAAGAGCAATTGGAATTCTGGGATAGAGTAGGGTGAGAGTAAGTGCTCTCATGTATTGTGAATGGTGGTGGTGGGGGGGAGATAGGGAATTTGCCCGAACTCCGAGCAAGACGGGTCAATGAACCTGAGAAGAGGTGATTACCTATGTGGTAGAATGGAATGGAATGGAATGGAATAGGATAGAAATTAGAATGGAATACAGTATAATAGAATAGAAATTAGAATAGACTAGATGGGTAATTAAGTTATGAGCTAGTTGGAGAACAAGCCAAAGCTTAGTCTGAAAATCGTTATTTTG
>BDUI01000070.1:95131-105612 GCA_002335545.1 Apodemus speciosus
TGTGTGTGTGTGTGTGTGTGTGTGTGTGTGTGTGTGTGTGTGTGATAGCATGGGATATAAGGAGTCTAAGAGAGGAAACTGGAACAGTGTCTCCTCGCACAGCATCAGTTCAGCTGGGGCAGCATCAGGGCATAGTCTACACTGCAGCTGGAGCAGCTGGAGCAGCCTCTGCAGAGCACAGCACAGAGCTGGCTCAGGGGCCTGGGCGTGAGTGAGGCTGGAGGCTGGAGGCTGGAGGCTGGAGGCACAGGGAAGGCAGGCAGTACACATTGGAAATGAAGATGGTGTCCCTGATGCGGGACATGCAACTGCCATCTGGATGAACATGTTCTGTCCATCCTTGTTGAATTACAGTCAATTCAATAGTAAAAGAAAAAGTAGGACGTGGCTGAGTTTCCACGTGTGGAAGGGTCCTCAGCCTTCCAGCTTCTCTTCCTCTCACCTCCCACATCCCTCTCTCCTGCTTTTTGTTTGTGTAGTGGTGATCAAGCCTAGCATGTGCAAGCATTTTACTTCACAGGCATACCCCACCCCCATTCTCATTTTACTTCACAGGTGTACCCCACCCCCATTCTCATTTTACTTCACAGGTGTACCCCACCCCATTCTCTACGTAGTGCAGGGATGACACAAAGATGATTGGGTAGGAAGGGTCTTTGAGGAGTGTGAGCGTGATAAAAATGCATGGTACAAATTTTTCAAGTAACCAATAAGAAATGACAAAAAAAAAGAGACATTATTTTTCATCCATTTGACCCACTTTTGATTATATTTATAGATAGTGTTCTTAGTTGAAGCAGGTTCTTCAAAATCAAGACCTATCCTCATTTTTAAAAGTCATTCAAGTTAGCATTGCATTGGTGTATTTTAGTAAACCATGCCTGTTAGTTCTCATAATTCTGCCGCACTGCCTGTATATCTTGTTTCCTAATGCTTGTTCTGGCGGAGAAAGACATTATGCTTCAAAATGAGAATGGGGATGGGGTATACCTGTGAAGTAAAATGAGAATGGGGATGGGGTACACCTGTGAAGTAAAATGAGAATGGGGATGGGGTACACCTGTGAAGTAAAACGAGAATGGGGGTGGGGTACACCTGTGAAGTAAAATGAGAATGGGGATGGGGTATGCCTATGAAGTAAAATGAGAATGGGGGTGGGGTACGCCTGTGAAATAAAATGAGAACAAAATAAATCAAAGCAGACATAAAAACAGAGTAGAAAATCTTATTATACAAATTAAAAGAAAAGATTATCAGCATGGATAAGAACAAGAACCAACAATGTGTTACCTAAAAGAAACTTCCATTATATATAAAACACATGTAGATTAAACATAAAGGGGGAGAACAAAGCAGCCACAATGCTAAAACTATCGTGAGAATGCTGCCATAATTTTAATTTCAGACAGGGCAAACCCCAGAGTACTGAAAATTATTGGGACTAATAATAATTATTAAGTAAGAACAATAAGGTCAATTCATTAATGTGTATGCACCCAACAGTGCATCAACATACATGACAAGCCAGGAGTGTGCTTTAATCCCAGTACTCAGGAAGGGGTGTGCTTAATCCCAACACTCAGGAAGGGGTGTGTTTAATCCCAGCACTTGGGAAGCAGACACAGGAAGCTCTCAAGGCTAGAATAGTCTACTTAGAGAGTTCTAGGTCAGTAAGACCAAAAACAAAACAAAATTTAAGAAAATACATGAAACGAAGAGATGGAACTTGTATGAAGAATAAATTCACGAGGAATTTTTTAACCCCCAAATCAACACTCTTGTCTGTTGACTGTAAGTGACAGATACAGCAGAAGAAAGATAGCGGTGCTGCACTGACAGCTCCACTGATCAACAGGACTGAACTGACATTAGCTGATATTTTCATGCAACAGCAGGAAAATACATTCTTATGTTTAGAGAGAAAATTTGTCAAAAGATCATATCCTGGCACATAAAACACACTTAATCATCTAAAAAACAGAAGTCAGGCCAAGGAGACGTCTCAGTGTGCTGAAGTGCCCGCAAGTCTGATGACCTGAGCTCCATTACAGGGAACACAAAGGTGGAAGGAGAGAGAAGACTTCACAAAACTCACCTCCATATGTGTACAGTCTACACAAGCATGCACACACCATGATGATGATGTGCACATGTACACACACATGAGGATGAGGATGAAAATAAAAATGTAAGTTTACAGCTGAGTATGCTGGTTTGGAATCAGAAGGCTGAGTTAGTAGGATTTCAAATTCAAGGCTAGCATGAATAAACAGTGAGGTGCAGGATAGCTTCGGTCACAGTGAGAAACTTCATTCAAAAAGTAGCAACTAATAGCTGGAGACATGAGCCTGACTATGAGTACTTGCTCATCTTGCAAAGGACCTAGGTTTGGTTCTCAGCAACCGTATCAGGTGGCTCACAACTGCTACAACTCCAGTTCCAGGACACTCAACACTCTCTTCTGGCCTTCACAGGCCTAGGCATGCATGTGGGACACATAGAATGTATAGGCACTCACACAGACGCATTAAAGAGAATGTCTGATAGACAACAACAAAACAAAGCAGGCATGGAGGTGCGTGCCTGCAACTGCCACCCACATCCAGAGGATCAGGACTTCAAGGGCTACATGAGATCCTATTTCAAATCCTCACCAATGGCAAATAGTCCAGAGCAGGCAAATTCATAGAAGCAGAAAGCAGACAGATGATTTGTTAAAGGTGTGGGAGGAAGCACGGCTAGGGGGTTTGGTTTGCTGGTTTTGCTCCAAGGTTACAGTGGTGCCTGTGTACTTTTGTGAGCACATTAAAGCACTCTGAATAAGTGAACCATAAAGCATGTAAAGGTTTGAATGAAGCTCCCGAGGGCTGGAGGTGTAGCTCAGTGGTACAGTACATGATAAATATTAGCAAGACCAAAGCTAAAATCCACAAAACACAGACTTGGTTCCTTAATACTTCTTTACAGAAACTGGAAATGATAGCCAAGAAAGGCCTGGGACAGCCTGTGAGTGAGCTGGCAGAGGGCAGTGTGTCCGTGAGGGCCTGCCTGTGCCTGTGTGAACCTCTAGCTCACCAGACAGATGCCCTGTCTACAACACGTCCTTCCTCCACAGCTGTATGCGGTGGTGGGGAGGGCACAGCAGCACAAGTATAAGAGAACTGCTCTAATGTACATGTATTATTTTTATTATGAAATAATTTTCATAGAGTTAAAGAAGTACTGATACGATTCTCATTTCTGGATTATTATATACAATCAGCTGCTGAAACATCTCTTCCTCATGCTTCAAAAACACCAAAATCAACTATTTTATAAGCTTATTAAAAATATAATTGAGTGATCTAGAGAGATGGCTCCATGGCTCAGAGTGTGCACAATTCTTGGAGAGGTCCTGAGTTCAGTCTCCAGAACCCACGCTGGGCAGCACACAGTTGTCCGCAAGTCCAGTTTCAGGGGAGCCGACACTCTGGCTCCTGAGAGCACCTGAGCTCATGTGCGCAGACCTCATAGTCACATGCAAATACACCTAATTACACATAAGATAAATATTAAAAATACAACTATAACTGCCTCCAAACAAAACACCATCCAAACAAGGGAATCAGTGGGAATGAAGGAGGAAAGAGAAGGCAGTAAGTGGTGAATAATTAAAATGCTTTATGCATATGTATGACACTGTCATAAGGAAATCCATTATCATAAATAATTAAAATATGCTAAATAACAATGGGAAGCATAACAAACAAATAGCCAAAGTTTCAAGCAAGACAAAAGCACGCCCTCAAAGTTGCCTCCTATTCTATGTCTGATTAGGGCAGACCTGTCCGGTGCCTCCTGGCCTGAAGTAGAAGCTTGCAGGTGGCTGCACCTGTTCTCTATGCTCCTCTTGATCTGGCACATTACCCAGCCCATCAGTGTTCCTCCTAGGGAAACCCACTCCTCCACTTACCCTGTATTTAGTTCTCTGCCGCTACATTATTGCCTCTTGGCCGCCTCTCTACCTTCAGGGTGGAATCTAGATTATGTCTCCAAGTCTTCAAAGCTAGTTTCTTCAACCACTCCCCATTTTATCACCACAGGTGCTCTCCCTGTGTGTACATGGTTATCTCTGTGACTTTGTCAATACTGAAGCTACCTACTTCTGTGCAGAGCAGACTACATTCTTGACAGCTGGCTGTCTCTCCAGCTTCTTCTTGGTACCCACCTCTATCAAAGCCTGCCCACCCTTCTCCATTGGCTTGTCAGCTCTCTCCTGTTGGCTGTCTTTATAGGTCCTGGTCCTTGATGTACCTTTCAGATCTTGATTTAAGATTCAGGTTCTAAARATAATTATTTATTTATTTTTGGTATATGTATGTGTTTTCACATGCACATGTGTGTGCATGCCCACAAGCATGCACTTGTACACATGCCCAGGACAGAGAACAACTTGTGGGAAGTGGCTCCCTTTTAACACTGTGTCCATAATGGGTATTGAACTCAGGTCATCGGGTTTGGGGCAAACCCCTTCATTGGCTGAGCCCCTGCAGATGCCCAAGGATCCAGCCTTTATGGAGCCTTCCTAGATCTTACTCTGCCTCATTTGAGACACTGGATTCCTGTTTGATTGTGCATGTACCTGATTTAAATTTTCCTATATAGACTCCAAGTCCACAACAAAAGACCATCTTCTTATTCTGCCTCTCTAAATCCAACATCTGGAACGCCAGCAACAAAACTTAGCAGTATATTTAAAATAACATGGCATGTAAGACATAGAGATCCTGCTTCCAATCAGAGGGCTACCTACCTTGCACGCTACAAATGGAGTTCACAGGTGTGAGGGAGCTCAATTCATCTAGTGTCACTGGGCCAGGCAAGTCACAGGAAGCAGAAGGTACACACAAGAGAGGTTGCTGGGGTAGGAGGACCGTCCGTTCAATACAAACGATCCGACCTGCCACGGAGACACTTCAGATTATTTAAGCAATTAAGGAAAGCATGAACTTCCCAACCTGCCTCCTTCATAAGCCACTGAAAACTCTGTAGGAAGAAAGGCATAGACAGGGGCTGGTCTGTTGCTAATGTCAGACGTGTAGTGTGCAAGTGTCTACATGGAAATACATCCATGTAGTTCCACAGGGGTAAAGACCCCTGTGAACTAAGCTGAAAAAAGAACAAAGGTACTACATTCAGATAAAATTGAAAAGAGTGAATTTTATGGTGTTCAAGGTAATACCTAAATAAAATAAAAAAGGAAGTTTAAGTATTTGATCCCAAGAAAAGGTATAGATTGATCTAAAGCCTACTGTATCTTCATCACCACCACCACCATCATCATTATTATTATAATTATGTCATTATTTATTTTATTATATTTTGAAACAGGGTCTCAGTGTGATGTAGGCTGTTTTTTAACTTATAATATTCCTGCCTCAGCATCCCATTATTTGGGCCTTTGTTACAGGGCAAACATATACCATGTTCTCTAGCTTTTGATAAAAAAGAACATCTAGGCCATTGCTGCAGGAGGTCTCCAGGTAAGCACAGATGCTGTTAATTATGGAGTGGCCGATAGTGTCTCTCCACACTTACTACAACTTGGGGTGCTGGCTACTATCAGGCGGGCCTTGGCATGAAGTGATGAGAGCCCGTGGCTGGTAAGATGGCTTCTCCATCCCACGGGCAGACTTGCGCTGGGCTTTGTGAAAGAGGGTAGAGTCTCAGGGTACGCACTAAGTGTCAATCAAGCAATCAAGCACTACCCAAGCAGTCAAGACACACCAGCATACCATTGTCTTGAAGAGCATCCCTGAAGAGTAAGTTATGAGACACAGGCATGGCAAGTTCTTCTACAACCTCTGGGCACAGCACACATGAGGGGGCTATATAGACTGGCACAGTTTTGGGAAGATGGTGGTCCCTTTCATCCTGTGTTTGTAGGGTGATGTCAGTCACCAGCAGCCAGATTTCCTTTTGTGCCAACAGATTCTTTAGCTACAATTCAAAAGTAAAACACACACACACAAACAAACATAAACTATTAACTATGTATAGCTAAAACCTTTTAAAAGCAATCTTAGTGGTTATTTATACTCATTATATTATCTCAAAAATACTTTAAAATGTATAATAAAGTTTATATATCAAGGTTATTAGACCTTGTGACACCAGTGACACAATTACATCCACTCTGTGCCTGTTACAGGTCCTCTAAAGGGACAGAGGGAAGTCTTCCTTCCCTCCTAGCCTGCATCTGTAGGCACAGTACTGTCATTCAACAGGTTTTATATGATCTGTTACTATTCACTCAGTGTTCTTGTTTTTCCAGATTTAACCTCTCTCTAGTCCTTTGAACATCTTTGTGTCTGTGGTGATTTAAATGGAGTTCTTCCAAAGGCTCCTATGTGTGCTATTTGGTCTCCAGTTGGTAGTCCTGTTTGAGAAGTTTGTGGACACTTTAGAAGATAATAGTCTTTCTGGGAGAAGTATGTGACTTGGAGTGGGCTGGGAGATCCCTCTTTCCTGCTTTTTCTCCCTTTCTGCTTTTTGCTTCCTGGTTGATATGCCTATTGTCATGCCTTCCCCATCATTACATGCTGTGTCCCCTTTGGAACTACGAACTAAAACTTTCTCTTCCAAGTTGCTATTGTTTTGGGGATTTAGTACAGCAACAGAGAAGCCCTGAGCACCATTCTTTGAACTCTTCCTTTCCCGCACAGCAAGATGTTCCCAGCTGACCTTTGTTTTTGCCTTTTAGTGTGTATACATGTGCACATGTGTGTGTGCATGCAGGTATGTGTGCATATGTGTGTGTGTCTTTGTGTGTGCACATGCCCTTGTGGAAGCCAGAGGGATGAGCGGGCAGAGCACAGAAGACTGTCATGGTAGAGGAAGATTCTGCCCAGAATTACAGTGCAGAGTAAGCGCCATTAACTAGGAACTCTATGCCACTGTGTCAGCGGCGGGTGATGATGATAACAGGGGATTATGTATTTATGAAGCAGGACATTTATGGAAAAGTTTTTTTTAACCTTATCCTTGATCTTATATATACCTCAAACTATTCTAGAACATAAAATCTGTTCAAGAATTCTTATAGCTACATGTCACCTAGAAAAAGTATTTGAACATGGAGAGTTCTGTGTTCCCAACTTGTTTCTCACCATAGGACCATCAGACACCCCACCCCCACCACACTGAAAGCCGAGTGACTGCCCCTGCATATTTGGAATCTGCTTATTACATATAAGGCTGTCAGCATGCCTACCCATGCTTATTACATATAAGGCTGTCAGCATGCCTACCCATGCTTATTACATATAAGGCTGNGGCTGTCAGCATGCCTACCCATGCTTATTACATATAAGGCTGTCAGCATGCCTACCCATGCTTATTACATATAAGGCTGTCAGCATGCCTACCCAATCCCTGAGGCACTCAAGGAGAGGACTCAACATGTCTTCTTCTGCCACGCTGTTTCCCTCCACGTGCTACTGATGCTTAGCCCTGTCCTCACTCTCGGCCTCTGAGCTACAGCATCTCCTTGAAGGGCAACTGGCATTTGTACCACCACTGGCTTGGAGAGTCCTGTGCCTACAATGTGGAGTAACAGGACGTCTCAGATGCTTAGGGCATCATCATACACCAGGTATATTTACACAATAGAGTACTATTCAGCTACCAAGAACGATGAATTCATGAAATTCTTAGGCAAATGGATGGAACGAGAAAATATCATCTTGAGTGAGGCAATCCAATCACAAAAGAACACACATGGTATGCACAAACTGACAAGTGGATATTGGCCCAGAAGCTCCCAATACCCAAGATACAATTCAAAGACCACATGAAGCTCAAGAAGAATGAAGACCAAAGTGTGGGTGCTTCAGTTCTTCTGAGAAGGGGAACAAAATATTCACAGAAGCAAATATATAGATAAAGTGTAGAGCAGAGACTAAAGGAAAGGTCATCCAGAGACTGCCCCACCTGGGGATTCTTCCCATACACAGTCACCAAACCCCTACACTATTGTGGATGCCAAGAAATGCTTGCCGAAAGGAGTCTGATATGGCTGTCTCCTGAGAGGCTCTGCCAGAGCCTTATAAATATAGAGGCAGATGCTCATAGCCAACCATTGGACTGAGTGTGGGGTCCCCAATGGAGGAGTTAGAGGAAGGACTATAGGACCTGAAGGGGTTTGCAACCTCATAAGAAGAACAACAATATCAACCAACCAGACCCCCCAGAGCTCCCAGGAACTAAGCCATCGACCAAGGGGTATACATGGCTCCAGCTGCTTATGTAGCAGAGGACTGTCTTGTCAGGCATCAATGGGAGGAGAGGTCCTTGGTCCTATGAAGGCTTGATAGATGCCTCAATATAGGGGAATTGATGGCAGGGAGGTGCGAGTGGGGTGGGTGGAGGAACACCCTCATAGAAGTACAGGGAGCAAGAATGAGATAGAGACTTTCCAGGAGGTAGTGGGTGGGGTGGGGAGAAACTGGGAAAGGGGATAACATTGGAAATGTAAATGAAGAACACATCCAATAAAAAATCTGTTTACTCATTTATGAATGGTAATATGTGTGCTTTCACACTGCACACTAAAAACAACTAATTTCAACATTATCCAAGAACTAACTGCATTATCTAAGAGGCATAGCATACTATCTGGTCCTTTAAAGGAACGGGGAGTTAGTGATGCATGCTTTTAGTCCCAGCACTTGGGAGGCACTTGTGATCACTCAGAATTCAAGGCCAGCCTAGTCTACATGGTGAGTTCTAGGACAGCCTGGGCTACAGAGTGAGTTCCAGGATACACAAAGAAACCCTGTCTCAAAAAACAAAGCAAAACAAAAACAAAGGAACAAACAAAAAAAGCCTGTCTGCCTCTATTATAGTTGAGGAAGAAGCTAGTATACCATGTATATATGATGACACAATTTGAATTTTATTTTCATATGTGCAACCCTCTAATAACTCAATTTGAAATTAAGAAACATTTTTTTTCACTGACTATGGATTAGAGAAATGCAAAACAAACAAACAAAAAACCAAACATCTCCATTAGCTCCACAATAGAAACAACTCTAAAAGAAACCAAAATTAAAAACAACAGCAACAACAAAACCCCAAAGAGATCCATACAGTTCACACAGAAATTGCACTCATACAGGATCACTGCAAAGCAGGAGGGCAAACCACGGCCTCACCTAGATTTTAGAGACAGTTTTCTATATGTCACCCTGCTAATTTCCAATAGATTTTTCATAGGCTAGAGAGAGGGGTAGGGGAGACAGACAGACAGACTGACAAAGAGACAGAACTATTATTACCTGTGGTCTTTGATAAATCACTCTGGCATAGAAGCTGCAACGTGTACTGCACTCATTAGTCTGCAAAGACATAGACTGAAAATATCACACAAAGCACATAGGAGCAATGTAAGGATTTAAAGACCGTGTTAGAAACACAGTCCTTACCTGGAGAATTTCTTTTAAGCAGCGGACAACTGGAGGCTGGTAAAGCTTAGAAACGTGGTCTCCTTCAATTGCGTCCATTTGTCCCAGACTCGGATGTGCAGAGAAGATATAACAGAAGATAGGAGGAGGCAGATAAGTCTTTGTCTGTTTAGCATAAAGGAAAATGCAGAGTAAGAATGTCTTTTAAGGGGAATCAGTATCCCTGACCTCAAGCTTTACTACAGAGCAATAGTGTTAAATACTGTATTGGTACAGTGACAGACAGGTAGATCAATGGAATAGGATTGAAGACCCAGAAATGACCCATACACCTATGGTCACTTGATCTTTGACAAAGGAGCTAAAACCATCCAGTGGAAAAAAGACAGACTTTTCAACAAATGTTGCTGGTCAAACTGGCTGTCAGCACGCAGAAGAATGCAAATCAATCCATTCTTACCTCCTTGTACTAAGGTTAAGTCCAAGTGGATCAAGGACCTCCACTTAAAACCAGACACACTGAAACTAATAGAAAGGAAACTGGGGAAGACCCTTGAGGACATGGGCACAGGGGAAAATTTCCTGAACAGAACACCAGTAGCTTATGTCCTAAGGTCAAGAATTGACAAATGGGACCTCAAAATTGTAAAGTTTCTGTAAGGCAAAGGACACTGTCAATAGGACAAAACAGCAACCAATAAATTGGAAAAAGATCTTTACCAACTCTACACCTGACAGAGGGCTAATATCCAATATATACAAAGAACTTAAGAAGTTAGACTCCAGAGAGCCAAATAACCTTATTTAAAAAAATAAACAAACAGAGCTAAACAAAGAATTTTCACCTGAGGAATAGTAAATGTTGGAGAAGCACCTAAAGAAATATTCAACATCCTTAGTCATCAGGGAAATGCAAATCAAAACAACCCTGAGATTTCACCTCACACCAGTCAGATTGGCTAAGATCAAAAACTCAGGAGACAGCAGGTGCTGGTGAGGATGTGGAGAAAGAGGAACACTCCTCCACTGCTGGTG
>BDUI01000070.1:109328-131333 GCA_002335545.1 Apodemus speciosus
AAAAAAAAAAAAAAAAAAAAGCAATCTACAAATTTAACACAAACCCCATCAAAATTCCAACACAATTCTTCACAGACATGTAAAGAACAATTCTCATTTTCATATGGAAAACCAAAAAATCCAGGATAGTGAAATAATTCTTGGATATATTCTTTATTTACATTTCAAATGTTATTCCCTTTCCCAGTTTCCCCCCTCCTAGAAACCCCCTATCCCATCCTCCCTCCCCCTGCTTCTCTGAGGGTGTTCCTTCACCCACCTACTCCCACCTCTCTGCCCTCAATTCCCCTATGCTGGGGCATCTATCATTTTGGTCCTTCATAGGACCAAAGACCTCTCCTCCCATTGATGCCTGACAAGACAATCCTCTGCTACAAATGCTGCTGGCGCCATGTGTACCCCTTAGTCCCTGGGAGCTCTGGGGGGGTTGGTTGGTTGATATTATTGTTCTTCATATGAGGTTGCAAACCCCTTCAGCTCCTTTAGTCCCTTCTCTTAACTCCTCCATTGGGGACCCCGTGCTCAGTCCAGTGGCTGGCTGCGAGCATCCTCCTCTGTATTTGTAAGGCTCTGGCAGAACATCTCAGGAGACAGCCATATCAGGCTCCTTTCAGCAAGCATTTCTTGGCATCCACAACAGGATAGGGGCTTAGTGACTGTTTATGGGATGACTCCCCAGATAGGACAGTCTCTGGATGGCCTTTCCTTCAGTTTCTCCTCCACACTTTATCTTCATATTTGCTCCTGTGAGTATTTTGTTTCCCTTCTCAGAGGAACTGAAGCACTTCATTCTTCTTGAGCTTCATGTAGTTGGTGCATTGTATCTTGGGTATTGGGAGCTTCTGGGCTAATATCCACTTATCAGTGAGTGCATACCATGTGTGTTCTTTTGTGATTGAGTTATCTCACTCAGGATGATATTTTTTAGTTCCATCCATTTGCCTAAACATTTCATGAATTCATTGTTTTTAATAGCTGAATAGTACTCCATTGTGTAATACCACAGTTTCTGTATCCATTCCCCTGTTGAAGAACATCTGGGTTCTTTCCAACTTCTTTCTGGCTATTATAAATAAGGCTGCTATGAACATAGTGGAGCATGTGTCCTTATTACATGTTGGAGCATCTTCTGGGTATATGCCCAGGAGTGGCATAGCTGGGTCCTCAGGTGTGCTATGTCCAATTTTCTGAGGAACCACCAGACTGATTTCCAGAGTGGCTGTACCAGCTTGCATTCCCACCAGCAGTGGAGAAGTGTTCCTCTTTCTCCACATCCTCACCAGCATCTGCCGTCTCCTGAGTTTTCCTAAGAGGCTCTGCTGGTGCCTGACAAATACAGAGGTGGATGTTCTCAGCCAATAGTTGGATTAAGCACAGGGTCCCCATTGGAGGAGCCAGAGAAAGGACCCAAGGAGCTAAAGGGGTTTGCAGCCCCATAGAAGGAATAACAATATGAATCAACCCCCCAGAGCTCCCTGGGACTAAACCACCAACCAAAGAGTTCATGTGGAGGGACTCATGGCTCCAGCCACATATGTAGCAGAGGATGGCTTTGTCGGATATCAATGAGAGGACAGGCCTTTGGTCCTGTGAAAGCTTGATGCCCCAGTATAGGGGAATGGCAGGACAGGGAAGCAGGAGTGGGTAGGTTGGTGAACAGGGGAGGGGGAATGGGATAGGGGGTTTTTGGAGGGGAAATGAGGAAAGAGGATACCATTTGATACGTAAATAAAATATCTAAGAAAATAAAAAAAAAAAACCCAAGTATCTTCTAACTGTTAAAAAAAGTTGTTTTCTATATATCATAATTGGACAAATTAATTATTTTGATCTACATTTTTAGAAATAATCATATTTTGCTAGGGTTTATAAGTAGTGTATTTTGTGAAAGTTTAGGAGAGTTGCTAACAAACACAGTAAGGGGCATAAAAGACGCATTACCTTGTTTTCTGGGCTATGGGTGGATGACCAACAGTGGATGATGTCACTAATAGGCAATTATAACATCCAACATTCCAAAAGTATTTAGTAATTTGTTTTCAAGAAACACAGCTTCCAAAAGAACAAAAAGATACTCCAAATATTTATTTGGATGGTTGCATGCCAAAGCAAAGTGAAATGCATAAAATAAAGAAATGAGTCCTAACTCCTAAAAGTATCAAATATTTTGCCAGCAAGTTAAATATGGAACAGGATTCAAACAGTTTTTGGTAAGGTCGTATATACGTAGAGAGTACTCACTGGGCGTGAGTGACGCCTGGGGAAGTTTACTTGCAGATGGATTATCTGGATCATTGGACACATCCTATGGGAAATCTATTTCCTTTGAAATGAATGACCCTCCCAGAGTAACACATAAGAGCTATGTTAACTATTAAGCACAGATATAGCATGACGGTGGAAGAACATCAGTTCTACACAGGTGAAGATCCCTGCTCTCAGGCCCGGCTATGACCATCTGTATTAGAATTTCAACGTTGTGTTCCCACAGTCTCTAGCCTAAGGGTCTCTCTGGGCTATCAGGAGCCGGGTAGCAGCTCAAGACTGCGTCATGAGGCACTCTCGCCAGAGCAGCCTTGCTGGAGTGAGTCTAATGGTAGATATTTGACCTACCTACTCTCAGTCTTCAAAGTTCTGATTTGAAAAGTGCTGATACAAATATTCTAGTTAGGAATGAAGTCAGGGTCAGCTTTAGTAGGAATGGAGTTCATATACCCAATCAAGCTTGTCGTATGTCTAGATATGCTTTCCAAACATCTGAGCAAATAAATCTTCACTTTCACCCCAGAATCATATAATGTAATTGCACTATAATATAGGAATAGAAAAAGGAGGTAATTGCCATTAAGACACATAAGCATAACAGATAGAATGCTTTTATATCTGCTAAATTTATCTTACAGCAGATCTATTTATGGAATATAATTCTTCCAGGTCCATAAACTCTCAAACAGAGCCATCACTCATCTGAAAAGTGTTACAGAAAGGGCTGACAGGACAGAGACTCAGTTACCAGGAGAAATTGTGGTGAATGTTCATGACTTAGAATGGTCACACTGGGTGGTCATAATGCAAAGGATAGCAGTTGCTGTCAACAAATGAACCAGAACGTCACTGACTTGTAACAGGCTTACTGTAATGATACTAGAAGCTCAAGTGTTACTATAATTAAATAATTATCAATAATGAAGGAGTAATATGTGACTTGAAGAAAGGTAACAATGAGTTTGAGGACCCCAGATTTATTGTTTATGGGATTTAATTATATCATAGGATACTTTTTAAAAAAAAGTTCTCTTCCTAGATATGCCCCTTGGTGAAACAGAGGGATGAATCTTACAGCCAATTGTGCTGGATAGTTTTATATCAACTTGACACAAACTAAAGTCATCTGCAAGGAGGGACCTTCAACTAAGAAAATGCTTCCAGGGTTGGAACAACCAAGTTAAGAGCACTTGTTATTCTTGCAGAGGACTGGGTTTGATTCTCAACATCCACAAGGCAGTTCATAACTGTCTGTAACTCCAGTTACAGGGGATCTGATGCCTGCTTTTGACCTCCTTGTACACATGGTACACACAGATCCATGCAGGCAAAATACTTTTATCTGTCAAATAATAAAATGAATTTAAAAAAAAGAAAAAGGAAAAGGAAAAAGAAAAAAATGCTTCCATAAAGATGGGCTACAGGTAACCATATAGGGCATTAATGGTGACAGCCCAGTAGTCCCTGGGTTGGTTCTGGGGGCTGTAAGAAAGCAGACTGAGGAAGCCACGGGAACAAGGCAGTGAGCAGCAGCCTACATGGCCTCTACATGCGCTCCTGCCTGTGCCCCGGTCCTGCTTGAGTTTCCGCCCTCACTGCTCTTGGTGAAGGGTTACATAGAATCCTTCCTACCCCCAGGTGCTTTGGATATTGGTGTTTCATCACAGAAATAGTAACCCCAACTAAGACAACAACTATCATCAAACTGGATTTGTGACATAAGCCATAGAAGAAATCCATGTGCGCTGCTGTAAACCTTGCACAGATCTTACTGCTTTCATTTTGCTAAGCAGATGTGTTATCAAACTGCTTAGTAACATTTATATTCATCCAGTAGACAACTGCTATGTAGGCAGAAATTAAGGTAGACACGAGTAACAAGTCACAGTGTTGAGTGCTTTTATCTAAATCAGACTTTAACATCACCCCATCAATATTCATGGAAGAGGAGACACACACGTTGTGCGGTGGGGAGGAGTGCTGTGAAATGTTGCCTTCTGGACATGACAGAGCCCTTGTACTTGTGCATGTACAGCAGCACGGACCTGAACAAGATTAAGTCAGTAGTTAGATGAGTGCGCACTCCAGAGGGCAGCACTAGTTGGAGTCAGTGGGGAGAAGGAGCCCTCAGGATAGGAAGGGAAAGTGTTGGGAGTGTCTGAGGGCCAGAGTAGAGATTTAGGGGAGCATATGATCAAGGTTCATTGTAGACATTTACCAACTTGACAAAAAATAATTTAAAAATACTTAAAGAAGAAAAAATGTGTTCCTTATTCCTTTTAATGTACAGAACAAAATGATTCCTGATGAAGTAAGAGCCATGGTTTGCACAGTCTGTACACCATGACATTTCCCACCACTCAACTGTTCAAGGTGAGATGCCACAGCACTTGCGACAGAACAAGATCTCATGTAGCCTAAGCTGGCCTCAAACTATGTAACTGATGATGGCTTTGAACTTCTGATCTTCCCATCTCTACCTCTTAAATTCTGGGATTACAGAGGTATGCCATCACACTCAGGAAAAAAGCACTAACACTTGACAATTCCGCTTATTTTAACACTCAGGAAGCAGAGGCAGGCAGATCTCTGTGAGTTTTAGGCCAACTTGGTTTACATATATAAGAGTTCTAGGTCAGCCAGGATTACCTGATGAGATCCTGTCTCAAAGGGGTAAAAAAAAAACAATTTATGCCTTTTCATTGAGTTAGACTTTCATGTACAGGCACTAAACAGTTTTTTGTTTTTTTTGTTTTTTGTTTTTTTTTTTTTACAGTCATAGTTTAGAAAACTATAGAAAAGAAGTCTTCAATTACAGGGTCAAGAAGTAAAATATACATACAACTTTTAAAAATTTTTGTTTTTGTTTTCTGTTTCCCTTTATTATGACTTAAATGGTCAGATTTCATTAGCTGGTTCCAAGATGCTGAAAGTTCTAGCCAGCCAAGGTAGGGCCAGTGGGAAGATCTGGACTGAGAGAAGGCTTTCCTTCTGATTTAGGACTCTAGTTAACCAACTGGGTAAAAACTAATCCTGAATAGTTACTGTGGCAAATTTAACAACAATTGTCTTACTTAGGTTTCCACTGATATGAAGATATACCATGACCAAGGCAACTCTTATAAAGATAACATTTAACTGGGGCTGGCTCACAGGGTCAGTCCATTATCATCAAGATGGGAAGCATGGCAGCATCCAGGCAAGTATGGTGCTAGAAGAGCTGAGAGTTCTACGTTTTCATCTGAAGGCTGCTAGGAGAAGACTGTCTTCAAGGCAGCTAGGAAGAGAGTCTCAAAGCCCACGCCCACAGTGACATACTTCCTCTACCAAAGCCACACCTCCTAATAGTGCAACTCACTGGGCCAAGCATATTCAAATCACCACAATTAATATTTTTACTAGAGACATTTTACTTCATACATGTGATATACTGTTCTTATCTGTTTTCTTTTAATTTCAACAAAATATTAGTTAGAAGGGTGTTTAATTATTTTGATTATCAATTATGTTTCTCTAGGGATATTGTACTCAACTACCAGTCTTACTTTAGAGTCCAGGTATGAGCAGTCCTGGCTTACTATCTTAATAAAAATCTGAGATAAAAGGCAAAAAGTTTGCTTTTTATTTGTTATTATATAACACCTTCCAGCATGTTCTTACCTTCCTCTTGTAGCTTTCTGTAGAACCTTCACTCCTGACATGCTGCAGGACCTCCCTTCTAACTGTATGTTCTTCCAGAGGGCGCTGCTCAAGTAAATTTCTCCGAACATCCCACAGGCATCCTGCACTAGAAGGCAGGACCTACAAAAAGCAGCATATTTATTATCTAATCAGCAATCTTCTTCCCCAAAACTCTACCAAAGTCACCTTCATAATAATGAGTAAGGGCAAATGAGGTTGGATTCAAGTACACTACTTTTTTTTTTTAATGTGTGTGTGTGTGTGTGTGTGTGTGTGTGTGTGTGTGTGTGTGTAATAGCATACACATGTACACATGAAGGTCAAAAGACAACTTGTGGGAGGTGGTTGTCTCTTCTCATCATGTTGATTCTGATGACTGAACTTAAACTGTCAGGCTGCACAGCAGCAGCTGCTTTTGCCCTCTGAACCATTTTGCCACTTTGTTTTGATTTTGTACATGCAAGTATTTAGATCACTAGCCACAAAACACAGCAGACAAAAATGTTTCTCAGCATGCATCCCCAGCCATTGTGGTTGGAAAGCTGATAGAGATTATTGCCCTCCAAAGAGCACGTGTCATTTTTCCTCACTTCTGTCCTCTGATTTTCTCAACAGTGAGAAGAGCTTCAGTACACAATGTTGAGAACAATAAAGTAAAGGCTCACTGAGAAGTCATAAAAATCAGACATGCATATTTCCCAAAAAGAAAGATCAAGGTCATTCTTAGATAGGGCTTCTACTATTGTGATAAACCCCCATGAGCAAATGCAACAAGGAATGGGAAGGTATTATTTCATCTTACACTTCTAGGTAACAGTCTACCATGGAAGGAAGTCAGGGCAGGAACTCAACACAGGAACTCAACACAGGAACCTGTAGGTAGGAACTGAGGAGAGGTCATGGAGGTACTGGCTTACTTCTGGCTTACTTCTGATGTCTTACTCAGCCTGCTTTCCTATTGAACCTGGAGTCACCTGCACAGGGATGGCACTGACCGCAGTGGAACCTTCTGTGTCAATCACTAATGAACAAAATACACCATAGCATTGCCTACAGGCCAGTGTTATGGAGGCATTGTCTCAATTAAGATCCCCTCCTTTTGAGCCATGTCTAGGTTTATGCCAAGCTGACAAAAGCAATGAGACAATGCTCAAGCTAGAAGCCATGTGGATATGACATATAGCCAGGGAGAAAATAGGATGACCCTCCCAATTTTCAGTTCAGAGGCAAGCATTCATAGAAGCCCATTGTAAATGATTTTCTGTCGTGGATGGACTTGGTGCTGTTCTTGTGGAACCAGTCCCTAATGAATAAAGGAGCCAATCACTGGGCGAGTAGGCGGGACTTTCAGGTTGCAGGAAAGGAGAGAGGAAGCAGGAGAGAGTTATTTCCCTTTGGAATCCAGACAGCAGAAGGGTAAGATGTAGCTGTTAGCCTCCTAGTATCATGGTGGATCCACAAGGATCTGCCACCAGAGGGATCAGATTTTAATAAGGCTTACAAAATTAGGTTTTAGTTATTGCACCCAGAGATTGCATTACATTGTTTCTAAACTATTGTGTTGCATTTTCCTTCATGAAGTGGCTCATCTGGGTTCAAGAGAGAAAGGTATGGCAGCCAAGTGTAGGTTTGCTTGAGCTGCTCCATGAAGGCCATGGGGGATTTACAGCAAGATGTTGGCGCGGTAGTGACCTGGCACTGGGAACCTAGCGAGCTGGGTGGAGATGTTGTGGGAGCTCTGGGCCAGTGAACCTCTGAATCTCCAGTGCATGGCCTGCCCAGGCTGCCAGGGCAGAGAGTTAGAGGCACAAGCACAGGAACGTGCTGGTTCTACTTTTTTAATATTTCCCACAACAAGTTTCTAAGTTTTTTTACTCTTACTTTCACCTTAGGTAAACAAAGATCAACTTGAAATAACATATTCTCAAAAATGATTTCATGGAGCATAAAAATCGTCAGTGTACATTGCTATTTAAAGGAAAATACTAGGTACAAACAAAATAATGAGGCAAAGGACAACACCTCTAGACCCCAAAAGCTCCATCAGAGGAACAAAAACTCTAGGGTCCATGATGAAACCCCATGTGCAGGGCAAAAGCTCTATACTCCCTGAGGTCTTATTTATAAGGAGAAAACCTCTGGATTCCATGATAAAGCCTTATCGACATGAGAAAAAAATTTAGACTCCCCGACAAAGTCTCATCCACAGCAACAGAAATTCTGCAGCAGTGGCTCTCAGCCTTCCTAATGTCATAACCCTTTAATTTTGTGGTGATCCCAACCACAAAATTATTTTCATTGCTACTTCATAACTATAACTTTGCTACTGTTTTGAATCATAATGTAAATACTGGATATATGACCCTGTGGAAAGAGTTGTTGGACCCCAAAGATCGAGAAATGCTGCTCTAGATTCCATTAAGAATCCCATCCACAGATCACTTGCTTTGCAATAGAAAAAAATGAAAATCCTGGAAATAAATGTATTCATATTAAAATAATTAAAAACAAAAAAATAAGTGAGTCTATGGAAAAAGTCTGAGGAACAGACCTATTGAGGGATTATAATGCTAAATTAACAAGGATAAAAGTTCATAATTTTTAAAACAGTAAATTCACAAAAATATTAATATGACAGAAGCTCTAAAAATGGACTGACAGATATGACAAAGTAAACAGAATTTCAGAAACTAAAGTTACATTTATTCACACAGCAAACTCACTCATTTGAGTGTGGGAAATTGCTACATGCATCCATACAGTATGCTTACGGGATTGGGGTATATGTGGGGATGTTGCCAGAACTCATTTTGCAAGTTGAGAGAGTAAACATGAGAAGGGCAGCAACAGTGGTCAGGATGAGGACAAGCCTGCTTCAGTGGGTTCCGGAGAGCAAGTGTACAGGGAGTGCAGTGACTGTCTTTTATTATTTTTATTGGTTATTTTATTTGTTTACATTTCAAATGTCCCCTTTCTCAGTTTCCCCTCTGCAAGCCCCCAATCCCTTCTGCTGCCTCTATGAGGTGCTCCTCACCGCCCTACCATTCCCATCCACACACACACCCACCCATCGACCCCCTCCTACTTCACTGCCCTAGCATTCCCCTACTCTGGGGCATCAAGTGTTCACAGAACAATGGCCTGGCCTCCCACTGATGGCAGATAAGACAAGCCTCTGCTACATTTGCAGCTGGAACCATGGGTCACTCCATGTGTACTCTTTGGTTGGTGGTTTAGTCCCTGCAAGCTCTGGGGAGCCTGATTAGTTGATATTGTTGTTCCTCCTATAGGGCTCCAAACCCCTTCAGCTCCTTCAGTCCTTCTCTTAACTCTTCCCTTGGGCTCCCTGTGTTCAGTCTGATGGTTGGCTGTGAGCATCCACATCTATATTGGTCAGGCCAGAGCCTGTCAGCAAAGGCTTCTTGGCATCAGCAATAGTGTCTGTGTTTGGTGTTTGCAGATGGGATGGATCCTTAGGTGGGATACTCTCTGGATGGCCTCTGCTGGTCCACTCTTAGTTCCAGTATTTTCTTTAGACAGGAACAATTCTGGGTTAAAGTTTTTGAGATGGGTGGGTGGCCCCATCCTTCAACTGGGGGCTGTGCCTATTCACTGGATATGGTCTCCACAGGTTCTATCTCCCCTGTGTTGGGTATTTCAGCTAATGCCATCTCTGTTGGGTCCTTGAAACCACATGATCATCTCATTAGATGCTGAAAAAGCCTTTGACAAAATACAACACCGCTTCATGTTAAAAGTCTTGGAAAGATCAGGAATTCAAGGTACATACTTAAACATAATAAAAGCAATATACAGCAAACCAATAGCAAATATCAAACTAAATGGAAACTTGAAGCAATGCTTCAAAAAGGGACTAGACGAGACTGCCCACTCTCTCCCTGTCTATTCAATATAGTACTTGAAGTTCTAGCTAGAGCAATTAGACAACAAAAGGAGGTTAAGGGGATACAAATTAGAAAGGAAGACATCAAAATATCACTATTTGCAGATGATATGATAGTATACTTAAGTGACCTCAAACATTATTCCTAAACCTCATAAACAACTTCAACAAAGTGGCTGGATATAAAATTAATTCAAACAAATCAGCAGCACTCTTCTACTCAAAGGATAAAAGGGCTGAGAAAGAAATTAGGGAAACAACACCCTTCACAATAGTCACAAATGATGTAAAATACCTTGGTGTGACTATAACCAAGCAAGTGAAAGATCTGTACAATAAGAACTTCAAGTCTCTGAAGAAAGAAATCGGAGAAGTCCTAAGAAGATGGAAACTTTTTTCAGAACCTTTTGAGTATAGGAAGGATACTGATTTGTTTGAGTTAATTTTATATCCAGTCACTTTGTTGAAGTTGTTTATGAGGTTTAGGAATAATGTTTGAAATCACTTAAGTACACTATCATAATCATCTGCAAATAGTGATATTTTTGACTTCTTCCTTTCCAATTTGTCCTTTTGACCTCCTTTTGTTGTCTAATTGCTCTAGCTAGAACTTCAAGTACTAAATTGAATAGGTATGGAGAGAGAGGGCAGCCTTGTCTAGTCCTTGCTTTTAGTGGAATTGCTTCCAGTTTCTCTCCATATACTTTGATGTTGGCTACTGGTTTGGTGTATATTGCTTTTACTATGTTTAGGTATGAGCCTTGAATTCCTGATCTTTCCAAGGCTTTCATCATGAAGAGGTGTTCGATTTTGTCAAATGCTTTATCAGCATCTAATGAAATGACAATGTGTTTTTTTTTCTTCTTTAAGTTTGTTTATGTAGTGGATTACACTGATGGATTTCCATATATTGAGCCATCCCTGCATCCCTGGGATGAAGCCTACTTGATGTGTTCTTGGCTTCAACTGGCAAGAATTTTATTGAGTATTTTTGCATTGATATTCATAAGGGAAATTGGTCTAAAGTTCTCTTTCTTTGTTGGGTCTTTGTGTGGTTTAGGTTTCAGAGTAATTGTGGCTTCATAAAACAAATTGGGCTGTGTTCCATCCGTTTCTATTTTCTGAAATAGTTTGAAGAGTATTGGTATTAGGTCTTCTTTGAAGGTCTGATAGAACTCTCCATTGAACCCATCTGGTCCTGGGCTTTTTTGGTTGGGAGACTATCAATGACCCTATTTCTTTAGGGGTTATGGGATTGTTTAGATCATTTATCTGATCCTGATTTAACTTTGGTACCTGGTATCTGTCTAGAAAATTGTCCATTTCATCTAGATTTTCCACTTTTGTTGGGTATAAGCTTTTGTACTAGGATCTGATGATTTTTTTGGATTTCCTAAGTATCTGTTGTTATACCTTCCCTTTTCATTTCTGATTTTGCTGATTTGGATACCGTCTCTGTGCACTCTGGTTAGTTTGGGCAAGGGTTTATCTATCTTGTTGGTTTTGTCAAAGAACCAGCTCCTGGTCTTGTTGATTCTTTGTATAGTTCTTTTTGTTTCTACCTGGTTGATTTCAGCCCTGAGTTTGATTATTTCTTGCTGTCTACTCCTCTTGGGTGTATTTGCTTTTTTATGTTTTAGAGACTTCAGCTGTGCTGTTAAACTGTTAGTGTATGCTCTTTCAAGTTTCTTTTTGGAGGCACTCAGAGCTATGAGTTTTCCTCTTAGCACTACTTTCATTGTGTCCCATAAGTTTGGGTATGTTGTGCCTTCATTTTCATTAAATTCTAAAAAGTCTAATTTCTTTATTTCTTCCTTGACCAAGTTATTGTTGAGTAGAATCTTGTTCAGTTTCCATGTGTATGTGGGCTTTCTGTTGTGTTTGTTGTTATTGAAGACCAGCTTTAGACTATGCTTCTCTGATAGGGTGCATGGAATTATTTCAATATTCGTATATCTGTTGAGGTCTATTTTGTGACCAAGTATATGGTCAATTTTAGAGAAGGTACTATGATGTGCTGAGAAGGTATATTCTTTTGTTTTAGGATAAAATGTTCTATAGATATCTGTTAAATCTATTTGGTTCATTACTTCTGTTAGTTTCACTGTTTCTCTTTTAGTTTGGGTTTCCCTGATTTGTCCATTGATGAGGGTAGGTGTTGAAGTCTCCCACTATTATTGTGTGTTGTGCAATGTGTGCTCTGAGCTTTAGTAAAGTTTCTTTTATGAATATGGGTGCCCGTGTATTTGGAGCATAGATGTTCAGAATTGAGAGTTCATGTTGGTAGATTTTTACTTTGATGAGTATGAAGTGTCTTTCCTTATCTTTTTTTATTACTTTAGGTTGAAAGTTGATTTTATTTGATATTAGAATGGCTACACTAGTTTGTTTCTTGGGACCATTTGCTTGGAAAATTGTTTTCCAGCCTTTTACTCTGAGGTAGTGTCTATCTTTATTCCTGAAGTGAATTTCCTGTATGCAGCAAAATGTTGGTTCCTGCTTATGTAACCAGTCTGTTAGTCTATGTCCTTTTATTGGAGAATTGAGTCCACTGATATTAAGAGATATTAAGGAGAAGTGATTGTTGCTTTCTGTTATTTTTGTTATCAGAGGTGGAGTTATATGTTTGTGGCTCTCTTCTTTTTGGTTTGTAGAAAAGAAGATTAGTTTCTTGCTTTTTCTATTAGTTTCCCTTCTTTTGTTGTTGTTTTCTATTCATTATCCTTTTAAGGACTGGGTTTGTGGAAAGATATTGTGTAAATCTGTTTTTACCATGAAATACCTTGGTTTCTTCATCTATGGGAATTGAGAGTTTTGCTGGGTATAGTAGCCTGTGTTGGCATTTGTGTTCCCTTAGGGTCTGTATGTCATCTGCCCGAGATCTTCTGGCTTTCACAGACTCTGGCAAGAAGTCTGGTGTAATTCTGATAGGTTTGCCTTTATATGTTACTTGACATTTTTCCCTTACTGTTTTTTTACTATTCTTTCTTTGTTTAGTGCATTTTGTGTTTTAATTATTATGTGACAAGAGGAATTTCTTTTCTGGTCAAATCTATTTGGAGTTCTGTAGGCTTCTTGTATGTTCACAGGCATCTCTTTCTTTAGGTTAGAGAGGTTTTCTTCTATAATTTTGTTGAATACATTTTCTGGCCCTTTAAGTTGGAAATCTTCACTCTCTTCTATACCTATAATCCTTAGGTTTGGTCTTTTCATTTTGTCCTGGATTTCCTGGAGGTTTTGGTTACAAGCTTTTTCCATTTCCCCTTTTCCTTGACTATTGTGTCAATGCTTTCTATGGCATCTTGTGCAGCTTAGATTCTCTCTTTTATCACTTATACTCTGTTGTTGATGCTTGTAACCATGACTCCTGACTTCTTTCCTAGGTTTTCTATGTCCAGAGTTGTTTTCCTTTGTGATTTCTTTATTGTTTCTACCTCCAGTTTTAGATCCTGGATGGTTTTGTTCAATTCCTTCACCTCTTTGATTGTGCTTTCCTGTAATTCTTTAAGGGCTTCTACGTGTTTACCCATATTCTCCTGTATTTCTCTAAGGGACTTATTTATGTCCTTCTTGAAGCCCTCTATCAGCATCATGAGCTGTAATTTCAAATCCAAATCTTGCTTCTCCAGTGTGTTGGGGTATACAGGATTTGCTGTTATGGGAGAATTGGGTTCGAGTGGTGCCGTGTTGCCTTGATTTCTGTTGGTAACATTCCTAGGTTTGTCTTTTGCCATCTGGTTATCTCTGGTGTTAGTTGGTTCTACTGTCTCTGGCTGGTGCTTGTCCCTCCTGTGTGTTTGCAAGCCTGTCTCAGCATCCCTGGGTGACTGGCTCTCCCCTGGCATAGAGTGCTGAGGCTCTGCTCAGTTTCTGGGTGCAGATGTAGCCCGGAAGGACCCTGTCCGAGCTGCTCTGCCGCTCCCGTGTTCCCTGAGCTCCTGGCTGTACCACCTGCTCAGTCGCCAGGGGAGAAGATGGTGGTCTCATCTCCAAAGCTGGGAGTCAAAATCCTATAGCTACTTTCTCAAATGTTATGGATAAAGCCAGAAGATAGGGGATTGTTTTCAAAATTCTGAAGCTACCTCAGAACTACCTACAAACAAAAGTGATTTAAAGAGTGGTTATAAAATAAAGATTTTTTTTCAGTTTAATTTTTTAAAGGAGTACTTTCCAATTGGTATGTAATTTAGGCAGAAACATTTGTAAATCACTAATGCCATCACAAAAATAATTTCTTGATTATATACTTTAGAAAGAAAGAAATAATCCTAGGGAAACTGCTGGAATTCCTGGTATATACTACAATGTCTAACTTTGGAAAGTACACTTATTATTTATATTAGTATAGAAGTTAATGTATTTTTATTATCTATATCTATCACCATAGAATACATGCCGGCTTGAATTCAAGATCTTCCTCTGTCTACCTCCCAATATTTGGGATTACAGGTATGAGCCACAATGCTCAACTACTTCTGGAAAATATGCTTTTGAATTCACAAATCAAACAGAAATTATAACTAGAAAAAATCCAATACAATGATCTATTTGATAAAAGTAAATGTCAAAACTCATTGTTAGGGAAATGATAGTATTCCACAGAATAAAACTGTATTTTCTATTACATTTCAGTTATTTACTTATTTATTTATTTTTATTTTTTTTTGTGGTAGTGGGAATTGAACCTAGGGCCTTGCATCTGCTATCTCTTACCACTGAGCTGTATCTTATACTTTTCTAGTTTATTTTGAATTAGCTTTCTATGCCATTCTCACAAATTCTACATCAAACCTCTGCAGTTCCTGATGCTTCCTGAAGCTGCTGCACCCACCTGTCCAGTCCTAAAGCAGCTCTCCTGAAGTCCTTGCTGCTGCAGTGCATGCCTCAGCGACCATGCTCAGGTTAGTGCCAATCATCCTCCTATAAAATCTGGGGGTTCATCTCTCTCTCTCTCTCTCTCTCTCTCTCTCTCTCTCTCTCTCTCTCTCTCTCTCTCTCTTTCTCTGTACATGCAAGTATACAGGTACTACATTGTGATGTGGAGGTCAGAAGGAAACTTGTGGGGTTGTTTCTCTCCTTCAACCTTTATGTGGGTTCTGGGTATTGAACTGAGGTTATTAAGCTTATGTGCAAGGCCTTTTACCCACTAAGCCCCACATGAGAGGGAGAGGGAGAGGGAGAGGGAGAGGGGTAAAATTTTAAGTATTGGTATGGTATATGTGTACAGGAGGCTATCTTTTCCTTCTTAAATACTTTCTGAACTCAGGAGCTGTCACCTTGCAGATTCTGTGAGAGCCTAAGTCAGCCTATCTGCCTCATCTGCTTAAGGTAACTTCCTAGAATGCTGGGAGCTGTGGTTTTTGGAAAATAACAAAGCCACTTGGGGAATACTGTGGCCCTGTGGCTTGACCTTTTATAAGCCCCTCTAAAATGTGGCTTGCTGGGATTCCTGAGAGTGGGCCTAAACAGAATCCTCGTCAGTATTTAATTAAACCTTGGTTCAAATTTGGCTCAAAACTGTAAAACTGGTTTTCCTCTGGTGATTTTCAGGATTACCAATTCCTGGAATTGTGTTGGAAATCATTCATGAAGTTATTGATCTTTTGTACTCTCAAACATGCTGGCCTGTTGAGATTGAGATAGATAATTTAATAAGATCTAGTTTTTCATTAAATCTAGACATGCGTTCTCTGCCCCTTCTGTTGTTTTTATTATCCTCTGTGTCAGAAATACTGAACCCATATCCTTTAATATTAGACTGGCACTCTTTCTGTCAACGTCATTTCCATATCTCTCCACTTCCCAGCTACCACTTTATCCAAGTCTCCTCTCTATTCTCTTTAAAGAAAAGCCCTGGGCATGGGGGGGGGGTCCATGTTTGGGCTGCATTTATTAAGAAGGCCCTCAACTTTTCTACAGGAAAGCATCAAAGTGGCCCTTTGCTAATGATGGTATAGGCCCTTCTAAACCTTACTCTTTATAAAGGTAATATCAAAATTTCTATGGAACTCAATATAAAGTTCTCTATCTTGGTTATACTACAAGGGGAGAGGTGGTGAACTAATATTACTCTTTCCTAGTTTGCTTGACTATTGCTTTTATCTCAGATAGCCAAAGGAGCTGGAGGCTACTTTTGTTTGCTATTTTGCCCTAATCTGTTATATGGTCCTGGGTCATGCCTCCAGGCCCCTGCCTTGAGTACTGTTCTCCCTTAGTTCATGCTGGCTGGATGTGCTCTCTCCCTGTCTTCCACATAGAGCTGTGGTTTAGGGACAAGCTGGCTTACACCTGAAGTGGGTTTCCACAACAGCAGTTACCTTACAGGACACAGTGAATTCTACCTACTTGTCAATGCTTCTTCTTAGTTCAACACTATCTCCAAAAATCCAATGCTGGCACAGGTCTCTGCAGAAAAATTCCACAATTTGCTTGCTTTTCTTGAGCCACTAGAAATATTGAGTGGAACTTAAATGGTTTCCCAGCAAAACAGCTTCCTGTCAAAGATCTAGGACCTTGCAAAAATTACCTATATGAGTTTGAATTTATTCACCTCTTAGAAGCTATTAACTTTAACTGAACTCTAGTTTTCATTATCCCGAGAGCTACAAATGCCACCAGAAATCATCTTGGGCCTTTCCACCCATCTCATTGTAACTACCTGTCTGGTGTACCCACCAATATATTTTAAACTTGCCATGATTCATGCTTTTCTCTGTTCTGTAAAACTGTAAGATCTTTATGAAACTGCTTCTGTATTGGAACATTGAATTTGGTGTGACCTCCATCTGTTCCTGGACCATGGTTACTCACAGTACAGGCTCTAGTAGAATTTAACACTGTCTACTTTCTTTAAGATGAGTTCTGTAGCCGTGCCGTGGTGGTGCACACCTTTAATCCCAGCACTTGGGAGGCAAGAGGCAGGTGGATCTCTGAGTTCTAGCTTAGCCTGGTCAACAAAGTAATAAGTTCCAAGACAATCAGAATTACACAGAGAAATCCTGTCTTGAAAAACTAAGAAGATGAGACCTCTGGTTTTTATGTGAACAACAGGATCTCATATAACCTAGGCTAGTCTTGAATTTGTTGTGTGGCTGAGGATAACCTTGAAATTTTCATCTCCTACCCCTATCCCAAGTGCTGGATTGTAGCATGTGCCACATTTGTCTATTTTGTTGGTTTAAATAATTCACTGAATTTAAGTAAAGTTGTTTCATGAGCACAAGTTGGGGCTCATTTATTGGAGTATGAGTAACTTATCAGTAGCAACACCATCTAAAAAATGACTCCTCTTCTTCTACCAGCCATGAACTGTCTACAGCTTCTCAGTCAGGATGGGTCCTCATAAGCCCCTTGCCCGTCCACACTGGACTGCTGCTAGGTTCAGTTTTGTGCGCGTAACCTACAGCTGTGCTGTGAGTCCCTGAGAATAATGGTGGGTCATGTCAAGAAGAAAGCATTTTACAGTTGTCTTAGGACTGATGCTATTGCTGTGATAAAAATCACTGACCATAAACAACTTTGGGAGGAAAGGGTTTATTTGATCCTAGGGTTTGTAGTCAATGAGGTAACTCAAGGCAGAAGTCTGGGTGCAAAAGCTGATGCAGCGGCTGTAGAGGAAACGCTGATCATTGACTTGCTTAGCCTTCTTTTTTATGATTCAAGACCACTTGCCCAAGGGGTAGCATCATCCCCCATAGGCTGGGCCTTCCCATTTTCTTAATATCTAGTTAAGAAAATTCCCTTCAGACTTGTGTAAAGGCAAGTCTTATGGAAGCTTTTTCTTAACGGACTTGTGTGAAGTTGACATGAAACTGACTAGTGTACAGCATAGTCTCCCTTATCGTCCAGCTTTTACACTCCTTTTCCCTCTCTTCGGATAAGTTTTGGGTGTAGGGTGACAGATAACATATATGGCCTGTTTAAGGAAGGACAATTAAAATTTATTTGTTCTCAGTGCTTTGGTCAGTTATCCAATGCCTACTGCAAAAAGAAGCTTCTCTAACTAATATTCAAATCATTGTTCTATGGGTATAAAACAAATACTTAGGAGACAGCTTTACAACATGTTCATTTGGTAAAGCAGTAGCTTCCACATCCCCAAGTAGGATCTCCTTGGCAGTAAGGTTTTATAAAATACTAGATAAAGCATATCAGGCATGAATTTCCTCTTCAAGAATGGATCTCAAATCCAAGGAAAAATGCTTTATAATCCCAAATGGTCATACCATTAGTGTACCAGTGATACTACTGAATCAATACCGGCACATTTCCCCAACAGGTTGGTACTATAGCATCAGAGGTCTACCAGTGGGTAAGATCATTGATGACTCTTCTCCCTCATCATTGCCATCCCCAAAAGCTAGAAAAGCTACTCAGCAGAGGAAGCTTCTGTCTCAGCCCTAGCTTGATTTTTTTTTATGTTGTATGGTTTTCACACAAAAAATTCTCATCATTTAGTTCCAGAAGACAACTATGGAGGTTTGAATAAGAATGGGATAATGTCTCCCATACACTCGTATATTTAAACACCTGATTCCCATGTTGGGGCCATTGTCTGTGGACTTCATGGAAACTTTCAGAGATAGAACCTTGCTAGAGGAAGTGGTTACTAGGGGCTAACTTTGAGAGTGTATAGCTTCACTATACTTTCTGTGTGTAGATGAACACATGACCAGTTTCCTGATTTTGCCACCTTACTTCCCTACATGTTGCAATGGCTCCAATACTGTGATGGTTTCTACTCCTTTGGAACTCTAAGCTAAAATAAGTCATCTTATTCCTAAGCTGTTTTTGGTTATACCATTTTATCACAACAGAAAGCATATATAGAACCATATTTCAAAAGATATAATACATGGCTGAGAAATATTTTTTAAAATGTTATAAAATACAATACCAGGGAAATGCAAATTAAATACACTTTATAATTTCATACCTCAACTCTTGGCAGAATTGTCAGGATTTAAAAAAAAGAAAGACATTAAGAAGACAGATGCTAGTATGGATGTAGGGAAAAGGGAACATTTATTCACTGCCTGTGGGAGTGCAACTGGTAGTCACTATGGAAATCAGTGTGGAGGTACCTCAAAAAGCTAGAAATAGATCTACCATGAGACTTATACTTTAAAAAAAAAAACCCTGTTTTTTTTTAACAGACTGTTGCCAATAGGTTTCTATCTACAAACTGATAGCAAACCCCCACTGTTAAAGACAAACCTACACTCCTCCTTGTACATGAAGAGTTTGAGCTGGTACCCACACAGAACCTTCACCCATGTTCTAGTGTCTATGCCACAGAAAGGCACTCTGCATGCTACTGAAAGTGAAACGTAAACACTAACCCAACCACAAAACCTCTGATCTTCAATCTGTCCTGCTGCAAAACACACTAGGGCAATGGTGGCATAGACCTTGTAGGAGTAAACAACCAATATCTGATTTGACTTAAGGTACACTTCACGATATAAAACCCATACCTGACACTCTTTGGGTGACTAAGAATCAGAGCTGAAATAGCCCAGTGACCTACGATAAAACCAAATATTACTGATATAAAAACAAAATAAAACAAAAACAAAAATAATAAAATGACTACTAATAATATTCTGCTATATTCATTACTTAGTTATGGTTTTCATTGCTGTGAAGAGAGACTATAACCAAGGCAACTCTTATAAAGGAAAACATTTAATCTTACAGTTTTAAAAAGAGATGGTAGTGTCCAGACAGACATAGTAGCTGAGAGTTCTACATCTTGATACACAGGCAGGAGAGGGGGACTGTGTGTCACACTAGGTACTCTCACAGTATGCCTATGTCAGATCTCTCCCCAAGGAGCCAAGAAGACAAAATAGCTTTCTATTATGAACCTGGTAATTCAAAGTGCTCAATGCAGGCACAATGGTTTATGATTGCCATGCTGGGTGATGAGGAAGAAAGATTGGAATTGAGAACCGGTCTCAAAAGCAAACAAACCCTAGACTAACATGGAAGAGAGAACACAAGCAAAGATGTGACCAGGCCACTCTGGGGGTATGAATTCCTTTCCAAGACAAGGAGTTTCAAAGATTTTAGTTCCAGGATGTCTATATATACATATATGTTTTTAGAGTAGGCTGAAGCTCAGATACCAACACCAGAAGAGATGGGGTCCATTGTGTGGTTATGTCCTGGAAGACAGCAAGCAAGCACAGTGCTATCTTTAGAYGGTTGGGAGAGGCAAGCTATGAGAGATGTGTGTCAGAAGATTTGACACTTTAGAGTTGTGTTATGAATTAGCGTGATGTGGTGTTCATAACAATCCTCACTTTGGGAAGTAGACTGAGGTTTGTTCATTAGCTGCCCTGCCACTGGTAAGGTAAACATGCACACTGATTTGCATCAAGGGAGCTCTCAGAATCGTGAGTACTTGTGACGAAGGAGAGATGGATGCTATCTTTGGGAGTGATTAATTTAAATTACCAAGAGAAAGATGTTCCACAGGGAGGCAGTAAGATGTTCGTGGTTAGAATAAGAGCCCCAGAACTGGATTTATTCTATCGGACAGCTCACCATTCTGTGCGTGGAATGATATTCTAATATGTAAATTCCATTCTTGAAGTACTGAGGCATAAAACCAACACCCTTAACCAAACAGGTTCCCATGTCTCTGGTAGTATGTAGAACGGAGAAGCCTGCAAGGCCTGGAGAAGAGATCTGACTCTGTGCTCTGTGGTTGACGAACACAACTCCACAGGCTCCTGTTACTCCTTACTCACACACAACCCAGGGGACTTTAATTTACTTAACACCAGCTGAGTTCCTATACTTTTTTTCCAAACTCAAAAATCTTAGCTTCTGTCATCCAACTAGACAATCTGAATTGCTAGTGATATTCATTTACTTGTCTTCATAAAGGGGAATCTTTATGTGAAAGCAAAGAGGGGGTATGATAGCAGCCAAGGCTTCTGTCTGAACCAGCCTGTGATGATGGGTTTTATGGCAACAATCTCATCCCTTAGTTACTGTAGTTTTATTTGTAATGTAAGTTTTTGCTAAGGGTAAAGCAAAAAAATAACTTGAAGCGCAGTACTTATATTTGCCCTGTCCTAGCTAGTCACTCAGTTCCACCCAGGAAGAATCCCAGCAATCGGGAGACAGTCACAATGGTGGACACAATGGCATCAGCCTCTAATCCCAGGGCCAAGGCAGAGATCATGATGTGAGGCCACTCTGGTCTCTATACAGCAAGTCCAAAGCTACTCTGTGATATATAGTGAGACCCTGTCTCAAAAACAAACAAAACCACAAAGAGAAAGCAGATGATGTTTGTGAACTTGTATTACCCTTCAGAAACACAAAACAACACACATAAGAGGTCTAACATGCTAGACATATAAAGGTCTATTATATAGTTAATATTTGCCTTTGAAAAATGGTTTCCATCCTGTGTGTGTATATATGTGTGTACACACATTTACATGCACTGGTGACTAAACTCAGGGCCTAGTGCGTGGAAATCAAGCATTCAGTCAAAGCTATATCCAGACCCTGAAAAGCTTTTTATTCCTTGCCTTTATCAGTTTCATTGTAGAGCACTTACATATAATAAAAAATGAAAACTATAAAATGAATGACAAAGACAAAAAAGCTAGATTTGTAGAGGGGTATTTAAAGACTATAATTCCTCTGAGAATTTCAACCTCTCCCTCTTCCTTCGAAACTAACTTCTCTTTCTTTCATTCAGTGGTACAATTTCACTGCTCCACAGAGAGGGAGCAGGGGAAACTGCGGACGTGTGTGTCAGCACATGCACATTTGCCAAGAAGAAAGATTAAGTGACCATGTGGGTGTTTACGCTGAGATGGGGCAGTTCTTAGCAGTCCACCAAGAATTCCGGGAATCGAGACAGGCTGGCTGTTCTATTCTAGGTCACTGTCAGAGGCTGCAGTCTCTGAGGATTTACAAGATCTTATTCTCTACTTCACAATCATTTACTAAGCATCAACTCAAGAACAAGGGAGAAGGAACGGGAGTTATGAACTATAAAAGTAAAAAGCAAGAGAAAGAGAAAAGCGGCACAGGAGCAGGAAGAGCAAGGAGAGGCTTGACCCAGATGAGAGGAGCTCCCCAGAAGAGAGGAGGAGGGCTGCTTCCCTGCAGCTGGGAACTAGACA
>BDUI01000070.1:131659-143897 GCA_002335545.1 Apodemus speciosus
GGTCACCCTATGTATCCCAGGCTTTCTTCAAACGTGAAGCTCATTGTTACAGTTTCCTAAGTACTGACATTACAGGCATGTACCACCATGCTTGGTATAAACTTTCCAGTATCACTGGAACAAATAATAACCTTTCCTTGCTAATGCTCCTATGGTTTTGATACTCTGTAGGATCTTGTATCTGTTACTACTGTCACAACATTAAGCGGTTCCTATGAGATTACAGATGACCTTGTTCATCTGTTATCAGCTATCCCAGAAATGATAGTCTGTCTTGACTCAGGCAAACAATTTCTGGAAGGACAGATTGCAGGTGAGACAGCTGTAGAGTACAATTTCCTCATTCCCAAGCCCCTCAAGCCTAAGAGAGGTCCTAAGCAGTATGTGTTAATAAATAGTCCTGTCTACTGAAGGTCAGACTTCTGTCTCTGCTGCTTCAGAAACCAAATTCTTCATTGGGGGGGGGGGGGATAGGAGTATAGAGGTCAACTTGTGAAGGAAACGTGGGATGGAGAGCAGGGTGCCACAGGCTCTGACTCCTGTGTCAGATTTAAGGTGGTTCCCAAAATCTGGTGAGAGAGTTTAATTCTGGGGACTCTGGAGCCCGGAGAGCCCTGTTTCCTGTTGTTTCAGTCCTTCAAGTTCATGAGCAAAGAGGTGAGAAAAAGAAATTTGGAGATATCTTGATGATGAAGACTGGACTTGCCCCAAGAAATTCGATGCCTCTAATCAACAGGAAGTAGTTTATTTTGTTGGCTGAAATAAATATATTCACCCTTTCCCCTCTAACCTTTCCTTCTACCTACTGTTGGAGGGTTGGAAGGCATTCATTCGGGTGCAACAAGGGTTGGAAGGGCGGTAGAGGTTAAGAAACTAATAAAATAGTAAAAAAAAAAAAAATGAATTGCCAGCAAGACTTGTCTAATGTAATGGTTTATAAATCATCTCATTTATAAAGCACACATATATACTCCATCCTCTCTGACTCTACCAAATGAAACCTGCTTTAGTAAAATGCATTCATACAAGCCCTGCACCCAATATTAATGAAAACCTTGTAAGTTATCATACAAATCTATGGACAGCTATTCTAGGAACACAACTCCTGAAACTTGTTAAATTGTTTTAATGTACTTTAAATAAATTACTTTCAATATTAAACCATATGCAATTTCCTGTACCAGAGACAGTAAGTAGCTAAGCAGTCACTGTTAGATGGCAGCTCTCTTCTTTCTAGGAAGGCTGGTTCCAGGTGGAAATTTGCTTCAGCCTGCTTACTTCAATCTGTAAGGCGCCTGCCAATCCTGAATATCCTGCCTCCCAGCCTCCTCCCCACTGGTGTGCTCAGCTGGCATTACTCATGCTCACATTACCACCTTCAGATCTGTCTTGCTATGGAGTACTCTATATCTTTTTGTTCTTCCCATGAGCAGAGTAGCCAAATCTCCTCCCTTAGTAGCTCTATCACTGACCTTCCTTCTTGCCAAGTTGGCAAGGGCTTTATTTACATCTGTCAATCATTTTTGTAAAAATTAAAGAGAATATTGAAACATCTTCAAATTTCTCCCCTAAATTATTCCAGAGAAGTTCCTCCTGAAGTCTCGTCATCTCCAGGAATGTTTATGTGTGTTCTGTATAAATGAGAACTTCCCACACAGTCTTGGTGGACACTGACATCTCTTTCAGCACGTTTGTGTCACCTTGCTGTTCATGGCCTCTGGAGCTTCAATAAGCCTGTCTCCTCTGCAGATGTGTGAGCTCCTCATCACTATCTTCCTTTCACTTTCATGACTCTGACATTATTTTTCTCAGGCACATGATGATATCACTATTTTCTTATGCCTGAGTTACAGGGATCCACTGAATGTGCAAGAACTTTACACTTGCAATGGGTATTATCTACCATATCCCTGGAAAGTGTCATACTATATTTAGAATAGATATCATATTTGGTCAGCAAATGACCATAATGTTTTAAAACTATCCTTTTTTAAATTAGTTAATTTTTTAACACTCCATAATTTATTCTCCCCCACCCCTGTCCACCCTCCGACTGTTCCACATCCCATACCTCCTCCCCACCCCCTGTCTCCACATGGATGTTCCCACCCCCCACCTCACCTGACCTCTAAACTCCCTGGGGCCTCCAGTCTCTTGAGGGTTAGGTGCATCATCTCTGAATGAACACAGACCCTGCTGTCCTCTACTGTATGTGTGTTAGGGGCCTCATATCAGCTGGTATGTGCTTCTTGTTTGGTGGTCCAGTGTTTGAGAGATCTTGAGGGTCCAGATTAATTAGACTAATTCTAGTCTTCCTACAGGACTGCCTTTCTCCTCAGCTTCTTTCAGCCTTCTCTAAATTCAAGAACAGGGGTCAGCTGCTTCTGTCCATTGGTTGGGTGCAAATATGTGCATCTGACTCTTTCAGCTGCTTGATGGGTCTTCCAGAGGGCAGTCATGATAGGTCCCTTTTTGTGGGCGCTCCATAGTCTCAGTAATAGTGTCAGGCGTTGGGACCTCCCCTTGAGCTGGATCCTACTTTGGGCCTGTCCCTGGACATTCTTTTTCCTCAGGCTCCTCTCCATTTCCATCCCTGTAATTCTTCCACACAGGAACAATTATGGGTCAGAATTATGACTGTGGTATGGCCTCCCTCTCCCTCATTTGATGCCCTGTCTTCCTGCTAGAGGTGGGCTCTGCAAGTACCCTCTCCCTACTGTCAGGCATTTCATTTAAGGTCCCTCCCTTGGAGTCCTGAGAGTCTCTCACGTCCCAGGTCTCAGGTGCATTCTGCAGGGGCCCCCCAACCTCCTACCTCCTGAGGTTGCCTCTTTGCATTCTTTCTGCTGGCCCTCAGGGCTTCAGTCCTTTTCCCTCACCCAATACCAGCTAAAGGGCTTCTTAAGCTTTCCTGACTGCTATTATACCTAGCAAAACACTCAATCACCATAGATGGAGAAACCAAGATATTCTATGATAAAACCAAATTTACACAATATCTTTCCACAAATTCAGCCCTATAAAAGGTAATAGATGGAAAATGCCAATACAAGGAGGGAAACTATACCCTAGAAAAAGCAAGAAAATAATCTTCCAACAAACTCAAAAAAAATTAACCACACAAACATAAAAATAACATCAAAAATAACAGGAAGCAACAATCACTATTCCTTAATATCTCTTAACACCCCCAATAAAAAGACATAGACTAACAGAAATATTTTTCATGTGAATTTTCAATTTTATCAGAAAATGTTTATAATTCCACCTTCAATCAACTTAGAAATATTTTTAGGCATACCATTTTTTATCTGTATAATTTTCCATGATAATCTTTAATTTTTATTTATTTTTTTATTGGATATATTCTTTATTTACATTTCATTTCCCTTTTTCTGGATTCCCCGCCCCCCAGATGTCCCATATGTCTTTTTCCCTCCCCCGGTTCCCCCATTCACCCCTTCCCACTTCCCTGTTCTAGTATTACCCTGCACTGCTGCATTGGGCCTTTCCAGAACCTGGGTCCACTCTTTCCTTCTTGTCGGACAGCATTTGGTAGGTGGATTGTGTCTTTGGTGTTCCAAGATTCTAGGCTAATATCCACTTATCAGTGAGTGCATGCCATGTGTATTYTTTTGAGACTGGGTTACTTCACTCAGTRTGATGCTCTCCAGCTCTATCCATTTSTCTAAGAATTTCATGAATTCATTGTTTCTAATGGCTGAATAGTACTCCATCGTGTATATATACCACATTTTCTGTATCCATTCTTCCGTGATTATGTTTATGTTGCTGATAGAAATATAACATGGGATAGCCAGCTGTGGTGAATGGATTATAAAGGTATATAAAATTACAAAGTGAAGCATTACTTGTACAGATGTAAACACTAGGACTGGGCTTGTGGGTATTTATTCACAGAATCCAAACTTGTCACACCACGTCATTCACAGCACCACAAACTCGAGGCATACTAAATGTCCTTCAGCATGTCAATGAACTCTAGCCATACCCTGCCACATTATGGCTATGGACGCATTCATGCAATATCTATATAACATCCTGGAAACGGTAAAACTGCAGAACATGTTAATAAGCTGGAGATGGAAGATTCCATCTGCTTGGTAGTCACCGTGGTGGCATACATAATGAGAATAGGTGTGTGACAAAATGCATAGAATGTATATCTACCTATAGAGAGTACAAGGAAAACTTTTACAAGTAAATAGAGAATACAAGGCTGGTGAGATGGCTTGGTTGTAAACCACACTGACCTGAATACTTCGGTTTGGTTCCAGAACCCACAGGCAAAAGAGAGAATAGGAATAGTGTCCTGATATTTGTCTACTGGCCTCCATTCATGTGCCCAGGTATTCTCTGTCTTTGCTGTCTCTCTCATACACTTATGATAAGCTAAATTAAATAAAAAAGTAAACAAAAAATAAAAAGTCAACTTCTTCTTTGACACCAATGGCATTAAAAACGTTACTGAACACAATTATAGCAGTTACTAATAAAAATCGCTAGGCTCTATGTTGGTAAACAAAATCACTACTTTTTGTTTTAACCATAAACATTATGTCCCAACACAACCCAAGAATAAACATCTTTCTAGTTCGTATATTCTCACCACAATTGTGATTAGACAGAGAAGTTACACATCTGTGGTACTGACCTTTCAACCAGGGTGTGCTAGGTGAGAAAGGACTTTTTCAGGCCAGACCTCTCAGGAACCATGGGAATGACTTAAGCATAGGGTCAGGCAGGACAAGGACACACATTCACAGTCTGAGGTACAACAGACTCAGTGCAGCAGCTGCAGTTCTAGACTTTGTTTAAATGGGTCATGTGATCAGAAAAGACCTTCCTCTTGACTTCTGTATTACATCTAAAGGATGTGGTTAGGAGTGTGTGGTACTCTTTTAAAGGACCAGAATTCTACTCCCCTTAGCAGCTCACAAGTGCCTGTCACCACTCCAGGAAATCTGATGCTGTCTTCTAACCTCAATGGGCACAATGACATACCCATATGCAAACACACACAGACACACACAGACACACACAAACACAGACACACACAGACACACACACAGAATCTACAGCAAGGAAGAAGGTCTGGAGGCTGAGACTCTGCTCTTTTTCAAGGCCTATTCCTTCATGAGGAACAACACTGGAATCTTTCCTAGTTGCCCAGCTTGCCAAAGGAAGTAGGAGTAACAACAGAACACTATTTCCTCATTTCATCAGAGTCTAAGATGACTGACTTTTGTTTCAAATGCTTTTTACTCATCAAGAAATGACCTGCTAAAAGCAATGCTAGTTTACTAAACTGCTGGTTATAGATATCTGTTTTGACAGGAAAGTTCTTTCCAGGTAAAAGCTGACAGATACTGTATTGCTCATGAGGCAAGTGAAATTAGTTCAATTTAAATATCATCTATAGTAGTGTTGGTTCTCACCAGTGTGAACAGTTGAGAATAATGTCTTTGTGTGTCCTTGGGATTTGAATCTGCAGCCTCATGTATGCTAATCAAGTACTACACTAGTGAGCTATATTCTCTAGCCCCAAAATAACTTCTTATACTGTAAATGTGAAATAACTTGGGTACTACTTTCATTCAGGCTAATTGTCTCTTGCATTTGTCAGCATTAATGTTCACAGTTAGACAAAACTGGGCCCATGTTTCCATCTCAGCCTGAGATGGGTCTTCAACCTCATAACCCTTCATGGGAATCCTGGACAGTGGACATCTCAAATTCACCCCTTCTAGAATCGCCGTGTAGATGCCCTGAAGGCTTGGTACTGTATGGAAAGTTTGAGTACTTTATTTCTGGACTTCTAAAAACAAACAAATAAATGAGAAGGGATATAAAGACCATACCCCCAGCACTTAGATGTTCTAGTAGCCAAGTTCCTTCCCTCTTGAATAGTCAAAAATGTTAAACAGAAGAAAACATTCACTGATGTTCTATGGACAAAAGATTTCATGACTTCAACCTAAAGTAAACAGTAAACTATTCACATGAGAATGGGACTCAAATAGATTTACTATTTTTTTTTAAATATTGAAAATCTTGAAAATATTTAGGTCTGATAATCTGAGGCTAATCCTTGGACTCGACACGATGGAACAAGATAAGCAACACCTATAAGTTGTCCTCTGACCCCACACAGGCACCACTGCACATACATGTCTCCTTCTAAATAATTAATACTGAAGGATCAGGCTGACAGTTCTGTGGTCACATTATTCCATGTACAACCTGAGCCATGAACACAGCACACAATGAAATGTTGAATAATGCTGCTTCTATTTTGAGTTCGGCCAGATCCCTTGCCATGTGTTAGCTCTCAAATATTAGGAAGCAAAACTTCACCACTTGTTCGAAAGAGATTAAATGAACCAGTAGGGTAAATCACAATATAGGATACCTCACTATTATAACAAATATTTTCATGTTATATAATAAAAAATGTTGCAAGAAAGTGTTTTCTGGCCTCACCTCCACTTCTCTAAAAATAGTCAAATCCAGAAGGCCTCACTCATATGTTCCATTTGGGGGCTGGGATGGGGGATGTGTGTGCAGACTGCTCTTTCACATCTGTGACTCCTGCAAAAATATCTGGCAGTACATTCAGTTCTGTGTCTTAAACTCACAGGGCCAATTCTAAAATAATGTTATAAACGCTCATGGTTATCATCACCTAACTAATCTAAAATGGTAGGTTCTTCCACTTCCTAAGATCATTGCAGGGAAATGGCTGAATTCTAGGTGCTGCTCTGCTTAGGACATACAGTTTGTCATTGAATTTGAATCTCATTATAAGTGATACCCATGTAGCTTTAAGAATATCTTTAATGTATTAAATATGCAATGTTTAGGAGGTAAGAATCCCAAGGACTATAAAGAAAAGCTTCTCACTTCCCTAATAGAAATCTTTCTTAAAACCTAAGTAAGGGCACAGAGAATCCACAGCCTTACTCAAAACAAAATTAAAAAGCTTTGGGGCAGTCGCAGATCCAGCCTCAGCTCTCCTCGCACTTCCAGGACAGGCTTTCACATTAGGGCGGGGCCAGGGTTATCACAAATGTGGGTGCGCCTCAGCTTCCTCCCTATGGCCCCTCCCTCTGAGCTCTCTGGTGGGGGGGGCAAGGCTGCTGGCCACCTTCCTGTTCTAACAGCCTCTGACTTTCCCTTTCTGAATCAGGAAGCAGATCTGATTTACAGATAATGAGAACAAGAAGCAGGAAAATCAGGTCACCACAGTTATGCTCAGAAGGTATGGCTGCAGACTGGGCATGATTTGTTGAGTAAGAAGTCACAAGGACGCATAGTTATCTAGGAAAAGCTACAATCCAGGGGACGTTCAAGAATAATATTTATAGAAAAATGAAGCCATGAGAGAAATTCACACATTTACTATATTACAAAATAGTGTGTGAAATTATTCCAGACATAATGGTAGCCAGTCTATAACAGGAGCAGAGCTCACTGGATGCTGGAAAACAATAAATAAAAATAAAAAAGGTAAAATCACTACATAATTCTTTAATAAAACTTTCGGATTTTTATCTGGTTGAAAAATCTGAGGTGTGACTTACTTTGGTAGTGGTTGGGTGCTAAGGATCACAAACCTTAGGCATTGTACATGGTACTATCCCACAAAGCTATGTACCCTGGCCTGAATAATTTTATGATTTATAATATCTAAGAGGTAACATGTTTAGAGAAATTTTAACATTTCAGAGCCATTCTACATCATGTGGCAGGGACCAGATGATATGAAAATTAATATATGAATTAATTAATATACAATATTTACTAACATATGTTTACTATATGTTAACATATAATGTACCACTGCAATTTCATTTTTGAAGGTAGTTTAAAAAAAACCAAAGCCCATATTTACACCTTCCATCACAGTTTTGATACATGTGTGAGGTTAGAGCTGAACCTACAACAGAGGTCCTATTGCCAGTACGAAGAAAAATCTAGACATCAAGACATCTCGCTACTGGTGAATTCCATTCTGTGGAGCAAATGCTCACTTCCACCATGTTTGCAGGTGAACATCTACTGGCCCACAGCAGTGCCATCCATTTATGTGTTAGTTCTATGCCTGCTTTAGATGGCTGTTGGGAATAGTGAAACCGGCATGGCCTGCCAAGTCGAAACACTGTGTTTGCCCATGTTACATATGAAAAAAAAAAAAAACCAACCAAGACCTTTGGTAGTCTAGCCAATTCATCTGTCTACCTCATTAACTTTGAACTATACGTGTGGGATGGTGATGGTAATAGCTGAGGACTTACTTTACCCTAATATATGAATTACTGAATTATTTATCCTGTTTATGAATGGGAAGACTGGCTGCACTGGCTGCTCTCTTCACTCACAGGCAGCCATGCACAGAAAGAACTCCAGCTCTTCTGTTTCACAAGTTACTCACTAAGCATTCTTCAGAGGCCGCAACTCTCTGTGAACAATGAGACTGATTACAGAGCAGGCTGTTTAAAAAAAAAAAATGGCTAAAATCTCTAAACAAGCCACACACACACACACACACACACACACACACACACACACACACCTAATAAACCTTATTTAAGAGGTATTTTCACTTTATTAGATAGAAAGAAAAATACATTCTAATGAAAAGTATTAATTTATCCTAAATAAATGATTCATATAAAAAGTTTGCTTTTGCCTTCAGGTAGTTTACCCAGAAAAGCCACAGTAATATGAATGGTTCTGTTTAACTAGAAATAGTTGGCTCTATTCTCTATCCCCCAAATGATGATACCTAGTTGTGTTTCAAACAATAATGACTTTCTCCATCTGATTTAAAACATTGAAAAGAAAAAAACATCCTTCTTAGCTAGGTTTTGGCAATGCCTGAATGCACCATTCAAGGGTGACTGGTTTAATAGGAAGTGATCAACATTTTGTAGTCTCTTTTTGTTGTTGTTTGTTTTTTCAGTATGGAAAGGAACAGCATCCAAGGAGCATTAACCCTCCCCACCCCCGCCCGGACATTCTCAATCACATCACATGACTGCACAAGTGGCTTTATGTAAACAGCACTAGTGGCTTCATGAGTAATAAAACCTGTTTCCGTCAGAAGCCCTTTGTCATGCGTAAGAGACCTGAACATTAATAGGCAGGCCTTGCCCCTATTAACCAGCTACAGCTGGTTCATTGTTATAAAAAGAACTAATGAAAACACAAATGCTAACTTCCCAACTTCTCCCACGTCAAGGCTGTACTAAGACTGCCCCTTCCAAAGGCTCTCAGTGAATTATCTGGCTGGATCTGGTTCCCTGAAGTTGTTTACTGAACAGTATGTGCAAGGAATGTGCCAAGCACTAGTGGTCGGGCGGAGTTTAACATGATCTGCTAATACGAACGCCTTTTTTTTTTTCCTGGAAGATCTTGGGTTTAGTTCTGCAACAAACAGGAGACAGAACAATTTCAAAAGCAAAGGGAGAAGACCCTCAGTAATCTGTTTTCCTTCCCCCCTTCCCAATTCTTTCTTTTCTCTCACCTCTCTTTGGAGAAAGTTTCATGTATCCTGGGCTGGCCTCAAACTTGCTGTAGAGCAGAGAATGATCTTGAATGACTGTTCTTTCAGTCTCTGCCTTCTGAATGCTGGGGTTATAGACATGTACCCAAATGCTCATTGTTCCATATATGTGTATGTTTGTGTATACACAAACACACATAGTATGCACATGTATATAGGTAAGCAATTACTCTCCATCCTTAATCGACAGGACTCACTTGCTTTTTAAGATGGAGTCTATAGTTGGGGTATGAGGCTTTGCTGAGCAGGTTAGACTGGCTGTCTAAGGAATCTGAGGGCTCTTTGTCCTCATCTCCCCCAGTGTTGATAATACAGGGGCACCACCTCATCATGCCAGTTTTGTGTGGTTGCTGGGGAATCATCCCGGGTGCTCATGCTTGCGCACGTTATCAGCTGAGCTAGCTCTCTAGCTCCCAGCTTCTCTGATTAAAAAAAAAAAAGAAATCAAATTAAGTGTATGGGTGTTTTGCCTCAATCTATGTCTGATCATCATGTATACACATGGTGCCCATATAGGCCAAATGAGGGTGTCAGCTACCATGCAACTGGAGTTACAGACCATTGTGAGAAGCCATGTTAATGGAAATTGAATCTGGGTCCCTTGGAAGAGCAGCAAATACTCTTAACCTCTGTGTCATCTCTGCAGCATAGTTTGGCCTCAAAAATTTGACCATCCTGCTTCAGTTTCCAGAGTACAGGATTATGCACATGTGCCATAACACGGGAAAGTCATCTCTGAAGCTTACTTTCTGAGTCATTAAGTCTGAGTTACGGCAATGCCTTTAGCACGTATTTGAAATTCTTTGTATGTTCTTTGTTGCTGTGAGATAGGCACTAGCTATGTTGTCCAGGATGTCCTTGACCTTTTGATGTTCTCAAGAACTAGGATTGAGAAGTATGCCACCACACCTGACTCTAAATTTTTAAGGAAAACAACACACATGGTATGCACTCACTGATAATCGGATATTAGCCCAGAAGCTTGGAATACCCAAGACACAATTCACATATCAAATGATGCCCAAGAAGAAGGAAGGAGTGGCCCTGGTCCTGGAAAGGCTCAGTGCAGCAGTGTAGGGGAATACCAGGACAGGGAAGTGGGAAGGGGTGGATTGGGGAACAGGGGGAGGAAGAGGGCTTATGGGACTTTCGGGGAGGGGGGTCCAAGAAAGGGGAAATCATTTGAAATTTAAATAAAGAATATATTGAATAAAAAAAAAAGAAAACAGATGTGGATTTCTCCACTTCCCCCAGCTTGCTGCCATCTACAGGTACAAATACTGAGTTCAGACCTGTGGCCATGGCTCTCTTCATTTTGTGAATCTTCTTGGCCTGGCCTAGCTCTAGACCTGTGCTTCAGGGAGTCATGTTTCTGTATTTCAGTTAAACCAGCCTTACCTAGCCTAGCTCAGGTTGCCCATCTCTTGCACTAGTGCAATCTAATAATGAAGGCCAGATTATCATATCAGATACACAAACAAAATAAAAAACCATTAGTGGTCTGAACAAGTTCTTCCCCGTCAAGCCCACTAGTCTCGTGGCAGTGTTCTGTAATGAGAACTCTCTAGATAACCCTCTAGTCGCAAATTTTAAAAGAACAATAATAAACCTTATCAAAGAATCCAATCAATTTAAGAAGACACAAACACTACACCAAACTCCAAAAGGATAACAATACATGCATGAGTAATGTTAGAAATTTACAAATACACAGCTGAATATAATAATAATGAAGACAATCGAGAACTGGAAAACTGAATTCAATAAAGAGGTATACATACTGAAGGGAACGCAAAGGTGAAATGAAGATGGAATTGAACATATCAAAACTTTAGTTATGCATCTAATGAATCAAGCAGAAGACAGACTACAAGGACTCAAAGATGTACTAGAGGATCTAGACAAAATCAACAAAAAAAATTAAAAAGCACAAGACAGGAACATACAAGAAGTGTTGGACACCATCAAAAGACCAAATATTGGAATTATAAGCATAGATGGAAATAGAATCACAGGTCACTGGCAGAAACTGGATCTTTAACAAGATTATAGAGGAAAACTTCTTCAAACTAAGGAAAGGCACACATATTCAGATAAAAGAAGCACACAGAAACCCAGCTAAGGATTTTTGCACCAGGGAGCCTTCTGTGTGTGCACAGCCTGCCAGGAGAGAGTGATCTCCCAGCAGTGCTTTCACTTAGATGAGATCTCCACCTTCTCTCTGGAGGGGAAGAGCTAGGAGCACACAGGGCACAAGATCAGTGGAGCAGTTGGAACAGAAGTCTTCCCACCGCCAGTTGCACCAGGGAGCCAGGAAACTCCACAACCTTCTGTGCATAGCCATCAAGGAGAGAGAGATCTCACAGCAGTGCTTTCACTTTTTTTGAAGATATTAAATGATATTTATTTTTTTCCTATGTGCAATTGGAACAGTATTCTTTTTTTTTTTTTTTTTTGGAACAGTGTTGTTTTTTTTTTAGAATTTAATTTTTTATTGGATATATTCTTAATTTACATTTTATTTCCCTTTTCCTGATTTCCCCGCCCCCCAAATGTCCCATATGTCTTTTTCCCTCCCCCTGTTCCCCTATTCACCCCTTCCCACTTCCCTGTTCTGGTATTCCCCTACACTGCTGCATTGGGCCTTTC
>BDUI01000070.1:150069-162951 GCA_002335545.1 Apodemus speciosus
CACCAGTGCAGGGTAATACCAGAACAGGGAAGTGGGAAGCGGTGAATGGGGGAACCGGGGGAGGGAAAAAGACATATGGGACATCTGGGGGGCGGGGAAACCAGAAAAAGGGAAATGAAATGTAAATAAAGAATATATCCAATAAAAAAAATAGCTGAGTAGTAAAAAAACAAAAAAACAAAAGCCTTTGTTTAGCTCTGTACCCCATTTTTTGATAGGGTTAATTCGGTTTTCTGGGGTCTAATTTCTTGAGTTCTTTGTATACATTGGATATTAGCCCTCAGTCAGATGTAGGGTTGGTGAAAATCTTTTCCCAATTTGTTGGTTGCTGATTTGTCCTTTTGACGGAGTTGGTGCACGGCCGGGTGGGCGTACAGATGGCCGGCCGAGCCTCCCAGGCCCTGGCTCCAGGCAGAAGCCTGGCAGGTTTCCACCTGAGCGATGTTAGTCTCGGATTAAGACTGTGGTAACTGGCTCCGTCTGTTGGTTCTCTATGGTGACCTGGAGGCAAGAAGTTTAATCTGAATCTTTTGAGATAGGATGATATACATTTAATCTGGGCCACACCTTCTACTGCCAGCTCATATAAAGAACATGGGGAGTTGACTCCCGGCTTTGGAGGTCAGGCTGCCACCAACTTCTCTTGTGACCAAGCAGCAGGTACAGCCTGAAGGCAGGGACTAAGTGCGGCAGGACAGCTGGAACAGAGTCAGTCCCAGTTCCACCTGCACCCAGGAGGTGGACAGTGGCATAGCACTCTGTGCCAGGGGAGAGCCGGTAACCCAGAGGTGCTGAGACAGGCTTGCAGGAGGGACAAGCACCGGCCAGAGACAGTAGAACCAACTAACACCAGAGATAACCAGATGGCAAAAGGCAAACCTAGGAATGTTACCAATAGAAATCAAGGCAACATGGCAGCATCTGAACACAATTCTCCCACAACAGCAAGTCCTGGATATCCCAACACACTGGAAAAGCAAGATTTGGATTTAAAATCATAGCTCATGATGCTGATAGAGGTCTTCAAGAAGGACATAAATAACTCCCTTAAAGAAATACAGGAGAACACAAGTAAACAGGGAGAAGCCCTTAAAGAACTAGAGGAAAGCACAATGAAACAGAAGAAGGAATTGAACAAAACCATCCAGGATCTAAAAATGGAGATAGAAAAAAAAAAAAAAAAGGAAATCACAAAGGGAAACAACTCTGGACATAGAAAACCTAGGAAAGAAGTCAGGAGAGTCATGGATACAAACATCAATAACAGAATACAAGAGATAAAAGAGAGAATCTCAGAGGCAGAAGATAACATAGAAAGCATTGACACAATAGTCAAGGAAAAGGGGAAATGGAAAAAGCTTGTAACCAAAACCTCCAGGAAATCCAGGTCAAAATGGGAAGACCAAACCTAATCATTATAGGTATAGAAGAGAGTGAAGATTTCCAACTTAAAGGGTCAGTAAATGTCTTCAACCAAGTTATAGAAGACAACTTCCCTAACCTAAAGGAAGAGATACCCATGAACATACAAGAAGCCTATAGAACTCCAAATAGTTTGGACCAGAATAGAAATTCCTCTTATCACATAATAATTAAAACACCAAATGTACTAAACAAGGAAAGAATCTTAAAAGCAGTAAGGGAAAAAGGTCAAGTAACATATAAAGGCAGACCTATCAGAATTACACCAGATTTCTAGCAAGAGACTATGAAAGCTAGAAGATCACGGGCAGATAGCATACAGACCCTAAAGGAACACAAATGCCAACCAGGCAAAACTCTCAATTACCATAGATGGAGAAACCAAGGTTTTCATGACAAAAACAAATTTACACACTATTTTTCCACAAATCTAGCCCTCCAAAGGATAATGAATGGAAAACTCCAAAAAAGGAGGGAAACTACACTCTAGAAACAGCTAGAAATTAATCTTCTTTTAACAAACCAAAAAAGAAGGCACACAAATATAACTCTACCTCTAATAACAAAAGTAACAGGAAGCAACAACCACTTCTTAACATCTCTTAATATCAATGGACTCAATTCTCCAATAAAAAGGCATAGACTAGATACATAAACAGAACCCAACATTTTGATGCATATAGGAAACTCACCTCAGGCACAAAGACAAACACTACCTCAGAGTGAAAGGCTGGAAAACAATTTTCCAAGCAAATGGTCCCAAGAAACAAGCTGGTGTAGCCATTCTAATATCAAATAAAATCGACTTTTAACCTAAAGTAATCAAAAAATATAAGGAAGTGTACTTCATACTCATCAAAGGAAAAAATCTACCAACATGAACTCTCAATTCTGTTCCAAATACAAGGGCACCCACATTCATAAAAGAGACATTACTAAAGCTCAAAGCACAAATTGCACCCCACACAAAAATAATGGGAGACTTCAACACCCTACTTTCATCAATGGACAGATCAGGAAAACACAAACTAAACAGAGAAACAGTGCCAAATGGATTTGATAGATACCTACAGAACATTTTATCATAAAACAAAAGAATATACCTTCTTCTCAGCACCTCATGGTACTTCTACAAAACTGAACATGTAATCAGTCACAAAGCAGACCTCAGCAGATATAAGAAGATTGAAATAATTCCATGCACTCTATCAGATTACCACGGTCTAAGGCTGGTCTTCAATAACAAGAAAAACAACAGAAAGCCCACATATACATGGAAGCTGAACAATGCTCTACTCAATGATACCTTGGTCAAAAAAGAAATAAGGAAAGAAATCAGATTTTTTAGAATTTAATGAAAATAAATGAACAACATACTCAAATTTATAGGACACAATGAAAGTAGTGCTAAGAGGAAAACTCATAGCTCTGAGTGCCTCCAAAAAGAAGCTGGAGAGAGCTTACGCTAGCAGCTTATTGGCACACCTGAATGCTTTAGACCAGAAAGAAACAAATACACCCAAGAGGAGTAGAAGGTAGGAAATCATCAAACTCAGGGCTGAAATAAGCTAAGTTGAAACAAAAAGAACTATACAAAGAATCAACAAAACCAGGAGCTGGTTCTTTGAGAAAATCAACAAGATAGATAAACCCTTAGTCAAACTAACCAGAGGGCACAGTGACACTACCCGAATCAGCAAAATCAGAAATGAAAAGGGAGGCATAACAACAGATACTGAGGAAATAAAAAAAAATCATCAGATGCACCTACAAAAGCCTATATTTAAAAAAAGTAGAAAATCTAGGTGAAATGGACAATTTTGTGGACAGATACCAGGTATCCAAGTTAAATCAGGATCAGATAAATGATCTAAACAATCCCATAATCCTAAAGAAATAGAAGCAGTTATTAATTGTCTCCCAACCAAAAAAAAAGCCCAGGACCAGATGGGTTTAATCAGACCTTCAAAGAAGACCTAATACTAATACTCTTCAAACTATTCCACAATATAGAAACAGATGGAACATGACCCAATTCATTTTATGAAGCCACAATTACTCTGATACCTAACCCACACAAAGACCCAAGAAAGAAAGAGAACTTAAGATCATTTTCCCTTATGAATATCTATGCAAAAATATTCAATAAAATTCTTATCAACCAAATTCAAGAACACATCAAAACAATCACCCACCATGATCAAGTAGGCTTCATACCAGAGATGCAGGGATGGTTCAATATATGAAAATCCATCAATGTAATCCACTATAAACTCAGAAAACTGGACATAGCATTACCTGAGGACCCAGCTATACCACTCCTGGGCATATACCCAGAAGATGCTCCAACATGCAATAAGGACACATGGTCCACTATGTTCATAGCAGCCTTATTTAAAGTTGGACAGAACCCAGATGTCCCTCAACAGAGGAATGGATACAGAAAATGTGGTACATTTACATAGTGGAGTACTACTCAGCTATTAAAAACAATGAATTCATGAAATTCTTAGGCAAATGGATGGAGCTAGAAAATATCATCCTGAGTGAGGTAACCCAATCACAAAAGAACACACGTGGTTTGCAATCTCTGATAAGTAGATATTAGCCCAAAAGCTCGTAATACCCATGATACAACTCACAGATCACATGAAGCTCAAGATGAAGGAAGACCAAAGTGTGGATATTTTGATCCTTATTGGAAAGTGGATCAAAACACCCATGGCTCATAGCCCACCAATAGAAATGAGAATAGCGTCCCCAGTGGAGCAGCTAGAGAGAGGACCCAAGGAACTGAAAAGGTTTGCAGCTCCACAGGAGGGACAATAATATGTAGCAACCAGTACCTCCAGAGCTCTCAGGGACTAAAGCACCAAACAAAGAGTACACATGGAGGGCCCTCCTGGCTCCAGATACGTATGTAGCAGATGACCATTTTAGACATCAATGAGGGGAGAGGCCATTGGTCTTGTGAAGGCTCGATTCCCATAATAGGGGAATGCAAATCAGGAAATTTGGGGAGGGGGAGTAAGTGGAGGTGGGGGGATGGTATGAGGGTTTTCGGTGGGGTGATGTGGAAAGGGGATACCATTTGAAATGTTAATAAAGCAAATATCTAATAAAAAAAGAGAACATGGAAGAAGAAAGCTTTTGTTCTTTGCTTACCCTCAGGCTTGCTAGCAAGTTCATTTCCTCAGTGATATTACAGCCTACTTAAGGATTCTAGCATGTACTAACTACCAGATGAGACATTCAGCCCTGTGGACTAATGGACTCCTGGATTTTCTTTTGGCAGGCAGACAGCCATTGTTTGACAGACATTGTGGTAGACCACAAAGATCACACACTGATTCAGTCAGCTCTGTTCCTCTACATAACTAACTAATACACACATGTTCCAAATTCTCATATAAGAAAAATATATACAAAACAGCCTCATCCAGTAAATGCCACCTAGAAATTCTGAGCAGAGCTTCTTGTCTTAGTAACTGTTGTGTTTTCCTTTCCCCATGTGTATGTTTGCTACTCACCATGCTCCAGATGAGTCGTCATGTCCCACTGTGTGCCCTTGTCGGCTCCTGGCACCATCTCTGCCGAGAAGAGAGTAAACCCTCTGCACTACTACTCGGACCCTGACCCCAGACCATAGGCCAGCTCTTTGGCTTTCCACAATGTCCAGAAGAGAATCCCTCAGGGGAGAACCAACTGTGAGATGTTGCTCTGCTCTGTCATGTCCGTGGGTCCAGCCTGTGCCAGGGGTGGCCAGGCTATTATATACAGTCTGTCCAAGACATGCAGAAGGAAGAATTTCAGTTTTGTGTATAGTGACACCATTAAGTAACTGCCAAAGCACTAGCAGTGCACTAGGAGACAGACAGTCATGTTACACTGACATCTGTCTACTGAAGACAACACAGTAGAATTCCGCCTACTAACAGTGTCCTACTATTAATTACCTCATGGGGATAGCTTCCATTTTTTTGGTTTGTCCAAAAAGAATGAATACAGTTTAATTAAAATGAGTCATTTTATTAGGTGCTTGAATGTGTAATCTAATTTATATACTTTGCATAATCATGTATTCTCCCAAAAACTATACAATAACAACAATGATCATGAACCGATGATACTTCTATTTAATTTTATTATCTTCAACCTCTGTTCTTTAAATAATAATAATTATCCTTACAATGACTCAAATTATTCTCATAGATAAAATTGAGGCACAGAGAAATTGCCTAACAGGGCCTAGCATGAGGCTGCTGAGGCAGGATGTTACACCAGGCAAATCCTCCAAACCCTGTGCTCCTCTGCTGCAGTGTCAGTGGCACCTGTGTGCAGGCACCTTTGGCGGCCAGAAGAAATCACCAGGTTCCTTGCAGCTGAATTACACTCAGTCATCAGGTACCTATATAGGTGCTGGTAACTGAACTTGGGTCCTCCGGAATAGCAGCAACTACAGTCTGGATGCTCAGTCCTCTCTCCAGCCCTCTCAAAACCTGCAGTTTCACCACTCTGCTACATGGTAACTGTCTGTGATTCTAATAAAATATATGTCAGCACTATCACATAGCATAAATGGCTTAAAAGTCTACTTTTACGAATTGAATAACATCACTCCCACTTGTGGGTGTATGCATATCACATAGCATATATGTAAAGGTCACAGGGCAGCTCTGGCGCCTCCTCAAACGATCCCTTCTATATCTATATCCCTCCTCAATAAAGACATAGACGACCAGACTGGATATGCAAAGAGGATCCAGCATAGTGTACGGTTCAACGCAGGGTAAAGCTTTACCTACTTTATTTTCCCTACTTCTAGCTTTTCATCTCAGTGGTCTGTGCTGTGATGATTTTGTAGTAATCCAGAGAATTTGAGGCCAGTGTGCCAGAACCAGACTCCCAAAGCTGAGAGTCTTCATGGACATATACCCTGCCCAGTACTGGTGAGTTACAGTGAAATTCCAAATTCATTTTGGAATAGCTCACAGCCCCACACCCAAATTCCACAAAATCAATTTCTATCATATAACCTCAAACAGAAGTTATGAAACTCTATCTCAAGGAATGTAGATATAATGTTTCCGTAAAGAAAACAGAAAGGTTACTAAAGGCTTAAAACTCTTATTTTCAAAGTGAACACAGAGAAATACTTTCTGTGTCCTGATTATACTAACCACAACCCCATGGGACTGAGAGCACTTTTGTATTTTAAATAAATGGAAGGGTGAACAACTGTAATGAGACCATGGCTAAACGCCGCTTGAGCTCTCACAGCTTCTGGTATAATGATGATAACATGCTCTAACATATATAGTTGAGGACAGAAGATAAATATATTCATTTATCCACAGGTCCTGTCAAATACAGATACAAGTACTACTATAAGTGTAAAAATCATAAGTCAATGAGAATTTACCTGACTGCTGGATGAATTGTTTGTTATGTCCTTAATTCTAAACATCTGGGCCAAAGTTATATTTCTCCTTGACAGAGATGTGTCCTGACTATATAGGTCTTCATGCGCTGTTTCTTTTGCAATAGCTTTCTGACAAAAATAAGTATTCAGAATAATAGAGCAACTTCCATTTGGGATAAGAAGTTTTTGCCTGAAAAAGAAAAAGAAATCTATCAGTTTATTTATAACTTGGTTCTTATATTTTTTGTTAACCAAAAAATGTTGTAGTTAAATTAAGACAATGCACTAAAGTACAACATTCCTAACAACAAGTGGGTAACAACAGACCAGGGCATGGCCTTCCAGTTGTCCAGGGTCTTGGACGAGAGAGCCATCTGTAACAATTGACAGCTAGGACCTTGCCAGCCAGCAGAATCCATGGCCCATAACAAGTAAATATGATTCAATGACAGAATTTTACTTTCCCACTGAAGGTCCTGAAAGTCCCGTATGAGTAATGGAAGGTCATTTCAGTCCCTAGGTTTGCCCCCTATCTGGGAGACCCATGTCCTCTAAGGAGGACATACAGATACAAAGAATGAGCAAAGACCATGAGCATCAAAGAAGCACTCCAACACTGAATTGGATATTATTTAACTGATAACATCTTCATATATTTAAGCAACTCTAATTGTTCAAAGAATATTATATTAAAAGATGTAAGAACTTGGAGCCATGATATTGGCAAAACACATAAACATGCTGAAAAACATATCAAATAAAATTCTGAGGTTTTACTCAGTACTCTAATGTGATAAAACATGTTAATGCACATTCTTTAAATCAAGATATGCCGTTAATAAGAAAAACTAAAAAGGTTCTGGAACAAGAATTTGATACATATGTCACCTTAATCTCTCATTACACCACACTGGTGGGTAGAGAGAAGACAGAATACTACCTAGGGAGAAGGGAAGCAAAGAGAGAAAGGGAGAGAGAGATGGGGACACACACACACACACAGAGACACAGACAGACAGACAGATACACACACACAGAGACACAGACACACACACACAGACACAGACACACACACACAGAGACACAGAGACACACACACACACAGAGACACAGACACACACACACACTTAGTAACTGAGGAATGATATAGTAGTAAGAATAGCAAGTACTCTTAACCACTAAGCCATTTCGCCAAGCTCTAATTTCTGGACTCCTGTTTAGGATGTCTGTCTAGGGAATGGCGCTATTCAAAGTGGTTTAGAATTTTCCACATGTATTAGCTACATTTCTCCACAGACATTATTCAATGTGTGTGTGTGTGTGTGTGTATTCAGAATATATATATATATATGTATTTGCTCAGTCATAACCAGAGAAAACTCTTCTTGGTCCCTAATATCAATGGACTCAATTCCTCAATAGAAAGACATAGGCTACCAGACTGAATATGCAAGGAGGATCCAGCATTTTGCTGCATTCAGGAAAACTCAGTGACAAAGACAGACACTACCTCAAAGTAAAAGTCTAGAAAAAAATTGTCCAAGCAAATGAACCCCAGAAAAAAGCTGGAGTAGTCATTCTAATATCCAATAAAATAGACTTTCAACCAAATGTTATTTAAAAAGTTGGGAAAGGACACTACATATACAACAAAGGAAAAATCCAAAAAGATGAATTCTCAATTCTGAACGTCTATGCACAAAATGCAGGGGCATCCACACTTGTAAAAGACACTTTACTGAAGTTCCAAGCATACACTGAACCTCACACAAAAACAATAGGAGAGTTGAACACCCCATTCTTACCAATGGACAGTTCATAGAAACAGAAACTAAACAGAGACACAGTGAAACTAAAAGAACTTATGACCAAGTGGATGTAGCAGACATCTACAGAGACTCCTGTGATCAAGCAGCCAGGTCAGCCAGGCACACAGGGAACACCAGAGTGAAAGATCACTCTGGACACTGCCCGCCAGGGCTCCACCTGAACCCAGGAGCTGGGCAGCCCTATTTTTTCTCAGCCCATTTATTATTTGTATAAAGAAAACCTCCTGATTTTTATGAGTTAATTTTAAAACTGGCCACTGTGCTGAAATTGCTTATCATATCATCTACAAATAGTGATACCTTGACTTCTTTTTTGCCAATTTGTATCCCCTTGATCTCCTTTTGTTGTCTTAGCTACAACTTCCAGTACTATATTGAATAGATATGGGGAGAGTGGGCATCCTTGACTTGACACTGATTTTAGTCGAATTGCTTCAAGTATCTCTCCATTTAATTTGCTATTGGCTGTTGGCTTGCTATATATTGCCTATGTTATGGGCCTGATCTTTCCAATACTTTTAACATGAACAGGTGTTGTATTTTGTCAAATGCTTTTTAAACATCTAATGAGATGTTCATATATTTTTTCCTTTGATTTTTTTTTAATTTGGCTGCGACATTTTTCTTTTTTTATTAGATATTTTCTTTATTTACATTTCAAATGTTATCCCTTTTCCTCATTTCCTGTCCAAAACCCCCCTATTCCATTCCTTCTCCCATTCCCTCTCCCCCTGCTCACCAATCCTCCCATGCCTGCTTCCCTGTCCTGGCATTCCATTACACTGGGGTATTGAGCCATCATAGGACCAAGGTCCTTGCCTCTCATTGATGTCCAACAAGGCCATTCTCTGTGGTTGGAGCCATGGGTCCCTCCATGTGTACTCTTTGGTTATGGTTTTGTCCCTGGGAACTCTGGAGGGACTGGTTGATTCATATTGTTCATCCTATGGGGCTGCAAATCCCGTCAGCTCTTTGGATCCTTTCTCAAGCTCCTCCATTGGGGACCCTGAGCTCATTTCAGTGGTTGGCTGTGAGCATCCACTTCTGAACTTGTCAGGACACAGCTATATCAGGATCCTGTCAGCAAGCACTTGTTGGCATCCATAATAGTGTCTGGGTTTGTTAACTGTATATGGGATGGATCCCCAGGTGGGGCAGTCTCTAGATGGCCTTTCCTTCAGTCTCTGTTCCACACTTTGTCTTTCTATTTCTCTCATGGGTATTTTGATCCCTCTTCTAGGAAGGACTGAAGTATCCATACCATGGGTATTTTGAACCACCTTCCACTAAGGATCAAAGTATCCACATTTTGGTCTTACTTCTGGAGCTTCAGGTGGTCTGTGAGTTGTATCTTGGATATTCCAAGCTTCTGGTCTAATTTCCACTTACCAGTTAGTGCATACCATGTGTATTCTTTTTTGATTGGGTTAGCTTACTCAGGATGATATTTTTCTAGTTCCGTCCATTTGCCTAAGAATTTCATGAATTTATTGTTTTTAATAGCTAAGTAGTACTCCATTGTATAAATGTACCACATTTTCTGTATCTATTCCTCTCTTGAGGGAAATCTGGGTCCTTTCCAGCTTCTGGCTTTTATAAATAAGGCTGCTTATCACTGCTTTCATTGTGTCCCATAAGTTTGGGTATGTTGTGGCTTCATTTTCATTAAATTCTAAAAAGTCATTAATTTCTTTTTGTATCTCTTCCTTGACCAAATTATCATTGAGCAGAGTACTGTTCAGCTTACATGTATGTGTGGGCTTTTTTTTTTTTTTAAATTTGGTGTTATTGAAGACCAGACTTAGTCCATGGTGATCTGATAGGATGATTGGGATTATTTCAATCTTCTTATATCTGTTGAGGCCTGTTTTGTGATCGATTACATGGTCAATTTTGGAGAAGGTATGATGAGGTGCTGAGAAGAAGGTATATTCTTTTGATTTAGGATGAAATGTTCTATAGATATGTTAAATCCATTTGGTTCATAACTTCTGTTAGTTTCACTGTGTCTCTGTCTAGTTTGTGTTTCTCTGATCTGTCCATTGATGAGAGTGGAATGTTGAAGTCTCCTATTATTTTGTTAGGTGCAATGTGTGCTTTGAGCTTTAGTAAGGTTTCTTTTATGAATGTGGGTGCCCTTGCATTTGGAGCATAAATGTTCAGCCTGAGAGTTCATCTTGGTAGATTTTTTTTTTATTTGATAAGTATGAAGTGTCCTTCCTTTTTGAAAACTTTAGGTTGAAAGTTGATTTTATTTTATTTTAGAATGGCTACTACAGGTTGCTTCTTAGGACCATATGCTTGGAAAATTGTCTTCCATGTTTTTACTCTGAGGCAGTGTCTTTCTTTGTGCCTGAGGTGGGTTTCCTGTATGCAGCAAAATGTTGGGTCCTGTTTATGTATCCAGTCTGTTAGTCTATGTCTTTTTTGGGGGGGAATTCAGTCCATTGATATTAAGAGATATTAAGGAAAAGTGATTGTTCCTTCCCACCATTTTTGTTATTAGAGGTGGAATTATGTTCATGTGGCTATCTTTGTGGTTTGTTCTTAAGAGTATTATCTTCCTTTTCCTAGGGTATAGTTTCCCCTGTTTGTTGGAGTTTTCCATTTATTATCCTTTGAAGGGCTGGATTTGGTGAAGGATATTGTGTAAAGTTGTTGTCGTCATGGAATACCTTGGTTTCTCCATCTATGGTATTTGAGAGTTTTGCTGGGTATAGTAGCCTGGGATGGTATTTGTGTTCCCTTAGAGTCTGTATGACATTTGCCCAGGTTGTTCTGGCTTTTATAGTCTCTGGCAAGAAGTCTGGTGTAATTCTGATAGGTCTGCCTTTGTATGTCACTTGACATTTTTCCCTTACTGTTTTTAATATTCATTCTTTCTTTTGTGCATTTGGTGTTTTGATTATTATGTGACACAAGGAATTTCTTTTCTGGTCCAATCTATGTGGAGTTCTTTAGGCTTCTTGTATGTTCATGGGCATCTCTTTTTTTAGATTTGGGAAATTTTCTTCTATAATTTTGTTGAAGACATTCACTGGCCCATTAAGTTGGAAATCTTTGCTCTCTTCTATACCTATTATTCTTAGATTTGGTCTTCTCATTGTGTCCTGGATTTCCTGGATGTTTTGGATTAGGAGCTTTTTCCATTTTGCATTTTCTTTGGCTGTTGGGTCAGTGTTTTCTATGGTATCTTCTGCACCTCAGATTCTCTCTTATATCTCTTGTATTGTGTTGGAGATGCTTGCATCTATGACTCCTGATCTCTTTCCTACTAGGTTTTTTTTTTTTTTTTTTTTTTTAAATCTCCAGAGTTGTCTCCCTTTGTGATTTCTTTATTGTTTGTACTTCCATTTTTAGACCCTGGATAGTTTTGTTCAATTCCTTCACCTGTTTGGTTTCCTTTCCTGTAATTCTTTAAGGGATTTTTGTGTTTCTGCTTTAAGGGCTTCTACCTGTTTACCTGTGTTATCCTGTACTTCTTTAAGGGAATTATTTATGTCTTTCTTAAAGTCCTCTATTAGAATCACGAGATGTGATTTAAATCCTAATCTTCCTTTTCCAGTGTGTTGGGGTATACAGGACTTGCTGTTGTGGGAGAACTGGGTTCTGATGATGCTAAGTAGCCTTGGTTTCTGTTGGTAGGGTTTTTGCACTTGCCTTTCTCCATCTGGTTATCTCTGGTGTTAGTTGGTCTTGCTGTCTCTGGCTGGAGTTTGTCCCTCCTGTGGGCCTGTATGCCTGTGTGAGCACTCCTGGGAGAGCAGCTCTTCTAGCATGACCTGTGCACAGAGGGCTGTGCACATCCCCCTAGGACAGCCACTGGAGTCAAGCACAGACGGCTGTGGAACAGCCCCAGCTCCAGGGTTCAGATGGTGACAGGAAGTATCGACATCTTCCACCCCATTGACCACCAGGTTTGATTTGGCTGATCTGACTGGCTAGGTGGGTGTCTCCTTCCTCACTGACTGCTCCATATGCATTCCTTCCAATACTGCACCCTAGGTCAAAGAGGAGGACCTTCTCTGAATAGCAGAGGACCAACCAGTCTTGAGTCTAGGGTACATGAGTAACTGTGCTCCCTGTTTGAACCTCCAAACAAACTTTCAAGGGATGTTAGATTTTATTAGAAGTGTTTTCTGATGTTGAACATTTTTTAAGGTGCTTCTCGGCCATCTGAATTTCTTCAGGTGAGAAGTCTTTCTTTAG
>BDUI01000070.1:167031-178348 GCA_002335545.1 Apodemus speciosus
CCTAGTATCTTGGAACACCAAATACACAATCCACCTACCAAATGCTGTCCGACAAGAAGGAAAGAGTGGACCCAGGTTCTGGAAAGGCCCAATGCTGCAGTGTAGGGGAATACCAAAACAGGGAAGTGGGAAGGGGTGAATAGGGGAACAGGGGGAGGGCAAAAGACATATGGGACATTGGGGGGGGTGGGGAAACCAGGAAAAGGGAAATGAAATGTAAATAAAGAATATATCCAATTAAAAAAAAGAAGTGTTTTCTGCATCTGTTGAGATGACTGTGATTTCTGCCCCTGACTTAATTTTTATGGTGTATTACATTCATTGATTTGAAAGGCTGATTCATCCCTTTATCTCTGGGATGAAACTAACTTAATCAATGGTAGATTATCCTTTTGAAGACTCCCAATTTCATTTTGCAAATATTTTACTGAGAATTTTTAGCATCTATGTTCATCTGAGAGATTGGTAATAAATAATTTTCTTTATTTGGTTCTAGAGTCCTTTTGAAAAAAGGATTTTGGTAGCATTCCTGTTTTCTATTTTTCTGAATAAAATAGTTCTTTAATTTTTTCACATTTTTTATCAGATATTTTCTTTATTTATATTTCCAATGTTATCCCCTTTCCATGTCTCCCCTCGCCCGTCCTCCCTCCCCCTGCTTCTATGTGGGTGCTCCCCCACTCACCCACTCCTGCCTTCTCACCCTGGCACTCCCCTAGACCTGGGCATCAAAACCCCTCAGGCCCAAGGGGCACTCCTCCCATTCATGTCCAATAAGGCCATCCTCTGCCACACATGGGGCCGGAGCCATGGGTCCTTCCACGTGTGCTCTTTGGTTGGTGGTGCAGTCCCTGGGAGCTCCAGGGCGTCTGGCCAGTTGACAAACAAGCAGTTATGAGAGGTATATAACGCAGAGCAGACTTTACTTTGCCTTGGGGACATAATTGAAATAACATTTCAAATATGTTTGTAATTTAGTCTTAATTCTGAGCTCCATATGCTCAGGCCTAAGATTGGATAGTGTACACATCTTGGCCACTAGACTAGTTTCTGAGACACGAGGCACATTTTCCAAAAGGGCACACATGGTAGGGACTATGTTAGGACAGTCATGAAAAGTTTTGTATCTTTAACTTGCCTATTAATTTTGTTTGTGACAGGAATCCATCTTTTGTGTAAAACAACAATAACAACAACAACAACATATGGCCCCACTTAGAGTTATGTCATAAAAGTAGATACACAAATCTATTTTTGTTTTATGAACATGCTAATATCTCCTTACACATAAACACACACACACACACACACACACACACACACACACACACACACGCGCGCGCGCGCGCGCGCGCGCACACACACACACACAGGCACACATTTGCCAAATCAGGCTATGACTTAAAGTCAGTATAAATTTTTCTTAAGACTTATTAAAAATAAATTAGAATCTTTGAGTTAACATTAGTAGACACTCAGAGCCCAGAGAATCACACTCCGTCAATCAACAAGTACAAAGCAATATACTTAGCATTACTATTGGATGCCAAGCCCATATACAAAGACTGAATTGGAGTTTAAGCTCATTAAGTGTACAGAACAATGTTGCCTATAAGTAGGGGCCTTGGATGCTGATGATTCACCAATACCTTAAAAATAATGTTTTTGGAATAAATGTCATCCTTCTAGTTATTCTGGGAAAAATCCTATGTGTTTAATAATACTCTTCCCACCAATATGTCCAAGTGTCTGTTTTCGTGATTAATGACCTTCTAGAATACAGAAGCTGTTTATCTCATGGTGGTCTATTCATCCCATACACAACATGGGAATCAAAGGCACCATGTTAAGATTCTACCAGTGACTGGAGCCATGGGTCCCTCCATGCGTACTTCTTGGTTGGTGGTTTAGACCCTGGGAGCTCTAGTTGGTTAATATTGTAGTTCTTCCTATGGGGTTGCAAACCCCTTCAGATCCTTCAGTCTTTTCTCTAACTCCTCCATTGGCCTTGTCCGGCATCAATGAGAGACGAGGCCCTTGGTCCTGTGAAGGCTCGATGCCCCGGTGTAGGGGAATACGGGGGCGGGGAGGCGGGAGTGGGTGGGTGGGGGCATACCCTCATAGAAGCAGGAAGAGGGGGGATGGGATAGGGGGTTCTGGTGGGAAGATTGGGAAAGGGGATAACATTTAAAATGTAAATAAATAAAATATCCAATAAAAAAAAAGATTCTACCAAAGAGGGGCTATTTTCTTAAATCTCTGGTCTTTTAATTCTATTTAGATGAAAACAAACATTCATTTAAAAAAATCAGGGCCCACTGGTCAGTGGTGCTTGTTGTACAGGTTAGACAATTTGGGTGTTCAAGCACCACACCCCAATGTGGAAGAAGAAGGAAACAAATAACATTTTTCTATAATCCATGAAATATCCTGAATGAACTTTTGTTTGAAAACTTATGAAGAAATTTAGAACAAAACGATCCACTTTATTCAGGCTGTGTGTCAACAGAAGAAGCTTGTGAAGACAACCACCCCTAGAGTTCAAGTTGACATAAACAGTTAGTAATGTAGGACCCAAGACACAGGGAAACACACAGTCAGTCTAGTTTTAAAGAGTACAAACTTCAGTTAATCTGATAAAGGTGCAAGGTGGTTAAAAGACAATGCTTTAAAAAGTTTTGGGTTTAAAACTATAGAGGAAACAATTTCTCTCAAATGACATGTGCTAGTTTTAAAGAAATTGTTGCAACGAGGGTAGCAATATCTTCCTAAAGTCTCATTTCAGCAGAACACTAAACCCCAGCAAAGTTGCTGTGCCTAAAGTATACCAAGGCGGGTTTCTACTGCTACTGCCACACATTATGAGTACAGTCAGATACTCACTTAATTATCTGACATGTAGGAAAGGAGATGCTTCCTGCTACTGCCACACATTATGAGTACAGTCAGATACTCAATTATCTGACATGTAGGAAGTAAGATGCTTCCTAAAGATGAGTCAGGAACAAAGATCAACCCAGAGAAGTTATCCCAGGTTTTGCTAGTCCTGACACCGAAATTCCTCTGACTTGCTCTATTCTGGGCCCAGTCTCGAAAGGGTAGAAAGTAGATGTCATACCTCTGAAAATGTGTCTTTTTTAAAGTGCTGGTCTTGAATATCACGTCCTCAATTAAATTCTGGTTTCTTAAATACCTTGGGGTCTTTGCTACAACATAGGCTATACCTCCAGAGCTTTATGCGCTAACACATATCAGGAATTCAATGCAACAACACACTGGAAAATTGTAGGGCTGGTGTTCATTATCTTGAAAAGCTAGGCCGGGCAGTGGTGGTGCACACCTTTAATTCCAGCACTTGGGAGGCAGAGGGAGGCAGATCTCTGAGTTCAAGGCCAGCCTGGTCTACAGAGTAAGTTCCAGGACAGCCAGGGCCACACAGAGAAACCCTGTAAACCCCACCCCCCAAAGAAAAGCTAACATCCCACATATCTGCAGAACTCGCAGCATAGGGACAGCACTAAGCTCCACTGCCAGCGGAGATACAGCCCAGCCTCCTCGGTCTCCAGCGGGTACCTGAGGGTTCTATCTTTGCAAGAATTCACTTTAAATAACAATTTGTATTTTTATATCCTAGATATCTGGATAGGAAGGATTTTGCCCCTCAGGTGTACTTTCTATCCAAGTATAAAGTGTGCACGTTTTAGATTCTGTGTTCCACATGCTTTGTCTGCACCTGTAAACGTGCTCATGTCCTTTCACTGAGGAGCCATGCACTTCTCATGTTGTTCTGCGCTCTCACTGTGAGTCCAAGAGCAGAGAATAGTAATCATGGCACAAAATGACACAATCAAGTACATGAACCGTAATGCCAGGTTTCCTATAAGAATGCCCTCATGTCTTGGTATCAATTAACTGTCTTCCTCATTGCTGTAACCAAATATCTTACAAGATGCAAGTTAAAGAAAGCAACAACTTATTCTGACTCATAAGTTGAGGAAGTAATCATAGTGACATAAGTCTGCCCCTGACACTCTTCACATCCTTCCCTCCTTGACAGACGGTGCTGGAGGTGGGGCCGGCATACAACTATGTAACAAATAGTTACATACCATAACTAAAACTCTTCCTTCCCACTGGTACACTTCTTCCAGCTGGGCTCTACTCCACAATTCCCTAACAGCTTCAAGCCATAGTCCAAACATAGGAGTGTAGGAGGTTATATTTTATTAATATATATCTTGGCTTATTTGTTTTCTTGACGTCCCATGTTCTTTGAGTTCTTTGTATAGTACAGATAGTAACCCTCTGTCAGGTCTCTAGTTGCTAAAGATATTTTCCCCATTTTGTAGGGTGCTTCCTCACCCGAATGATGGTCTCCTTTGATGCACAGATGCTTAAATTTCATGAGGTCCAATTATTATTTGTGGATCTTAATGCCTGCGCTACTGGGTACTCTGTTCAGAAAGGACTTTCCTGTGTGTGTCACTTCCCCATTCTGCTCAGTCAGGTTCCGGGACTACGTTTTATACTGATATCCTAAGTCTATTTGGAGTTGAGGGTTTTTGTTTTGCATGGAAAGAGGTAAGAATCTAGTTTCATTTTTCTACATGTAGCTATCCAATTTGAAAAGCACTATTTGTTGAACAGGTCGTTTTTTTCCTAACATGTACGGTTGGCATCTTTGTCAAAAATTATGTCTGTCAAAATACAGGCTTATGGTTCCTCCCTCACCCTTTGCCCCCTCTCTCCCCTAAAAAAATATAGTGGGTGCTCAATTCTATTCCACTAGCAAATACTGGTGTTTATGCCAGCACTATGATATTTTTATTATAATAGCTTTGTAGTAATTTGAAATTTAAGACAGTGATACTTCAAACATTTCTTTTAAATTGTCCAATATTATTTTGGCAATCCTAGTTCTTTTGTGGATGTTTCCTTTGGCTCTTTAGATGTGTTTCAACTAGAATACCTAGAGAAGCTTGACAATTAGGAATGAACTCTGGAGGGCTCTGAAGGGGGAAAAAAAGACAAAGAGGATTAATGGAAAAGGAAGGGTTAACTTTGGGAGATAAGAACAGGGAAGAGTAAACAATATGATGAGAGATAACTAAGACTAAAGAACTTCTGAAAAACAAGATGAAAAACTACTACTGTAGAAAAGTCCTTCAATACAACACATACAACTATTGTTTAAATAGAGTTAACTTATAAAAGGGCAACAAAGACCCTGCTAGATACCACAGGCTAACAAAAGTTCAGTAAGTCTTTTGGAGGTATTAGCCAGGGAAGTCCCAATGATTACTGAAACATTGCAAACTTTTGCTACTGCCCTTGATTATCCTCCAGAATTTGATTGACTACAAGACCTAGTTGCTGAAGATAGCACAAAGACTTCAAAGTAGTACTGATACAGAAGCTTCTTTACTCCTAATAGCTGCCTTTCATAATGCTGGCAGGTGCTGTGTATGCTGTCATAGTATATCAACAGTCATCTGACTTACGTCTGAGAACCATGAAAGCTACTGTAATTATAGGCCTGGCAAAGCATGTCCACTGTTCCAACAGTTACACCAATGTATGGGAATAATCAATTACTTAAAAAAAATGGAGTATGTAATCTATATTGAGGCTAAGAGCCTGTGGCTAGAAAGGTCATAGGCACTAGGGGAGAACCTACTACTCTAACTCTCCTAAAGGACCACAGTATTAAATAACTCCAAATGATGTATTGTTACCCCATGTACTAGTGCATCTTTCAAATCTCACCAAAGAAGCTTTGTTTTTCAATAGTAGACGGTGTTTAACAGAGACCCACAAATAGTACGGGGCAGAGAGTAAGTCTGGAGTTCTCGGCCCTAAATGGGACATCTATAATACACCTCTTCTTGTCAAGGCTCAGGGATCATTATGGAAGAAACAAGAAACGTTTCCTTTGGTGTGATTGTGAAAAGCTGTTAGGACTCCTAGATCTGAGACTCCAATAAACGTGCCTCTCTTCCCAGGTCTGCTCTCTCTGGAGCATTTCCTTTTTGAGCTTTGTTTATTAGATCTCCAACAATTTGACAATTAGTTTAAGTTTTCATACCATGCTTGCTTATAGAAGTCTGTGATTTTCTGTACCTACTTGATAGCTACTACACTGTTGGAAGTAGCTGTGAAGTCTCTGGCATCAAGATGCTCTGATGGGGTTTGGCAACATGGCTCAGAGGGTATTTGTCACCAAACCCGATAACCTGCATTTAATCCCTGGGACACACATGAAAAACTATACTCTGACCTCCATATGTGAGCTGTGGCACACATGAGTTTGCTCTTCCATCCAACATATGTAATAATAAAAAAACCAATATTAAATGCAAGACTTTGCTCTTAAGAGAGCTCACTGCAGCTAAGGTTCCTGAAATAAGAACTGTGCAAGATTGTAGACTGAAGTTCAATATTTCATCAAGGGTGTGTTATTGTTTGCTGTGGGGTAGGGGGTGCCATTTTCTTCAGTGGTATAACCACTGAAAAACTGCCCATGCTCCAGTAAGTATTCTCTTTTACCCATGCTAATACAGGCAACCCTAATTCACCTCAGTAGTTCACACACAAAAAAGAAAACAGGAAATTAGGAGGAAGCCTTGCTGAGAAGAAGGATTTCAGTGGGAGAGGGAGAGGGTCCGGCAGAGACTAACTGGAGTAAAAACAACTAAGATTCATTACATATAAGACACAGGCACTCCAGTGTTCCTTATTTCACTCCTAGAGAATGCTTGTTTGTAAGACTCTGACAGGCCTTAGCTACCAGAGACCCTCTGAGTGAACAATGAGGAGGGGGAATCCCTGCAAAAGCAAGAGTAATTTATTGTTCTATCATGCTGGGACTGTCCTGCACCTGAAGGAGAGTCGGTGACCCCAGGAAGCCCGTTTGGCCAGGTTTTATACAGCTTTCAAGGGTAGAATAGAGCAACAGATACTAGGCACAATGTGGCAGAACAGTGTGACTTTTAAACTGATTGATCCTTAGGGAATGAGATATCAAGGGCTTTCCTTATCTGTGAGTGGCCAGTGGTCGGTTCCCCCTGTCTTTCTGAGGAATGTAATAAGCTTCTCCCTTCCAGGAGGGGAGAGGAGCCAACATAAAGGAAGTATCCTAAGTTTTCATCTGCTGGCCTTGTCGGATATCAGTGGGATGAGAGGTCCTTGGTCCTGGGAAGGTTCGATGCCCCAGTGTAGGGGAATGCCAGGGCGTGGAGGCGGGAGTGGGTGGAAGGGTGCAGGAGCACCCTCATAGAAGTAGGGGGAGGGAAGATGGGATAGGGGGTTTCCAGAGGGGAAACCGGGAAAGGGGATAATGTTTGAAAAATAAATAAATAAAATATCCAAAAAAAAGTTTTCATCTGCATTTATTAACATGGTAGAAGTAAGTGATTCAGCTCCCAATTCCAGTAAGTGGAATATCTGGACCCTCCACAGAATCCTGTGACTACAGGCAACCAGCAGCTGCCCACTGGCACTGTATGTAAATGAACTCAGTCACCTCTTGGGTTTTCCCCTCTCCTCTCCCTCCTCTTTATAAAGGACACAAAATCACAGAGTAACTAACTGAAGTCTGTGCTGTACTTTTAATTGCAGGCAGGAGGCCAAGGTACAAACACAATGACTGAATTCAGTTTTACAAGTAAACACTGGAACTGAATTCTCCCTAGTCCGGGAAGAATGCCTCTGATCACAGCTAGCAGGAAATCCAATTCAAAACAGGGTGTGTCATCCTCGATTCACACTGTGGCCTTTATACCTTTCATAAAATTCTTTGCATAGTAAAGTTTCCTTCTTAAAAATGTTCCCACAGAGACTAATCTTCATTCACAACATTATACTGAGAAATGCTTTGCAAGAGATGTCTGAATTCCAACAACTACCACCTTTGGTAGAGAGCTGTAGTCTTGATTTGTTTTTGGTTTTTTTGTTTGTTTGTTTTCTTTTTCTCTTTTGGTTACTGATTATTGAATGATAAGAGCCTATCAATCATTCTACCAACTCCCTTCTAATCTCTGAGTTCACTCTGACTTCATGCCAACTTTCAATTCCCTTCTTGTTCTCTGGACCACTGATAAGTTAGTATGAAAACGCTGAGGTCCTAAGAGAACTTGGACAGCCACATACTTTGGCTCAACTACATCATAACTGTGCCAGTTGGTTCCTATGCCTATTTCTTGTGACTCCAGAGTTGGCCAAGACTATCAAACAACCTCAAGATACACATGTACAAGTGTTGCTGGCCTCTAGTTCTGCAAAGGGCCTCAGGAGAGGTCTGGACTTAATGCCAGCTGCCTATGGCCTGCCTTCCCAAACTGATGCTGAATTACAGAAGTCCAGAGGTACTTCGGTCTAGCACGTAAAACAGTTAGCTAAAAGTCAGTTATAAACATATTACTCTGTACATGTATAGGTGGAAAAAACAGGAGAAATGATGCAGTTTTCACAAACTTAAAGGCTTACGTGTGGAAGGAGAGAAGGTCTTAATTACATCATGACACATTATCAAGTATTATCAGACTTGAAGGCCATAGAGGATGGACACCCAAACCTTTGGACTTCACCTTCTGTTTCTAAACAAATTGGAGAGGACAGGCAGTGCCTTGCACTATGTGTACTGTGCTCACAGTTGAACACACGCCCTGAATCTCCAGGCATTTGGATTTCTAATTGGATAGAAGTGTCCCACAACTTGCTGAGCTATCAAAATCAAGGTTAACTGTGTTTAACAACTTCATTTCTGAAGGACTTGGCAGCTATGCTAATGTTGTCCAGTCTCAGATCACTTCATCTTAAGGTGGGTTATAGTGTCAAATCATAAGATGCTTTCTCTCCCTTAGTTTCTCCATGTGCACCCAATGCAGTGGTGCAAATTCATGTTGGACAAACTTCCCGATCCCTCCCAGTTCTTTTGTGACCACAAAACCATCTTGGAAAATCAAGGACCTAGGAGCTGAGAAAAAAAGCCAAAATGAGATCATTTGATGTTCTTAGTTACAAATGGATTTCTTTCATCTTCATAGTGGGAAGATATGGACTCTATTACCTTGGGTCAAGATGGTAAAACTCTCCATTTCTTCCTTCTTACAGCTCCCTTCTGTGCATACATTAGTGTGATAAACTGTAGGCTCTTCCCTCATTCGGGCCTGCATACCCCAGGCCACTCTCTCTCGCTTCATAAGTCCTTAGGTCTCTTACATTTATACTAACCTCATTCAAATGCATTTATTAAAAATGGTGGCTATACGTGGCAAATGATATTGATACAGTGTGTGTGTGTGTGTGTGTGTGTGTGTATTATGAAGAGTCAGTGCTACAAACTGACCATAAATGGTAGAGATGGAAATTGGAGAAGAGTTTATAAGATATGTTCTTCTCATTCCAAGAATACGGTACACAAATCTTTGCTTTAACTTGCAACTTTGTGAAAATTAGATATCTTTAACTTATTGTAATCAGAGTTTATAATATGTATCTGTATTGCTGGATAATTAAAAAGAATAAAGAAATGCTATTCATCAAAAAAAATGGTGGCTATACATATGTATGTTTTCTGGGTGTCCTACTGCCATATAAAAAATGTCTATTTTTCTTTTTATTTATTCATTTTAAAAAAATCAGAGCACGGAGTTTTATGGACCAGATGTCCACGTTGGGTTTTTCTGGCTTTGAGGAAGTTGTTTTACATAAGGGATCTCTCAGATTTCCCCCATGGTCATAAACCTCCAACACATTGAGGCCAGAATAAGTGGCTCTTTTCCTTTGGGTTTCCTCCTAACCACTCCACATCCTTACAAAAAGGACATTACTGTGACATCTAAAAGAGGTATTCATCCTTGTACTATATTTAAACAAAGAAAAGAATAAAATTTCATTCCTACTAATCAAGGTGACTGTAGGTCCCGATGGCATAGGTCAAAACATTTAGTCTCTGTGGACTAAAATAACTCTGGGACTGGTAACAGCATACTCCCCCAATTCCCACTATGCTTCTGGGCCCTGTTTCTCAACAAAGTAATTGTGAGATTGAACAGTACAAGATATTACTGTTCTCTAGAAAGCTTGTGAGTCCTGATACTTACTGGCCAGAAAACTTAGTTCTTACTGACTAAAGTAACTCTCAGTTCCCAAACTGTTGTTTCCTATTGATTTGGCTTTCAGTTGTATTCTCCATGATGAAAACAACTATCACCAAGCCTGAAAAGAAAATTAAACTTGACTTTGTTTAACTTACTAGGCAATTTATATCAATTTTTGGAAAGTGTGAATAATAGCAATTTGAGTCTCAACCCCACACCTGATAAATTAATTTTGGACAATATAAAAAGCAACCAGATGTGCCCTATGTATAAGCTTTTGTTCCAAACTAGTGTACATGACTTTCTGGGTATATTAACAACCTAAACTGAAGTCCAAAAGCTAAGAATGCAGTCAATATATTGACCCTTACCTCTAGGCCAGATAGGTTTCAATGGATAGAGAACAGGACGTCTCTCAACAGGCCCTGTAGTTCTGCTAAGTGACCTTTCTGTTGATAAAGAGGCTGCAAAGACTCAGAGGCTCTACACATTTTGCAGAGTCAGAAGTGGGAAATGAAATCAATTCTTTCAAGCAAAACATGATCAGCAAGTGTCTGACCTATGCTAGCAAATGGTATAACTAGTAAGGTCTAAAGGAAGATGGAACTCCCTAAAAAGAGACTGAAGGAGGAACTCAGGCAGGAATTGAAGCAGAGGCCACGAGGGAGCAGTGCTACTGGCTTGTTCCTGTAGGCTTGCTTATCAAGTCTTTTTATACACCACCCTCAGCTGGGCACTCCCACACACATCGATCATTAATCAAGAGAATGTCCCACAGGCTCACCTATAGGCCAATCTAATGGAGATATTTTCTCAACTGACATTTCCTATAAATAGACAACTCTAGCTTGTACCAAGTTGATAACAAACAAATAAACAAACTGGTAAAGATACTCACAAAATTAAATTCAAGCCATGCAGACTAACAAGATTTATTTCTATAGTGAAAATGAATTTTATCTGTTCAACATCATTAGTCATTAGAGAAATGCAAACAAAACAACCCTGAGATTCTACCTCACACCAGTCAGAATGGTTAAGATTAAAAACTCAGGAGACAGCAGGTGTTGGTGAGGATATGGAAAAAGAGGAACACTCCTCCACTGCTGGTGGGACTGCAAGCTGATACAGCCACTCTGGAAATCAGTCTGGCGGTTCCTCAGAAAACTGGACACGATACTTCCGGAGGACCCAGCCATACCACTCCTGGGCATATA
>BDUI01000070.1:187360-207605 GCA_002335545.1 Apodemus speciosus
GAATTTCTTTAAATGATTTTTGTGTTTCCCTTGTAAGGGCTTCTACCTTTTGATCCATTTTTTCCTGTATTTCTCTAAGGGATTTATTTATGTCCTTCTTGTGTTCCTCTAACAGCATCATGACCAGTGATTTTAAATCCAAATCTTGTTTTTCTGGTGTGTTGGGGGGTATACAGGATTTGCTGTTGTTGGAGAATCAGGTTCAGATGCTGCCATATTGCCTTGATTTCTGTTAGTAATGTTCCTACATTTGCCTTTGCCATCTGGTTATCTCTGGAGTTAGTTGGTCTTGTTGTCACTGGCTGGTGCTTGAACCTGGTGCTATTTCCGCAGTGCTGGATGACTGGGTTTCCCCTGGCACAGATTGCTGATGAGCTTCCCTCTTCTTGGGTGCTGTTAGAGCCCTGGTGTGTCTTGCCCCAAGCAATGTTATACTTGGGTTGTCTCAGTGAACCTGGTGCTCCCCGTCTGCTCTGTCAGGGAGTGAAGATGGTGGATGCTGCGGGGGACCTTTTCCAAGTGCTGATCACTCTGCAGGGCAAACGACCCCTGACAGGGCTGGCACACAGATGGTCCGCAGAGCTGCTCAGGCCCTGGGTGCAGGCAGATGTTTGACAGGCTGAGACCCAAGTGATGTTAGACTCAGGGGCCATGTCTGTGTATCTAGTGCTGCCTGTCAGCTCTATCAGGTGTCAGGGAGCCAAGATAGCAGAGAGCCCCTCCAAGTACTGTCCAGTCTGAGGGGCAAACTTCCCCCAGCAGGGCTAGCACACAGATGGCCTGCAGAACTGCCCAGGCCCTGGATGCAGGCAAAAGCCTGACAGGCTGAGACCCAAGTGATGTTAGAATTGGGCTATATCTGCATACCTGGTGCTGTCTGTTAGATCAGTCTGGCGTCCAGGAGCCAAGATGGTAGAGAGCTTATATTTATTTTCTTGAGGGTGCCTATTAGGATCTAGTTACCAAGCCTTGCATCCTAGCACTCAGGAGGCTGAGGCAGGTAGATCTCTGTGAGTTAGAGGCTTCCTGGGAGTATACAAAGGACATTGGACAATGTATCCCAGGACAACCAAAGGAATATAGTGATAGTCTATCTTGGAAAGCAAAGCAAAGCAAGAAATTTGCATGCATCTGTCAAATATTTTCATCTGTGTATTATTAACATACACTGAGTAGTCTCCAAGCTCTGACAAATGAATGCAATCCTTTCAAGTCAAACAATTGTGGGCTATAGAACATCAGGATCATCACAAGGCAGAGCCCTCAACCCTTACTTAGTGAGTCCCCTGTCTCACTGGCTGTCCCAGAACCTAAGCTGAAGTGACTATTCTCCCACTGAGATACTAACTAGGCTGACCCTGCTTAGTTTTGGGGACCAGAAAAGATCAGGCTTATTCAGGGTAGTATGATCATAATATGCGACAGTTCAATGTTTTTCATTTAATATATACACATATAGACAAAAATGTGAATTTATTTTTTCTGTTTCTTAAACTGCTCTCATACACTATAAACCCTAAATGTAATCCTTACTATACTTGACAGAGATCACAACACTGTGACCAAGTGACTAGGATGTCTGTCAGTCAGAAGATAGGGACACCCAGAACACCTTTGAAAGAGAATGCCATAAAGGTGCCTCTAGTGTCCTTCAACAGCAAAGAGTCTTCAGTTGGTTTGCAGCTACCACTCATACTACTTAATAATTCCATGGAACCAGATGACTAATGATATTAACTTTTCAACTAAGAACAGTTACATTTATTATCATTTCATCAGGAAAATTACCACAGATTTAATAAAGTTAGAATTGAAACATATAACTATTTCCAATTTTTTAAGTTCTCAAACAATTTTGTTAACATGTGGCCCAGTGTTTGCCTGACAAACCAACCTGGAGGCAATATAGTGATTAATCTTTATAAAGAAGTGGGGGAAAAAAGGAGTGAAGAATCGGCTAGAAGGACTGATGCAATGAGCTACAGACCCTCCTGTTTCATCAGGTGGGCAAGAGGGAAATAAACTGGTGATGTGCCTATTGCTGACTGAAATGCAAGCCAGGCCACAGAGGCAGAGACAGGCTGCCCACCCCTCTCATCAGCCACAGCCCAGAGAACAGTTGATCCCAAATTGTACTTTTCAGTTTATGTGAACAGAGATGTTTACCATTCCAACACTTCATGTCATCGACTAAAATTATCTATTCCTGTGGAATGCTTGGAATTTCCTCATTCGTTAAGATCTGAAAGGCTTCAAGTACAAACTGTATTTCCAAAAACAGTACATGCTAGTACATCTAAGGATTTAGTACATTCCCCTAGATTTTCAGGGTACAGTCATGTGGAAATACCTAATTCACACACTAAAAGACAAACACGTTTATGCCAAACATAGTGCCTCATGTAATTCTGAGACTATGATAAAAGTGATTAAATAGCTTGTTTCTTAATCTTTTTCTTTGGATGCGTGAAATCCATGTTGTCACTGATTTATATTTACCTTGCTTCTTTACTAGATATCTTTAATAAAATCCTAATATTAGAGAAAATATACAATATTTGCCGTTTAGATACAGGGTTACCTCACAATGATTTATTTCTAAACTATCCAATTATCTAAGACTTTCCTAATTTTTTTCTTTTTTGAAACAATGGATTAATAGTCAGTGTGGAAATGCACCACATTTTTATCCATTCATCAGCTGATGGRCATTTAGGCTATTTCCAAACACTGAGTATTATGAACAGCACAACAATGACTGTGGAAGAGCAAGAGTCTCTGTAGTAGGGAGCAGTGGCCACTGGGTACATGCCCAAGAGGGCTACAGTGCTATAGTGCTGAGGCGGATCTATTCCAACCTTCCTGAAGCACCATTACGCTGATTCCCCAAGTGACTATACAAGTTTGAACTTCCACTTGAAATGAGTAAGTTTTCCAATTCTTCAAATCCTTGCCAGCATGAGCTGTCATGTTTTATTGATCTTGGCCATTGTGACTGCTTTAAATTGAAATCTTGACATAATTTTACTTTGAATTTCCCTGACTGCTACAGATTTTGAACATTTAAGTGTTTTATAGCCATTTGTATCTCATCTTTTGAGAACATTGCTTTGTTATTCACTCCAGTTTTAATTTCACTTATTTCCTTTCTTGATGTTCAGTTATTTTTGTTCTTTATATATTTTAGACATTAACCCTACCAGGTGTATAATGACTAAATACCTTTTCCCATTCTATAGCCTGCCACTTTGTCTAAATGATGATGTCCTTTGTCACACATAAGATTTGCAGCTTCTTTAGGTCCCATTTATTAACTAGCAGTATTAGTGGTGTGCTATTGTTGTCCCTCTCAGAAAGACTTTTCCTGTGCCAATGAGTCCGAGACTATTGAACCATTTCTTTTCTATCAAATTAGGAGTCTGATGTTGAGGGCTTTGATCCACTTGAAGTTGAGTTTTGTTCAAGGATATATATATATTACACATATATATATATTACACATATAGACACATACATGTGTGTGTATGTGTGTGTGTGTGTGTGTGTGTGTGAGAGAGAGAGAGAGAGAGAGAGAGAGAGAGAGAGAGAGAAAGAGAGAGAGAGAGAGAGAATCTATTTGAATTCCTGTACATGTAACTATTCATTTTGACAAGCACCATTTGTTGAGGATTCTCCTCTTTCTAATGTGTATTCTTGGCTTCTTAGTCAAAATTCAGGTGTCCCTAGGCATGTGAAATTATGTTTGTATGTTCAGTTTGATTCCATTGATCAATGAGTCTGTTTTTATGTCAGAACCAAGCTACTTTTATTAGTAGAGCTCTGAAGTATGACCAAAGTCTAGGATAGTGTTATGTTCAGCAGTTACTTTAATTATGCAGTAGTGTTTTTACCTATCCTGAGTTTTTTGTGTTTTCACATGAAGCAAAAAATAGCCTGTCTATCCAATTAAAAAAAAAGAAAAAGAAAAAGAAAGCCACTGGGGGGACATTGCTTGTCAATTTCTGTGAAGAATTATGTGGTCATTTTGACTATGTTTAGCATAATCATAATTATAATCATAATTAACTAAATTATATTTATCAGGATGGCCATGGTCATAATATTAATCTGCCAATCATTAGCATGGGAGATCTTTCAATCTTCTGATGTCTTCATCCATTTCTTTCTTTAATGTCGAGAGTTTTTATTATTCAAGTCTTTCACTTACTTGGTTAGCGTTATCCCAGGATTTCAGTCTCTCTGTCTCTGTCTCTTTCTGTTTCTCTGTCTCTGTCTCTCTCTGTCTCTCTCTCTCTCTCTCACACACACACACATGCACGCATACTTTTGAAGTCATTGTGAAAAGGTGCTTTTTAAAAATTTCTTTCACAGCTAGTTTGTCATCTGCATACAAAGTATAGTAGTATACACAAAGTAGTACTTTGTATACAGTGTCATCTGTATACAAAGTAGTACAAAGGCTACTAACTTTTCTGAGTTAATTTTTGCATCCAGCTACTTTATTGAAAGTGTTTATCAGATGTTGAAGTTCCCTGGTGGAATTTTTAGTGTGTTTAATGAATAAAATCATATCATTTGCCATAAGAATACTTTGATTTCTTCATTTCCTATTTGTATCCCTCTTGATCTCTTTTCAGTTCTGTATGTGTACTAAAATCTGTACAACCTCAGGAGTAAGTGGCCAATATAAAATGGACTTGATGGTACTTTTATAAACATTATGTGTCTTATAGCTTTGTTTGTTTTTGCTATCTCTTAGAAATATATCATATAAACAGACAATATAAGGTCTAGATATTTTAATATTTGACAAGATGGACTTCAACCCAAAACTCATCAGAAGAGATAGGGAGTTACACCATATAGTCATAAAGGAAAAATCTACCAGAAGGATATTACAATTTTAACATTTATGTACTGTCTTAGAGTTTCTATTGCTGCGATAAAAAGTCATGACCAAAAGCAACTTATAAAGGAAAGAGTTTATTTCATCTTACAGCTTTTAGTTCATCATTCAGAAAAGTCTGGACAAGAATTCAAGGTWGGAACATGGATGCAGGAGGTGATGCACAGGCCATGGAGGAACGCTGTTTACTGATTTCTCACCATGACTTGCTCAGGCTGCTGTCTTATACCATCCAGGACCATCTGTCCAGGGCTGGAACTGCCCACAATGAGCTCAAAACTCCCACATCACTCACCAATCAAGAAACTGTCCTTCAGACTTCTCAATAGGCCAATGGAGCTGGAGAATTTTACCATTTGAGGGTCTTTCTTTCAAAGTGACTCTGGTTTGTGTAAAATGGACATAAAGCTGGCTAGCACACACACAATGCACAAGTATATAATTTCACAAAAGGAGGCTACCCAGAGACTGTCCTACTTGGGGATTCATCCTATAACATTCACCAAACCCCGAAACTAGTATGGATGACAAGAAATGCCTACCAAAAGGAGCCTGTTATGGTTGTCTTTTGGAGGGGCCCTGCCAGAGCCTTATAGATACAGAGGAGGATATTAACAGCCAACCATTGGACTGAGTGTGGGGTTCCCAATGGAGGAGTTAGAGGGTGGACTGGAGGATCTGGGTGGGGGGTCTGCAGTCTCATGGGAAAAACGATAATGTTGGACAACCAGACACCCCAGGGCTCCCAGGGACTAAGTCATTAACCAAGGGGTTAATGGTTCCAGCCAAAAGAGTGGAGAGGAATGCCTTGTTGGGCATCAATGGAAGGAGAGATCCTTGGTCCTGTGAAGGCTCAATAGATGCCCCACGGTGGGGAAATCAAGGGAGGCTTGTGGGAGTGAGTTGGGTGGAGGAGCATATTATTGGAGGCAGGGTGTGGGAGGATGGGTTGGGGGTTTTTGGAGAGCAGGGAAACCAGGAAGGGGTATAACATTTGAATTGTAAATGAAGAAGATATTCAATAACAAAAAATAAACTACAGCAACATAAAATAATCAAACTCAGGACTGACATTAATGAAATAGAAACAACATTTAAAACAGTTCCGGCAGTGGTGGTGCACGCCTTTAATCCCAGCTGGGAGGCAGAGGCAGGTGGATTTCTGCGTTCTAAGGCCAGCCTGGTCTACAGAGTGAGTTCCAGGACAGCCAGGGCTATACAGAGAAACCCTGTCTTGGAAAAACAAAACAAAACAAAACAAAACAAAACAAAACAAAACAAAACAAAACAAAGAGTTGGTTCTTTGGCAAAAACTTACGTAAGTGACAAAATATTACTCAAATAATAAAAATAAGGAGGATTCCAACTAATAAAACTAGAGATGAAAACGTACAACAGACAAGGGAAATCCAGATAATTATAAGGACATCACTTTAAAACCTGCATTTCACCAAATTGTAAAACCTAAAGGAAACTGATGGATTTTTTAGGTATATAGAACCTAATAAGAGAAATCGAGATGAAGTAATTATTTAAATAGGCTGATTAGCCCTACTGAGATAGAAGGAATAATTAAAAATCTCCCAACCAGAAAAAGCCCAGGGCCAAATAACTCAGCACAAAATTCTACCAGATTTCAAAGAAACACTAACACTCATCAGACTATTCATAAAATAGTCCAAATAAAGGATTGTTTCCAAATAATTATTATGAAGCATTATGGTGATGTCAAAACCAGATGTAACAAAAAAATGTATACACGAATATCTCTTTTGAACAAAAAATCCCAATAATAGCAATTTATTTTATTTCAAGAATTTTAAGAACACATCAAAAAGATTATCCACCACAAACAAGTCAGCTTCATCCCAGAGATGCAGAGATGGTTCAACGAACATTAATCCATAAATGCAGTCTACCACATAAATACACTAAAGGACAGAAACCACATGGTCATTTCATTACATATGGAAAAGGTCTTTGACTAAATCCAACACTCCTTTATGATAAAACTCCTGGAGAGCTTACTGAGAAGATTACTGGAGAGATTACAAAGGAAATACTTCAACATAAAAAGGCAATTTACAAGAAGCCCATGTTCAACATCTTTCTAAGAGAGAAATGTGTAACATACAGCATTTCCACTAAAATCAGGAACAAGAAAAAGTTGTTCACTCTCTCCATATCTAGTCAATATATTACTTGGTGTCTTAGCTAGAGGAATAAGACAACTGAAGTAAATGAAGGGGGATCCAATAGCAAAGGGAAGGCATCAAAGTATTTGTACTTGTAGATGCTACAATTTTATACAGAAAAGATCCTTCTAAAAAAGAGTCTTCTGGAAACTTCTACAGGTGACAAATACTTTTATCAAAATAGCAGGATACAAAGTTAACATGCAAAAAAAATCCATGGTTTACACACACACACACACACACACAGAGTGAGAGAGAGAGAGAGACAGAGAGAGAGAGAGAGAGAGAGAGAGAGAGAGAGAGAGAGAGAGAGAGAGAGAGAGAGCAGTTCTCTACCTGTGGTGAGGTCAAACCTGAAGTTCACAGCTGTTTTAGCAAACCTCTATCTCTAAAATTATTTACATTATAATTCACAGCATTAGCAAAATTATAGTTATGAAGTAACAACAAAACTAATTTTATGGCTAGGGGACTACCAAAACATGAGGAACCATATTAAAGGGCTGCAACATTAGGAAGGTTGAGAACCACTGCTCTACAACATTGAAGAAAAAAATTGACGACATCAGAAAATTAGGACTCCCCAAAGCTCATGGATCAGTAGGATTAATACTGTGAAAATGGCTATCCCCACATTCCCCACACCCTCCTCCAGAATCTAGCCTGCTCTGTCACTCTGCCCTTCTCTTGAGCATCTTTTCTGCAGCCGCCTCATCTGTCCTTCCCTGCTATCTGCATACCCTGTCTCCTTATTCTACCCGATTCCATCCCACCCAAGACATTTCCAACCACTAGACCTCTAGAAGGTTCTCAACCTTCCTAATGCTGCAACCCTCACTTAACAACAAAAAAAAATTCATTTTTGTTACTACTTAAAACTATAATTTTGGTTCTGTTATAAAGTGATGTAAACTTCTATGTTTTCTGATGGTCTTAGGTGATGCCTCAACCTGCAAGTTTGAGAACTGCTGCTCTTGGCTGAACCCACCCCTACAGCTTCTCTCTTCTTTGACCCTACTTCATCCATAATGTACTAAAAGCTAATGAAGTCCTCATACCTAGATTTCACGGCAGCAATACCAAGATTATTAAAAATTAAGCCAATGTGTTCTTCAAAACCTTCCAGCTTATCCAAATGCTTACTAAGGAGAACAATCCAGATCAACTCCAGGACACAAGCATTAAAAGAATCATCATAAACCTCTTCAAGAATGCAAGGAGTTTTAAAAATAAAGATACACACACACCATAAAAAATTCAAGAAAGAACTTAACTTTTCTCCTTGTATGATGACAAAAACAACAAAGATATAAGGCTGATAGAAATGACAAAGATTTGAAAATGAAATTCAATAGAGATAGAAATGCTGAAGAAGACTCGAGCCAGAAAGAAGACAGAATTGAAAAACTCAAAAGAAATGCAAAGGAAAGTTTTACAACTAGAAATGAATCAAGTAGAAAGTCTCAAAGATAAAATAGAGGATTCAGATCAAAATATCAAGGAACATAAAAAAATTAAAATATAGAAAAGCAACACAAGCTGGGCATGTTGACACAGGCCTTTGATCCCAGCACTTGGGAGGCAGAGGCAGATGATCTCTGTGAGTCTGAGGTCAGACTGGTTTTCAATGTGAATTTCAGGACAGCCAGGGCTACACAGAGAAACGCTGTCCCACAAAACAAACAAACAACAAAAAAAGAAAACAGAAAATATACAAAAAGAAACAAACAAAGGACATCTGTGAGACCATGGGAAGTCCAAATCTTCTAATTATAGGTATGGATGAGGAAAAATCCCAAGTCAATGCCATAGACCAGACCTTCAGCAATGTTACAGAAGAAAAGTACTCCCAAATAAAGAAAGACACATCCATATGAACACAAGAATCACAGAAAATACCCACAGCATATCATATTTAAAACATTAACTATATAGAACAAAGAAAGTCCAAGAGAAAAAACCATGATAAGTCACCCATGAAGGAAATCCCACTAGTAAAAGCTGATTTCTCAAAGAAAACATCAGAAGCCAGAGGAGCCTGGAGATTGCATTCCAAGTCCTGAAAGACGATGCCAGGAACCCACACTCACATCAACTACTAGTTAACACCCACTATACTAACACCAACACTAACCAACTAATACTACCTAGGAAACCCATCTGCCATAATTGAAAGAGAAGAAAATGTTTCATTACATTAAAAAGTATAAAATTGTTTATATATTAAAAAAAGAACCCAAGGAAAAGTACAAGAAGCATTATTTTGGGCTAAAAATATAAATGAACATAACAGAGAGACTGTGGGTAGAACTAACCTGAGTGCCTCCTCCCTGAAGACTAGCTTTCATGGTACCGAAAGGCACCATGCAGACGTCCACAGGACAGATGAAACCTACAGTCCTATCCACTATTATACCTAACGAGGCATCTCGACAACCAGTATGGCAGTGACGAGCCTACGTGCCCAGGAGTATGCTTCTACCTGAATTATGTGCATTGTGCTATTTTAGATAAATAGCTAATTGTAGTGGAATTGTTCCCTAATTGATTGGATAATAAAGACGACAAGAAACCAATCACTGTGCAAGGAGGCCGGACTTCCAGGTCGGGGAGGAGAAGAGGGAACACAGGAGAAAGAAATTTGCTTTTAGATAGCGGGAGCAAGGCAACCAACACGTAGGAGGCAGGAGACTTAGTTTGAGTTCTGGATATGCCACCAAAGATTTCTAATGTAGACTAGTTGGGGGGATTAGGATGCTAGGTTCTGAACCCAGCGATTGTATTTTCCGTTGATGTTAAACTAACATGGTGTTTTCTTTCTAGTGGTGATTCAACTGAGACCCACGGCAGATCCCTGTTCAGGCACCAAGGGAAACTTAACCAGCTATGGCAGGGCTTGGGCTTGCAGGAAGTGCATCCCTGTGAGCCACAGGAACTTGGGAATGCAGCAGATTTGGCAGCAGCCAGCCACAAGATGGAGAGAGCCATTTCTGGGCTTTGGATCAGCACAGCCAACTTTGGCAGGTCAGGCTTAGGTTAAGGGGGAAAATGCAGTCAGCCTATGTGGCAGGCTGAGAGCAGCCCGAGCCGCAGAGAATATGCACTTGCTTTGTATTAATACATGCTACATGAATGGTATGATTCCTTGTGGGTTTCCAGCCATCAGTGTTGTTATGTTAGCTTCCTCCCTCTCCCGCAAGGAGGTTTCCTTCCACTTCCGTATTAGATCACTTGCATCCTCTTCTTCTGCATTCCTTTTGTCATTATCAAATTGTTTTCTAATTAGATTTTAAGACTTGCTTAACAAGAATGAGACTGTGCCTGGTACTGAAAACATTCACAGTGCTGGTGAAGTCATGGTTATTGAAGGAGACTCTACATCCACTATTTTAATAAAATAGCATAGTTTCCAACAATAATCAATAAACATTTGTCCTTATAAACTGAAGAAATTTTCTCTTTGCAACAGTGAGAGACCATTATGATTTGAAAGTCTAGAAAGATGGCTTGGGAGTTTAGAATTCTTATTGCTCTTCTAGAGGACCCAAGTTAAATTACCAGCATCCAGATAAGGTGGCTCACAACTGCCCCTAAGAGTTGTGGGGCAGTTGTCAGGAATCTGATTCTCTCTCATGACCTATGAGGAAAACTGCACTCATATACACACACTCTCAAATGTGTGCCCGCAGAACTGCTTAGGTGTGCGGGGTGTGCGAGCAGTACTACTTAGGTGTGCAGGGTGTGCAAGCAGAACTACTTAGGTGTGAGAGCAGTACTACTTAGGTGTGTGGGGCTGTGCGAGCAGAACTACTTAGGTGTGCAAGCAGTACTACTTAGGTGTGTGGGGCTGTGCGAGCAGTAGTACTTAGGTGTGTGGGGCTGTGTGAGCAGTACTACTTAGGTGTGCGGGGTGTGCGAGCAGAACTACTTAGGTGTGCGGGCTGTGCGATCAGTACTACTTAGGTGTGTGGGGCTGTGCTAGCAGAACTACTTAGGTGTGCGGGACTATGCGAGCAGTACTACTTAGGTGTGCAGGGTGTGCGAGCAGTACTACTTGGTTGTGCGGGGTGTGTGAGCAGTACTACTTAGGTGTGCGGGGTGTGCTAGCAGAACTACTTAGGTGTGCGGGGTGTGCAAGCAGAACTACTTAGGTGTGCGGGGTGTGCGAGCAGTACTACTTAGGTGTGCGGGGTGTGTGAGCAGAACTATTTAGGTGTGCGGGGTGTGCGAGCAGAACTACTTAGGTGTGCGGGGTGTGCGAGCAGTACTACTTAGGTGTGCGGGGTGTGCGAGCAGTACTACTTAGGTGTGCGGGGTGTGCGAGCAGAACTACATTTTACCTTGGTCTCCTCTCCTTAGCAGCAGATAAGGTCCCATGAGCTGCTTAGTCTGTTGAGGTTCCTTAACAAAATGCTACATTGTCTTATTAAACAACAGAAATTTATTTCTTCTAGTTATAGATGATGATGGTCAAGATCAAGGTTCCAGCAGTATAGATTTCCTTTGAATCTTTCTCCTTGGTTGTTGAAAAATAATTAACTTGGCATAATTTTCCAGGATTTTTCTGTCTGTCTATCCCTGGTGTCTGTCCATGCACAGATTTCTCATACTTTTAAGGACCTGTCAAAATCGTTGAGCCCAACATGCAGGCCTCACATTAACTTAAGCACCTTCTTGTGCCCTGGGCCTGCGGCTTCAACACAGAACTTTCAGAGGACCTTAGTTCAGTCTTTATCCCAATCAGAAGAGCAAACACATTTTCCTCTGACTAGTAAGTCTTCAAAGTCTTCAACCACGTAAATCAGCTCATTTTTCTGTCTCTAAATGGCGCAAAGGATCTTAAATAGCAATGTCTTACACAGCTTTCTGAACATTATTACGCATTGTTTTATAGAGACTTGGAATTATTATAAGATTTTTAAAATTACTTGTGTGTGTGTGTGTGTGTGTGTGTGTGTGTGTACAGCCCCGCACACCTAAGTAGTACTGCTCGCACAGCCCCACACACCTAAGTAGTACTGCTCACACACCCTGCACACCTAAGTAGTTCTGCTCGCACACACCCCGCACACCTAAGTAGTTCTGCTCACACACCCCGCACACCTAAGTAGTACTGCTCGCACACCCCGCACACCTAAGTAGTTCTGCTCGTACACCCCGCACACCTAGGTAGTACTGCTAACACACCCCATACACCTAAGTAGTTCTGCTCACACACCCCGCACACCTAAGTAGTACTGCTCGTACACCCCGCACACCTAAGTAGTTCTGCTCACACACCCCACACACCTAAGTAGTACTGCTCGTACACCCCGCACACCTAAGTAGTTCTGCTCACACACCCCGCACACCTAAGTAGTTCTGCTCACACACCCCACACACCTAAGTAGTACTGCTCGTACACCCCGCACACCTAAGTAATACTGCTCGCACACCCCACACACCTAAGTAGTACTGCTCGCACACCCCACACACCTAAGTAGTTCTGCTCACACACCCCACACACCTAAGTAGTTCTGCTCGCACACCCCGCACACCTAAGTAGTTCTGCTCGCACAGACCCACACGCCTAAGTAGTTCTGCTCGCACACCCCGCACACCTAAGTAGTACTGCTCGCACACCCCGCACACCTAAGTAGTACTGCTCACACACCCCACACACCTAAGTAGTATTGCTCGCACACCCCGCACACCTAAGTAGTACTGCTCACACACCCTGCACACCTAAGTAGTACTGCTCACACACCCCACACACCTAAGTAGTTCTGCTCGCACACCCCGCACACCTAAGTAGTACTGCTCGTACACCCCGCACACCTAAGTAGTACTGCTCGCACAGTCCCGCACTCCTAAGTAGTTCTGCTCGCACAGCCCCGCACACCTAAGTAGTACTGCTCACATAGTCCCGCACACCCTAAGTAGTTCTACTTGCACAGCCTTGCACGCCTAAGTAGTTCTGCTCCGACAGCCACGCACATCTGGACATGCCATCTGTTGAACAATTTTATGCCGTCTCCTTCTCTTGGCAACCTTGACTAAGGACCTGTTCTTTGTGATAGGGACACTGTTCTAGAAATGGAGATATTATATGTCACTGTCACTGAATTCAATTGCTATACATTTCAGAAATGTTAGATTTTAAGGGTATGGTGGCCTCCAGAAGCTCATATACTTGGTCTCTAGTAGGCAGAACTGATAGAGAAGAAGTAGAAGATGTGGCCTTGTTGGAGAAGGTGTGTCACTGGTGATGGGCTTTGACGTTTCAAAGGACTTCTCTTCTGAATCTGCAGTCTGTGAGTCTCAGCTACTGGGTCAGCACCACGACTGGCTGCTGCAATGCTCTCCATGATGGCCACGAACTCTAACCCTCTGAAACTAGAAGCCTCAAAGAAACTGTTTTTATGCTTTTTTGGTGTCATATCACAGAACTAGAAAAGTAATTATGACAAGGAGATAACCAAACCATTTAAACAAAAGAAAGTAATATACTGATGGCCTTAGTAATATTTAGGAGCATCCAAATGCGGTGCCTTGTTGGGTGTCACTAACACTTAGAAGAATAAACATCTTTCACGTGTTTGTAGCTATTGATTATATTTATATGTCTAACTCGTTCTCGCCCTCCTCCTTCCTACCCTCCCTTCTCTCCCATTCTCCTTCTTTTCCTCTTACCTACCCACCGTCTATCGCTCTGCCAGTACTAGAGACTGAATGAAGCCTGTGTGTACATGCTTCAGCACTGAGCTTGACCCCTAATCCTGCTTTCTTTTGAGGTGCCCATTTAAAGACAGAGATATCAAGGGACTCTAAGGAAATTTATAACATTACCTTTATTTCAATTATTTTCATGTTTGTAGGTTTGCTGAAATGTCTAATGACAGCATTAAAATATGCTGCCATGTGGCCTGGCTAGCACAAGTATTCTAGATTTTCTTCCTTGAGACAAACTCCATCTTGTAAAAAATTTAGACTTAAATTTAATTTTAGAAAAATTTTAAAAAATTAAATTAATTTAAATTTAAATTTAGAAAAATTAATTTTTTCTAAATTTAGACTTCACATGCCATTTCTGGAGTAAATACAAGATTTTCTGCAACTGTCCTTTTAATTCTATACTCGAATTGATTAGCAAAAAATACCACCACCACCACCCCCCAAAACCCAAAAATATCAAGGAGAAAACAATGAGGAAAGGTATAAGAAGGAAACAAGCTAGGAGCTGTACCCACAGGTAGCCTGAGGCCATTTCACAAGCAATCCTAAGAGCCAAGAGAGGTTACTGCAGATTATAAATGACCACTGGCTGGGAAAGATCTCCTATGGAAAGTCAGCTTAATGGTTAACCTCTGTATGTAACCGCTAATCAACGAATTTCATAGATAAAACTTTTTATAATAACTAATAAGGTTAATAGTTATTTTTCCATTAAAGCAATAAAGTTGACTTTTTCATAATAAAAAACTAATATGACACACAAAAGAAAGCAAACATTAGCATCTGTACTGTTGATACATTCTGATCCAGTAATGTTTATGTTCCTGAAGTTTAAATTATATTGTTTTAATCCATTCTTTTTTACTTCCCTCTTAAATGACTCACAAGAAAATGAAAATTTAATCTGTATTATCCTATTGTCATATAAGATCTCCTATTCCACCTATTTTTCCAAAAGGAAGAATAAAAAACATCTCAGATGATACAACATACCTCTTGGGCAAGAATTCTCATGTGGCTGTTTTTCTTACTTGCAAAGTCCAAATTATAAAACCTCTGCTGGCAGAAGAACACATTCAGTACCTCTGTCACACAAAACCTATGGTGGATCCTGGCTTTCCTCACCTAGCAATTCTCTAATAAAGTCACAAACATTTTTGTAAACAGTTGTCTACTACTCACGAGACAGACATACAGCTGACAGCTGGTAGTCTCAGCTCTTTACACTCACCAAGGAGGGAAGATGTAAAGGACGTCCTGGGGACGCCCCATTAAGTGGTCTGCAGTCTCCCTGGTGAAGAGAACCTTCAGGCGGGCTCCCGGCTTAGGAGCTGGCCCATGGGGCGGGCTGGTGGTTGGAGGCCCTGCTAACTGCTCACACAGTGCCACCAGCATGCTGCATTCCTCATGTACTTCTAGAATTTTGACAGTTAATACACTAGATTTTCTGTCTGGAAGAAAGAAGAGAAACAAACAAACAAAAAACCACTTAGAAACTTCCTGCATGTTTTGGGGATAAGAATCTATAACCACTTAAACGGCTTCTGTTAGATATTGTGTACCAGGAACAGGAAAGGTAACTCTTACAGAGTGTTCATGGATTGCTGGATATTTGCAGTATGGATTTAGAAGGGTAGAAGGTGACCTGGATTTCAGTAGTGCCTCTCTTATAAAGTCGGCCAATTACACAGATTTCATCATCTTTTCAATTGTCTCATCTATGAAACAGACCATGCCACCTGCTCCAGTGAACATCTGAGAGAATTAGAGGAGACAGACCAAGGGGAACTAACGCAATAATATTTATGAACACACACCTTGTGTCAATGTAAAAGTTCAAAGAACTGGCGGTTCTGTGTGGTCCCAGTGATTCAACTAATAAAATCAAGTGATTGGAGTGGGGTGGGACACACAAAGTATTTCCCGCAAAATCTTTGCAGAGTTTCATGTTGGGTGTGGTGAACCTCATGTGTAATCCTAGCTACTTGAGGGACCAAGATAAGAAAATTGTGAGTTAAAAGCTGGGTAAGTCAGGAGGGACCAAGATAAGAAAACTGTGAGTTAAAAGCTGGGTAATTCAGGCAACAAATGGGAAGGGAAAGGAAGGAGGTTAGCTGGGGGGAATTAAAAAACACAGTAAAAAAGGACAAAATATGTTAGAATAAGCCAAGTCACCGCAGAGAAACAGACTGCTCAGAAGGGAAACCGGGGAATTTCAAATCAATCTGACTTACTATTCTTATTATAACACATATGTAGAAGCACAGAGGCAAAGATTAACATGTGCTATTAGTTATAGGTAATGAATATATTTTATCTTTTTCTGTTGCTGTTCAATTTTTAAAATAGAAAATTAATTCAGAATAACAAAAATAGACCTGCAAATAACACTCAGTATCACCAGTCCCTCAACCATGGCAGACCGAATGATTGACAGCAAAGGGCCCAAAGCCAAGTTTTGAGTTATCCACAGTTTCATTTCCATCTCCACTTCTTCTTACTTCTGCTTCAATCATCTTGTCCGAAGTGTCCTGTCCATACTCCTGACTGGGTGTGGCGTGCAGGCTTGCGCACTGCTCACAGCACTCCCTCAGGCTGCACCTGTCTCACTGTTTGCAGGGCAGGAAGGGAAGGCACTGAGGGCAGGACATGGGCATGCAGAATGCCAAGCTGCTGCTTGGACTGTGTTTAGACATTTTCAAAGTATGTTCAAAAATGTATGCTTGTATTAGAGATTTATATCAAACCCTGCAAAGTGCCATCTGTCCTCCATATTCCTGACTGCAGGCCTGTCCAGGGATGCATGATCTGCTGTATTACTGAGCACTGGACATGCAGCTAAAGCCCAGGCGGTCAGCTGCCACAACTCCCGGGTCGTGTAGCCACAATACTTGATATATATCACACCAGGAATGCAGAACCACCTATTCTGGTAGCAAAAGGTAACAGAAGTCAGTGGTTACCTTAGAGTATGCAGAAATCCCAAGTTCATAAAAGGAAAACAATTACAAAAATACACAGGTAGTATTAGAATATAAATACCTTTGATTCTATCTTAAAATACTTACAAAAAACATAGGATGAGCCACATTATTATGGACAGCTCATTTTTGGAACATTGTTATAGTAAGCCCTAACAACATTCCAAACAAGATGAATTCTTCTCCAGTCCCATAACACCCAGAGGAAGCTCGATTTCCAAGTACTCTAACACATTCAGGATCACAGGAGAGGTCACAATATCTGCCCCAACACCTGGAGTTGCTGGGACCACCCCATCCCGGGATCCAGGGATACAGGAACCCCACCTGGCTAGAGGCAAGGGTTCCTTCCGGTCTGAACCTGGACCCGGAGCAGAACTTGGGCACTAGCTCCGCACCCAATCCCACAAAGCCCAGAGGAAGCTCAACCCCCAGGTGTTCTAACACACCCAGGATCACAGGTGAGGGGCCAAAACATCTGCCCCAACACCCGGAGTCACTGGGAGCGCCGGGATCCAGGGACAAAGGAACGCCAGCCCGGCCAGGAGCATGGGTTCCTTCTAGTTTGAATTTTCACCCAGAGCAGTTCTGGGGCACTGGCTCTGCACCCACTCCTACAACACCCAAAGGAAGCCCGACTACCAGGTGCTCTGAAACTCCCAGAATCACATGAGAGGCCACAACATCTGCCCCATCGCCTGAGTAACTGGGTCCCCGAGGACCCAAGGACACAGGAACTCCCGCCCACCCAGTGGTGCAGGTTCCTTCTGGTCTGAACCTGCAGCCGGAGCAGACCTGGGGTGCTGGCTCTGCACCCATTCTTATCCAGAGTGAGCTTGACTCCCAGGTGCTCTGAAACACCCAGGATCACAGGATCACACAGGAAGTTCAACTCCCAGGAGATCAGACGCGCCCAGGAGCACAGCAACTCTGACACACTTAAGATCACAGTAGAAGCCACAACATCTTTCCCAACACCCAGCATAATTGGGACCCCCAACAGGAATCAGGGAAACACAAACCCCAATGGTTAGCTATGAGCATCAGCCTCTGTATTTGTCAGGTTCTGGCAGAGCCTCTCAGGAGACAGCTATATCAGACTCCTGTCAGCAAGCACTTCTTGTAATCCACAATAGTATCTGGGTTTGGTGTCTGTATATGGGATGGATCCCCAGGTAGGGCAGGCAATCTTTGGATGGCTCTTCTTTGGCAAAATTTAAAAAACCATACTGCTGAAGACATGATTTTTTTTTTTTTTTTTTTATTCTCTGCTTAAAAACTCAGCCACAGCTTGCCTAAAATAGCTTCAGAGAACTACTAATTAGCACATTTAGGTGAGGAAAAAAAAAAACACTTCCTTTTAGCTTCTAACATGTATTTAAACTGAACTTATGAGAGTAAGTTTTACTCACAGAATACTCCATTTTACTTACAGAATAGAGCCTAATCTATTTACTACAATCTTGCAAGTTGTCTTTGTCATGTCCATTACTGCCCTGCTCCATAGAAAATGATCAAGGGAGTCCTTGAAACCTCTGTGAGCAGAAACTGCATACAGTCCCAAGATTTCATGAAATCTAGAAAGATTTCAGACTCTAAACTTTTCCCCACTTTTTCCTAATGAATGGTGAATTTATTATTGCATTCTAAAGAAATGTAAGTACAGAATACATCATACAAAGCTTATTATATATGATGTTCTAACTCCCTAAAAGCCTTTCTTTTATTCATATGAAAAGAGAATAAGTTTTGATGAGTATCTGGAGTTTTGAAAAACCTCTATCCACCCATAACAAAGTTATAAATGTCATGATTCTAATGAATCTTTATATAAATGTTTGGTATCATATAACTTTAGTCATGAAAACCTTATATTTCAAAACATAACCTCTGAGGAGTAAGCCTGAGAACACTTGAGACAACAGCATGTCTTAATGGAAAATTATATTTAGTCTCTCTATACAGGTACCAATCTGGTGAATCCTATTGTAATAAAGAACTTTTTTCATTTCAATCATACATTTAAACCCACCAATCATATACATAAGTTTGCTTTGCATTATTACAGCAAATATAGCTATCCATAATTTAATATCCAAGTGCTTCTCTTTCTACCATCTCAGTTATCTATTTTGTGTTTGGAAGGGGGTACATGTGTGCAATGGAGGCCTGTGGAAGCCAGCAGCTAACCTATGGGAGCGGATTCTCTCTCTCCAGGGGGCAGGCTTTGGGGAGAAAACAAAGGCTGGCAGCAAGCATATACCCATGTTGAGCATGCAGCTCCGTCATAAAAATCTCATTAACTGATCGATCATGGGATTCTGCATTAGTGCTGGGCTCATTTACTAAATATGGAACACAGGAAAAGAGGACTCTCTGCTATCCAACTCTGGAAAAACAAACCAATATTCTACCATATAAGTAAAGGTGACAGAACTTGACACTAGTTTTTGTGATGCAAATTTATGAAATCAACATCTTATGAAAAGGACAGGGTGTGAAAATTACATTTATTTTTCTATTAGCATATGATAAAAGAGGTCACTAATAGTCATTAAAAACTGATGCCATAAGTACCCCAGAAAGAAAAATAGCTACTAGCTATTATTGAATAGATGAATAGCTAATAAGTGGGAAGTGCTTCTGAGGTGTGAGACTTTCACAGTCTTCACAGTGAAGGGGCATGAGCTGTGCAGAGTGACCCTGCATGACTGGAGAATAGCGATTCAGGCTGGACTAAACTGGAAGTGTTAACATCTTTTGTATTACACACCCAGTGTTCACAAGTTTTGGTCATCTGTGTATGAGATTTGCTGAACTAGTTGTCCAGATTGGTAACCTCTTTTTTTGTTTTTTGTTTTATTTTCTTTGACAATATTTATTGCAGTTTACTGTAACATGTATTTTCCCTACTTTATAAATCAATAACAAGAAACATCGGGTTTTCACATTGTTTTTCTGTTCATGCTTATTACAAATTTCTTAAATTCATGATGGATACTGTCACACATTTAAGAGTAAAACATAAAAATTCTCAAAGCTTTATGAAAATGATTAAGACTTGAAATCTGTGTCTTCTATAATAGAAGCATATATCTTAAGCTATTCAGTTTGGAAGGTCTTTGTGTGAGTCCAATTCTCCACATAAAGTTCTGAAAATCCCTGCCCCTTGAACACAAATTTCTATACCACTGTTTAAGAAGGTATTTGGAAGAAGATGAAGTATGTGTGTGCCTCTTCTTAATTATGCACAAGCATGTCACATCACCAGCAAATTCATAATGGTTGTGATGACAGTGTCATCCTTAACAATAGACATGTTCTCCAGGTGTCGTGCTTCCAGGAACAGCATGAATCATGCATTATTGAAATTGTCAGTGATAATGTCCAGAGCTTATATGAGGCATATGGGGTGTACTGTACCTCTTCTGGTTGTGACTTTCTCTCTT
>BDUI01000070.1:214600-227636 GCA_002335545.1 Apodemus speciosus
AAAAAAAAAAAAAAAAAAAAAAGGAAACACAAACATCCTTTAAAGAATTACAGGAAAACACAAACAAGTGGAGGAACTGAACAAAACCATCCAGGACATAAAAATGGAAGTAGAAACAATAAAGAAAACACAAATGGAAACAACTCTGGAGATAGAAAATTGTGGAAAGAATTCAGGAGTCATAGATGTAAGCATCAATGACAGAATACAAGAGATAAAAGAGAGAATCTCAGGTGCTGAAGATACCATAGAAAACATTGACTCAATACTCAAAGAAAATGCAATATACAAATCATAACCCAAAACATCCAGGAAATCCAGGAAACAATAAGAAGGCCAAACCTAAAGATTATAGGTATAGAAGAGAGTGAAGATTTATAACTTAAAGGGCCAATAATTATCTTCAACAAAGATAGAAGAAAACTTCCCTAACTTAAAGAAAGAGATGCCCATGAAAATACAAGAAGGCTACAGAACTCCAAACAGGCTGGACCAGAACAAAACTTCCTCCTGTCACATAATAATCAAAACATAAAATGCACTAAACAAAGAAAGAATATTAAAAGCAGTAAGGGAAAAAGGTCAAGTAACATATAAAGGTAGACCCATCAGAATTAGACCAGACTTCTCACCAGAGGCCATGAATGCTAGAAAATCCTAGCCAGATCTCATACAGACCCTAAGAGAAAATAAATGCCAGCCAGACTACTACACCCAGAAAAACTCTTAATTACCATAGATGGAAAAACCAAGATATTCCATGATAAAATCAAATTTACACAATATCGTCCCATAAACCCAGCCCTACAAAGGATAATAGATGGAAAACACCAGCACAAGGAGGGCAACTACACCCTACAAAAAGCAAGAAGGTAATCTTCTTTCAACAAACCCAAAGAAAGATAATCACACAAATATAAAAATAACATCAAAAACACTCCTCCATTGCTAGTGGCATTGCAAGCTGGTACAACCACTCTGGAAATCAGTTTGGTGGTTCCTCAGAAAATTAAACATAGTAAGTACTACCTGAGGACCCAGCTATAGAACTCCTGGGCATATACTGACAGGTTGTAATAAGGACACATGCTGAACTATGTTCATAGCAGCACTATTTATAATATCCAGAAGCTGGAAAGAACCCAGATGTCCTTCAACAGAGGAATGGATACAGAAAATGTGGTATATATATACAATGGGGTACTACTCAGCTATTAAAAACAATGAATTCATGAAATATTAGGCAAATGGATAGAACTATAAAGTATCATCCTGAGTGACGTAACACAATCACAATGGAACACAGATGGTATGCACTCACTGGATATTAGCCCAAAAGTTCAGAATAAACAATATACAATTCACAGACCACATGGAGCACAATAAGAAGGAAGACCAAAGTGTGGGTGCTTTGGTTTTTCTGAGAAAGGGAACAAAATACAGCAGTAATTATAGAGACAAAGTGTGGGGGAAAGACTGGAGGAAAGGCCATCCAGAAACTATCCTACCTGGGGATTCATCCGATAAACAGTCAACAAACCCCTACACTATTATGGATAATAAGAAGTGAGTGCTTAAAGGAGCCTAATATGGCTGTCTCCTGAGGGGCCCTGCTAGAGCCTTACAAATACCGAGGCAGATGATAGCAGCCAACCACTGGACTGAGCGTGAGGTCCACAATGGAGGAGTTGGAGGGAGGACTGGTGGAGCTGAAGGGTTTGCAGCCTCAAGAGAAGAACGATGATGTTGGCCAACCAGACCGGCCCCCCAAAGCTCCCAGAGACTAAGCCATCAACCAAGGGGTACACATGGTTCCAGCTGCATTTGTGGTGGAGGAATGCCCTGTGGGGCATTGGTGGGAGAAGAGGTCCTTGGTCCTATGAAGGCTGGATAGATGCATGCCCCAGTGTGGGGAAATCAAGCAGCGGGGGTATAGGTGGGAGTGGGTTGGGAGGAGGGACATCCTAATGGGAGCCAGCGGAAACTGGGAAAGGGAATAACATTAGAAATGTAAATGAAGACTATATACAAAGAAAAGAAAAAGAAAAAATAATATCAAAAGTAAAAGGAAGCAACAATCACTATTTTTAATATCTCAACATCAGTGGACTTAATTCCCCAATAAAAAGACATAGACTAACAGATTGAATATGTAAATATGACCCAGTATTTTGTTGCATACAGGAAATGCACCTCAGTGTCAAAGACAAATACTACCTCAGAGTTAAAGGCTGGAAAACAATTTTCCAAGCACATGGTCCTAAGAAACAAGCAGGAATAACCATTCTAATATCGTATAAAATCAACATTCAACCAAAACTCATCAAAAAAGATGAGGAAGGACACTTTATATTCATTAAAGGGAAAAAAAATCTACTAAGAAGAACCCTCAATTCTGAACATCTATGCTCCAAATTCAAGGGCACCCACGTTCATAAAAGAAACTTTACTAAAGCTCAAAGCACACACTGCACTTCACACAATAATTGTGGGGAACATTAACACCCCACTCTCATCAATGGACAGATCAGGGAAAAACAAACTAGATGGAGACACAGTGAAACTTAGGAAAGATACAGACCAAATGGATTTAATAGGTATCTATAGAGCACTTCATCCTAAATGGATTTAATAGGTATCTATAGAACACTTCATCCTAAATGGATTTAATAGGTATCTATAGAGCACTTCATCCTAAATGGATTTAATAGGTATCTATAGAGCACTTCATCCTATGGATTTAATAGGTATCTATAGAGCACTTCATCCTAAATGGATTAATAGGCATCTATAGAACACTTCATCCTAAATCAAAAGAATAAACCTTCTCAGCACCTCATGGCACCTTTTCTAAAACTGACCATAAGATCAGTAACAAAAAAAACTTCAACAGATTTAAGAAGATTGAAATAATTCCATGTCTCCTATTAGATGAGAACAGAATAAGGCTGGTCTTCAATAGCAACAAAAATAACAGAAAGCCCACATACACATGGAAGCTGAACAAGGCTCACTCAAGGATACCTTGGTCGAGGAAAAAAATAAGAAAAGAAATCAAGACTTAAAAATTTAAAGAAAATGAAAGCACAATACACCCAAACTTATGGGACACAATGAAGGCAGTGCTTAGAGGAGAACTCATAGCTCTGAGTGCACCCCAAAGAAACTGGAGACACACACACTAGCAGCTCAACAGCACCCCTGAAAGCTCTAGAACATGAAGACGCTAATACACCCAGGAGGAGTAGACGGCAGGAAATAATCGGACACAGGGCTGAAATCAACCGAGTAGAAACAAAAAGAACTATATAAAGAATCAACAAAACCAGGACCTGGTACTTTAAGAAAATCAACAGAATAGATAAGTCCTTTCCAGACTAACAAGAGAGCACAGAGACAGTATCTAAATTAACAAAATTAAAAATTAAAAGGGAGCTATAACAACAGAAAGTGAGGAAATTCAAAAAACATCATTATATCCTACTTTAAAAGCCTATGCTCAACACAACTGGAGAATCTGGAGGAAATGGACAATTTCCTAGACAGATACCAAATAGCAAAGTTAAATCAGGATCAGATAGACCACCTAAACAGTCCCATAACTGCTAAAGAAATAGAAGCAGTCATTGTAAGCCTCCCAACCAAAAAAAGCACAGGACTAGATGATTTTAGTACAGAATTCTGTCAGACCTTCAAAGAAGACTTAATACCAATACTCTTCAAACTATTCCATAAAATAGAAACAGAAGGAACACTACCCAACTTATTCTATGAAGCCACAATTATGCTGATACCAAAACCACACAAAGATCCAACAAAGAAAGAGAGCTTCAGACCAATTTCCCTTATGAATATTGATGTAAAAATATTCAATAAAATTCTTGCTGACTGAATCCAAGAACACATCAAAATAATCATTCACCACCATCAAGTAGGCTTCATCCCAGGGATGCAGGGATGATTCAATATATGCAAATTCATCAGAGTAATACACTACGTAAACAAACTCAAAGGAAAAAAAACCACATGGTGATTTCATTAGATGCTGAAAAATCATTTGACAAAATTCAGCATCCCTTCATGGCAAAAGTCTTGGAAAAATCACGAATTCAAGGCCCATACCTAAACATAGTAAAAGCAATATGCAGCAAAACAGTAGCCAACATCAAATTAAAAGGAGAGAAACTTGAAGCAATCCCCCTAAAATCGGGGACTGGACAAGGCTGCCCTGTCTCCATATCTACTCAAAATAGTATGTGAACTTCTAGCCAGAGGAATTAGACAACAAAAGGCGGTCAGAGGGATACAAATTGGAAAGGAAGAATTCAAACTATCACTATTTGCAGATGATATGATAGTATACATAAGTGGTGCCAAAAACTCCACTAGAGAACTCCTACAGCTGAGAAACAACTTCAGCAAAGTAACCTGATATAAAATTAACTCAAACAGATTAGTAGCCTTCCTATATTCAAAGGATAAACAGGATGAGAACGAAATTAAGGAAACAACACCCTTCCCAACTGTCAAAAACAATATAAAGTATTTTGATGTGACTCTAACCAAACAAGTGAAAGATCTGTATGACAAGAAGAAAGAAATTGAAGAAGACCTCAGAAGATGCAAAGATCTCCCATGCTAGTGGATTGGCAGGTTAATATGGTAAAAATGGCCATCTTGCCAAAAGCAATGTACAGATTCAATGCAATCCCCATTAAAATTCCAACTCAATTCTTCATAGAGTTAGAAAAAGCAATTCTCAAATTCATCTAGAATAACCAAAAAAGCAGGATAGCTAAAATTATTCTCAACAATAAAAGAACTGCTGGGGGAATCATTATCCCCAACCTTAAGCAGTACTACAGAGCAATGGTGATAAAAAAACTGTATGATTTTGGTACAGTGACAGCCAGGTAGATTAATGGAATAGAATTGAAGACCCAGAAATAAAAGAACTGGGGGAATCATTATCCCCAACCTCAAGCAGTACTACAGAGCAATAGTGATAAAAACAGCATGATTTTGGTACAGTGACAGGCAGGTAGATCAATGAAATAGAATTAGAGACCCAGAAATCTCATACACCTATGGTCACTTGATCTTTGACAAATGAACTAGAACCAACCAGTGGGGGGGAAAATAGCCTTTTCAACAAATGGTGCTGGTTCAACTGGTAGCTAACATACTGAAGAATGCAAATGGATCCATTCTTATCTCCTTGTACAAAGCTCATGTCCAAGTGGATCAAGGACCTCCACATGAAGCCAGATACACTGAAACTAACAGAAGAGAAAGTGGGGAAGACCCTCAAGCACATGGGCACAGGGGAAAAGTTCCTGAACAGAACATCAATAGCTTATGCACTATGATCAAGAATTGACAAATTGGACCTCATAAAATTACAAAGTTTCTGTAAGGCAAAGGACACTGTCAATAGGACAAATCAGCAACCAACAAATTGGGTACCAACCCTACATCTGAGAGAGGGCTAATATACAATATATACAAAGAACTCACGAAGACTCCAGAAAACCAAACAACCCTATTGAAAAATGGGGTACAGAGATAAATAAAGAATTCTCAACCAGGGAATACTGAATAGCTGAGAAGCACCTAAAGAAATGTTCAACATCCTTAGTCATCAGGGAAATGTAAATCAAAACACACCTGAGATTTCACCTCATACCAGTCAGAATGACTAGGATCAAAATCTCAGGAGACAGCAGGTGCTGGCAAGAATGTGGAGAAAGAGGAACACTCCTCCACTGCTGGTGGAATTGTAAGCTGGTACAACCACTCTAGTAATCAGTTTGTTGGTTTCTCAGAAAACTGGACATAATACTACAGGAGGACCCAGCTTACCACTCCTGGTCATATACCCAAGAGATTCTCCAACATATAATAAGAACACATGCTCCATTATGTTCATAGCAGCCTTACTTTTAATAACCAGAAGCTGTAAAGAACCAGATGTTCCTCAACATAGTAATGGATACAGACTGTAGGACATTTACACAATGGAATACTACTCAGCTATTAAAAACAATGAATTCATGAAATTCATTGGCAAAGGGATGGAACTAGAAAATATCCTGAGTAAGGTAACCCAATCACAAAAGAACACACATGGTATGCACTCACTGATAAGTGGATATTAGCCCAGAAGCTAATACCACTTGGGAATACCCAAGATACAATTCACAGACCAATAGAAGCTTAAGAAGAAAGAAGAGCGAAGTATGGATACTTTGGCCCTTCTTAGAAGGGAAAACAGCCATGGGAGGAGATACATGTACAAAGTGTGGAGCAGAGACTGAAGAAAAGGCCATCCAGAGACTGCCCCACCTGGGGATCCACCCCATATACAGTCACCAAACCCAGACACTAATGTGGATGCCAACAAGGGCTTGCTGAGGATCCTGATATATCTGTCTCCCAAGGGGCTCTGCCAATACCCAACAAATACAGAGGTGAATTCTCCCAGCTACCATTGTACTGAGCACAAGGTCCTCAATGGAGGAGCTAGATAAAGTACCCAAGGAGCTGAAGGAGCTGTCAGCCCCATAGGAGGAACAACAATATGAACCAACCAGTACTCCCAGAGCTTCCAGGGACTAAACTATCAACCAAAGAGTACACATGGAGAGACCCATGGCTCCAGCTGCATATGTAGCAGAGAATGGATATCAGAGGGAGGAGAGGCCCGTGGTCCTGAGAAAGCTCGATGCCCCAGTATAGTGGCATACCAGGACAGGGAAGTGGGAATGGGTGGGTTGATGAGCAGGGACAATCAGGGGACGGGATAGGGTGTTTTTGGAGGGGAAAACAGAAAGGGTATAACATTTGAAATGTAAATAAAGAAAATATCTAATAAAAAAATTAAAATCTGTCAATATTTTAAAGAAAGAGAAGAACAGAAGAATAGGGAATTTAAAGGTTGATTTAACCTTAAATGCTTCTTTTTTGTTGATGAATATTCTGGAGTCTTTGGAAACTTGGCTGTGTATTTCTGGGGTGTGCTCAATGTGGGCTCAGGTGAATTCACTTCTGAGTCAGTCCGTTTAACCAAAACCTGTCTTGCATCAGATTTAAAATCCACTTGGTGTTTGTGAGGAGATTCTGCATCAATGAACAGAGCATGCTCTGGGTCATCTTCTCTTTCACTCTCTGATGAATACTCCAAAATTTCTGTAGAAATTGGCTGGAAAAATTAAGAGAGATAGAATTAAGTATTCTTCATTTAAGCCCACATGCGAATATGTCTATTATTGTTGACAAAAAAAAAAACTCTTGAATACTCAAAAATGAAGAGAATAGATAAAGCTAGTTCTAAGATACGCATTATTTTATAGACTCCATTAAAATCAACACAAGTCTGCTTTTATCTTCATTCAGCAAGCTAGAGGTATGTGCCACATGCACAGGAGTCACCACATTAAATCGGTACCACCACCTGAAAACCAAGGAGTGGCACTCTCTGATAATCAGTGGGAAAAGATGACTTCTTGACTTTGAAGTTTTAATGAGGATCCCCCCAAACCACTGACTCTTGGTTATGCTAGGTAAATACAGCAGCTGACAACTCCACCCTGCCCCTTCTCCATTCCATTCCATTCCATTCCAGGGAAATAATATCACCTACAACCCTGGAATCCTGCTGCTGCCAGGACAAACAGAAACGTGCAATCATCAGGAACTACCAGCTCTACTGGCATCCCTGGAAGCCTGCTACCAGGGACAGTCAGCTCTATCTGTCATTCTAGAGGCCTGCTTACATCAAGGACAACCAGCGCTACATGCAGCCCCAGAGGCCTACTCCTATCATGGATGAACAGGCCTTCCTGCCAACACTGGGGACAGTAATATGGCTAAAGGCCAGTGGAAGCACAAAAACGAAAGCCAAGGCAATATGGCAGCACCAAACCATCTGTCTTACTACAGCCAGCCATGAGTGTACTAATGTGCTTGAATCAAAACCCATCTATCTTACTACAGCCAGCCATGAGTGTACTAATATGCTTGAATCAAAACCCATCTATCTTACTACAGCCAGCCATGAGTGTACTAATAGCTTGAATTGCAATAAAATGACCTAAAATCTAATCTTATGAAGATGATAGAGGACTTTAAAGAGGAAACGAATAAAGACCTTAAAGAAATACAGGAAAATACAATCAAACAGGTGAAAGGAATTAATTAAACTGTTCAAGACTTGAAAATGGAAATAGAAGCAATAAAGACAAACTGAGGCAATCCTACAGATGGAAAACCTGGAAGAGCGAACAGCATCTACAGACACAAGCATTACCAACAGAATAAAAGAGATGGGAGAGAATCTCAGATGTAGAAGATACCATAGAAGAAATTGATACATCAGTTGAAGAAAATGCTAAAGCTAAAGCTTTCTAATATAAAATACCCAGGAAATTTAGGACACTATGAAAAAACCAAAGTTAAGAATAATAGAACAAAGAGAAGACTCCCAATTCAAAGGCCCAGAAAATATTTTTAATAATATCACAGAAGAAATTTTCCCTAACCTAAAGTAAGAGATGCCTATAAATGTACAAGAAGCTTACAGAACACCAAATAGATGGACCAAAAAAAGAAAACTGTCCTGCCACACAATAATCAAAACACTAAATGTGCAGAACAAAGAAATAACATTAAAAGCTGCAAGGGACAAATGCCAAGTAACATATAAAGGCAGACCTATCATAATTACACCTGACCTTTCAACTGAAACTTTAATAGCCAGAAGGGCCTGGAAAGATGTCTTACAGTCTCTAAGAAATAACAGATGCCAGGTCCTGGAAGTCTATACCCAGCAAAACTTTGAAAGACAGAGAAAACAAGATATTCTAAGAAAAAAAAAAAAGCAATATCTTTCCATTAATCCAGCCCTACAGAGGATACTAGAAGGAAAACTCCAACACAAGGAATAGATATTTCTACAACAACAAATCCAACACACACACACACACACACACACACACACACACACACACACATAGTACAACCACCAACATCATAATAACAGGAACTAACAATCACTGTTCATTAATATCTCTCAACATGGTCTTAATTCCCCAATAAAAAGGCACAGGCGAACAGAGTGGATGAGTAAATAGGACCCATCTTTCTGTTGCACATGAGACACACACCTCAGCAACAAAGATAAACATTATCTCAGAGAAAAGGGCTAGAAAAGGGTTTCCAAGCAAAGGGACACAAGAAACTAGCTGGAATAGCCATTCTAATATTTAAGAAAATGAAGTTTTAATTGAAGAGATAACATACACTTTTTGTCACAAAACAAATATATTGTCTCTCTAAATATAAAGCATTTTAATTCAGCAAAGGAATGACTATGAGTAAGAAAACTTGCCTTTTCTGACACAATTCCAATATATATTTTAGAAACCAGTTAGAAATCTTTAACATAAATAGGAACCACTTAAAAACGTAACTGAATAACACTTCTTAAAATATTTCTTCCCTGAAGAATTTATTTTATAAATTCCTGAATTTATAAAATAAAAGATCAAGAGGATACAAATTGGAAAGGAAGAAGTCAAGGGATCACTGTGCAACAATGATATAACAGTATACCTAAGTAATCTCCAAAATTCTACCTGAGAACTCCTACAGCTGTTAAGTAACATCAGCAAAGTGGTGTGATATTACCTCATATAAATCAGGAGGCTTCCGTTATACAAATGATAAACAAGCCGGGAAAGAAATTATGGGGGATAAATCTTTACAATAGCTGAAGATAATCTAAAATATCTTTCTGTAATCCAAGCAAGTAAAAGACCTGTATGACAAGAACTCCAAATCCCTGAAGAATGAAATCAAAGAAGACCTCAGAAGATGAAAAGGTCTGCAAAGCTCCGATTGGTAGGATTGACAATGAAAATGACCATCTTACCAAGCACAATCCACAAATTTAGTGCAGTCTCCAACAAAATCTCACACTAGTTTAACAGACATTAAAAAAACAATTCTCCACCTCATATGGAAAAATAAAAAAACCAGGATAGCCAAACAATCCTGAACAATAAAAGAACTTAGGGAGGAATCACCATTCCTGATCTCAAGCTGTACTGAAGAGCAATAGTGATGAAACTGCATGGTATGGGTACAGAGACAGACAGATTGATTAATGGAATAAAATCGAAGACCCTGAAATAAACACACACACACACACCTGGGGACACTTGATGTTTGACAAAGCCACCAAAAACATACAACAGAAAAAAGAAAGCATTTTCAACAAATGGTGCTGGTCTAAGTGAATGTCTGAATGTAGAAGAATGCAAATTGATCCACCTGCACAAAACTCCAGTTCAAGTGGATCACAGACCTCAACATAAAATAGAAACACTAAATCAGACACAAAAGAAAGTGTAAAATAGCCTTGAACTCATTGATACAGAAGACAATTTGCTAAACAGAATACAAATGACTCTAGATGTAAGATCAACAACAATAAATGGGACTTCATGAAGCTGAAAAGCTTCTATAAGGCAAAGGACACTGTCAACAGGACAAAGGGGCAGTCTACAAATTGGGAAAAGATCTTTACTAACTCTACATCTGACAGAGGACTAATATCCAAAATATATAAAAAACTCAAGAAGTTAAACTTCAACAAACCAAATAATTCAATTAAAAAATGGGGACAGGAGACCCGTAGCACGGGTTCCTTCCAGTCTGTCTGGGCCAATGCCCTGAGCAGACCTTGGGTGCAAACTCCACAGCCAGTCCAACAACACCCAGAGGAAGCCCCACTCCGGGAATTCTAACCTGCCCAGGATCACAGAATCAGAGGATCGTAGGATCAAAGGTTATGAGGACACAACACCTATCCCAACACCTGGAGTATTTGGGACCAGCAGGACCCAGGCACACAGGAACTCTGCCAGATCTGTGGCACTGGTTCCTTCAGGTCTGTCTTGGTCAGTACCCCTGTCCCACAACATCCAGAGGAAGCTACAATCCCCGAATCCTAACCTGCCCAGGGTCATCAGAGATGAGGAGGACACAACATCTGTCCCAGTACCAGGAGTAACTGGGACCAATGGGACCCAGGCAAACAGGAACGCCACCTGAGCAGTGGCACAGGTTCCTTCCAGTCCATTTGAGCCTGTAGCCTGAGCTGAGCTTGGGCGCTAATTTCATCGCCAGTCCCACAACACCCAAAGGAGGCTCAAGTCCCAGGCATTCTAACATGCCCAGGAACACAGGATCACAAGAGCTCTGACACACCCAGGATCTGAGAATCCCAGGATCCCAGAGACAGTTTGATGCTGAGGACTTCTGACACAACCAAGATCACAGGAAGGACAGGCTCCAGTCGATATAGCAAGGGCATATAAAGAGATGGCAAGAGGAAAGTGTAATAACATAAGCAACAGAAGCCAAGGTTACTTGGCATTATCAGAACCCAATAATCTCACCATAGCAAGTCCTGGATACACCATCACACCAGAAAAGCAAGAATCAGATGTAAAATCACATTGAATGATTATAGAGGACTTTAAGAAAGACATAAACAACTCCCTTAAAGAAATACAGGAGAAGAAACACAAAAAATCCCTTAAAGAATTACAAAAAAACAAAACAAAACAAAACAAAACAATCAAACAGGCGAAGGAAATGAACAAAACCATCTAGGATCTAAACATGGAACTAGAAACAATAAAGAAGTCACAAAGGTAGACAACCCTGGAGGTATAAACCCTAGGAAAGAGATCAGGAGTCATAGATGTAAGCATCAACAACAATACAAGAAATATGAGAGACAAGAATCTCAGGTGCACAAGATACCATAGAAAACATTGACACAACCGTCAAAGAAAACACAAAAAGTAATAATAAATAAAAAAGAAAAAAAGAACATTAAAAAAAAAAAGGAAAGAAAACGCAAAAAGCAAAAATCTCCTAACCCAAAACATCCAGGAAATCCAGCACACAATGAGAAGACCAAACCTAAGGATAATAGGTATAGAAGAGAGTAGAAATTCCTAACTTAAAGGACCAGTAAATGTCTTCAACAAAATGATAGAAGAAAACTTCCCTAACCTAAAGAAAGAGATAACCATGAACATACAAGAACCTACAGAACTCCAAGTAGACTGGACCAGAAAAGAAATTCCTCCCATCACATGATAATCAAACACCAAATGCACTAAACAGAGGAAGAGTATTAAAAGCAGTAAGGGAAAAAGGTCAAGTAACATATAAAGGCAGACCTATCAAAATTACACCAGACTTCTCAAAAGAGACCATGAAAGCCAGAAGATCCTGGGCAGATGTCATACAGACCCTAAAAGAACACAGATGCCAGCCCAGGCTACTATACCCAGAAAAACTCTCAATCACCATAGATGGAGAAACCAAGATATTCCATGATAAAAACCAAATTTACACAATCTTTCCAGAAATCCTGCCCTACAAAGGATGATAGATGGAAAGCACCAACACAAGGAGGGAAACTAAAGAAAGAAAGTAATCTTTCAACAAACTCACACAAACATAATTCCACCTGTAACAAAAAAAACCAGGAGGTAACAATCACTTTTCCTTAATAACTCTTAATATGAAAATTAATATTACAAACTTATCCTAATCGATTGAAATTCAAAAATGTAAAGAATTAAAATTTATTGGCTGTCATCCAGTGGTCTCTCTAAATTGGTAATTGGAGAAATATGTCCACTATTGTACAATGCATATACAGTTTCTGCTTGTTTACATGTGATAGTGTCTTGTGGTGTACCACACTGTTGTCTTGCAATCATGCTTCTCCTATCTCAGCCCCTCTATTAGTAGAATTGTTTACATGATGCTTCCACACTATACTATGGTTTTCAGAACCACTTACATATTTCAAAATTATTTATATAGTCAAAAGAAATGTAAACAATAAATTTGGGAGGTGGTTTATAAGAGAATAATAAAGAGTGAGACTGAATGTTTTGCTTGATATTTATAATTATTGTATCAATTTTGGAGAAATTCCTTCTTTGGT
>BDUI01000070.1:228101-250111 GCA_002335545.1 Apodemus speciosus
CTCCAGCTCCATCCATTTCTCTAAGAATTTCATGAATTCATTATTTCTAATGGCTGAATAGTACTTCATTGTGTATATATACCACATTTTTTGTATCCATTCCTCCGTTGAGGGACATCATGTATCCTTATTGCATGCTGGGGAATCTTCTGGGTATATGCCCAGGAGTGGTATGGCTAGGTCCTCTGGAAGTAACATGTCCAGTTTTCTGAGGAACCGCCAGGCTGATTTCCAGAGTGGTTGAGAACTGTCAACTCTTAGCTACAATGGAGGTAAAATCCTTTCGTGATGTGAGGGACATTGAAGTACAGCCTTATTAAAATGAACTCCAATGCCCAAAAATTGTTCTTATTTTGGGTTTGTACCACAGTTAAGAGCCAATATCTGAAGCTCTACTAGAAACAAAACAAACATACAAACAAAAATCTCAGGGGACAGCAAATGCTGGAGAGGATGTGGAGAAAGAGGAATACTCTTCCATTGCTGGTGGGATTGCAAGCTGGTAAAACCACTTTAGAAATCAGTTTGGTGGCTTCTCAGAAAATTGCATAAAGCACTACCTGAGGACCCAGCTATACCACTCCTAGGCATATACCCAGAAGATGCTCCAACATGTAATAAGGACACATGCTCCACTATGTTCATAGCGGTCTTGTTCATAATAGCCAGAAGCTGGAAATAACCCAGATATCCCTCAACAGAGGAATGGATACTGAAAATACATTTACACAATGGACTACTACTCAGCTATTAAAAACAATGAATTCATGAAATTCTTAGGCAAATGGATGGAGCTAGAAAATACCTGAGTGAGGTAACCCAGTCACAAAAAGAACATACATGGTATGCACTCACTGCCAAGTGGATACCAGCCCAAAAGCTTGGAACACTCAAGATACAACTCACAGACCACATGAAACTCAAGAAGAAGGAAGACCAAATGTGTGGATAGTTTGATCCTTATTGGAAAATGGATCAGCATACCCATGGCTCACACCCAACCAATAGAATGAACATAGGGTCCTCTATGGAGCAGCTAGAGAAAGGACCCAAGGAGCTGAAGAGGTTTGCAGTCCTGCAGGAGGAACAATAATATGTACCAACTAGTACCACCAGAGCTCCCAGGGGCTAAACCACCAACCAATGAGGAGCCCATAGCTCCAGCTACATATGTAGCAGAAGATGACCATTTCAGACATCAATGAGAGGAGAGACCATGGGTGCTGTGAAGGCTCCATTCCCCAGAATAGGGGGGTGCAAGTCAGGAAATGGGTAGTAGTGGTGTGAGCAAGGGGAGGAGGAATGGGATAGGGGATTTTCAGAGGGGTAACAAGGAACAGGGATTTGAAATATAAATAAAGCAAATATCTAATAAACAAATATCTATTAAAAAAGAAATGGTGTGTATATTAAGATGGTATGTGTGTGTATGTGTATGTGTGTGTGTGTGTGTGTGTGTGTGTATATGGTGTTGAATATAATAAAAAATGTTTTAGCCAACTTACCATGCCTGTAGGTAATGACCTATACTAATTTTAGTAGTTGCATGGCAGTCTATTATGCAGAAATATAATGATTATTCATGAGCTATTAGCAAGCTTTCACTGTCATAAAAGTAATGTAACTATTATACATGTATACCATTTGTGTATTTGATGGAATGTATAACATATGTGAGGTCAAAGGGAAGATATAATTATAATAAATATGTTACTTATAAGGTTTAAGTCAGTTTAAATTGATTAAATATCAACTTTAAAAAACAGTAAAATAAAGATTTATGGAAGGAAGACTGGGAATGGGGATAACATTTGAAATGTAAACAAATAAAATGATTAATAAAAATGGGGTACAGAGCTAAACAGAGAATTCACAACTGAGAAATCTTGAATGCCTGAGAAGCATGTTTAAAAATGTTCAAAGTCCTTAGTTATCAGGGAAATGCAAATCAAAATGGCCCAGAGATTCTACCTTATATCAATCAGAATGGTTAAGATCAAAGACTCAAATGACAGCATATGCTGGAGAATGTAGAAAGGGGAACACTCCTCCATTGCTGGTGGGAGTGCAAACCTATACAACCACTCTAGAAATAAATCTAGCCGTTTCAGAGAAAATTGGAAATAGTTCTACCTGAAAACCTAGTTATCRTGCTCCTGAGCATATACCCAAAAGATGTTCCAATATACCACAAGGATACATGATCCACTATGCTCATAGCAGCTTTATTCTTAATAGCCAGAAACTGAAAACAACACAGATGTCCCTCAAACAAAGAATGGATACAGAAAATGTGGTTTATTTACATAACAGAATACCATTCAGCTATTAAAAACAAGGAAATCATGAATTTAATAGGCAAATGGATTGAACTAGAAAATACCATCTTGAGTGGAGTAACCCAAATCCAAAAGGACATGCATGATATGTACTCACTGATAAGTGGATATCAGACAGAAAGTACAGTATGAAGACCCAAAGAAGTTCAACCAGAGGAAGGCCCAAGGAAGGATGCTTGAATCTCAGAAGGGGAGATAAAATACTCATAGAAGGCAGAGAGAAGGAGGGATAGAATTGAGTGAGAGAGGGAGGGGAAGAGGGATGGGGAAGAATCGGGTATGGGAAGAGTCAAGAGAGAGGGCCACAGGACAAGGAAAATGAATGGAAATCTACAGCTACCGGGGGTGGGAGGATGGGGGAAATCTCTAGGCAGTCCCAGAGACCTGGGATGGGGGAGGCCCCTCAGGAGTCAAAAGGTCCCCAGGTGACCTTGGGCAAAATGCCTAACAGTAAGGACATAGAACCTCAAGGGGCCAACTCCTATAACTGGGCAGGACCCCCCAAAGAAGGTATAAGGACACCAACCCAACCACAAAACTTTCCACCCCAAATTTGCCCTGCCGAAAAGAAATGTAGGGATGGAGCAGAAACTGAAGGTAAGGCCAACTAATAATTTGCACAACTTGAGACTCACCCCATGGGCAAGGACAAAACCCTGGCATTATTCATGATACTCTACTGTGCTTGCAGACAGTAGCCGAGCATAGATGTTCTCTGAGAGGTTGGATCTATCTAGCAGCAGACTGAAACAGATTCAGATACCCGTAGGTAAACATTGAGCAAAGGTCATGGACCCTTATGGAAGAGATGGGGGAAAGACTGAAGCCCCTGAAGGGGAAGGGAACCCCACAAGAGGACCAACAGAGTCAACTAACCTGGACCCCTGGGAGCTCTCAGAGACTGAGTCACCAACCAAAGAATATACACGGGCTAAAACGAGGCCCCTGGCGCATATGTAGCAGATATGCAGCTCAGTCTCTATTCCTGTCTTGTCTGGACTCAGTGGGAGAGGAGGTGCCTAATCTGGCAGAGACTTGATGTGCCAGGGTAAGGAGATATCCAGAGGGGGTTCTACCTCTTAGAAGAGGTGGAGGAGTGGGGGAATGTGGGGAGGGACTCTGTGAGGGAGAGAACAGGAGGGGGAGCAGTGTTTGGATGTAAATAAATAAATAAATTTAAAAAACAATTTTATGTTTTTTCTAATGAGACATCCCCACAAAGCCCCATGGGGATTGAACATAGGATTCTACACCACTTAGCGATATTCTTTACATTGTTTTTATTAAAAAAAAATCTCCATAGGCCAGGTATACTATGAACTATAATCCTCCAGCCTCAACCTCTTAGTAGCTGGGATTTTAGGTCTACACCCCAGAAATGGCTGAGAATTTTTCTTTAGAATGAAGGTTTTCATTTCATCCTAAAGCAAGATCTCTCAGGCTCAGTTCTATTACCAGTTGAAGTTAAGAAAAAAAGCACTGTGGAATGTTTAGTAACAGTCCCTGCCAACACCTATCAGAGGATAGTAGCACAGATCCAACCAGTAATGGCAACCAGAACATGCCCAGACATACATAGCCTAATGTTTCCTAAAACAAAAGTACCATCTGTCCTAGGAAGGGACACAGCTTGTGCTACAGACTCACAAGCAAATGTGAAGAGGATTCAAAGTACATTGGAGTTATGGTGGGTTCTTTTTTCTTAAACCCCTGTCCACACCTCTTCTTCCATCCTATCAATCCTCCAAAACTAGAAAGAGGAGAAAAAAGAATAAAGAGGAGAGAGAGAGAGGAAAATCCCGAAAAATATCAGGAGCAGGAAAGAAGGGATCATTAGACTATCCTGCTGACTAGGGGCATCGAATTCATTGAGGCAAGTTTGATCTTGGTGCTTTCAGGATATCTAATTTATTCTCATCTCTTTGCCAGGAGCACTACAGCAACCAACATGAATTAGTAGCAACCAACTACCACCACCACCCACTCCCTCTCTAGGATTGAATAGAATGCTGGGTATTACCACATGAGAGGAGGGAGAAAACACATTCTAAGGAGGGTGTGTTCTAGGGGAATACAAGACAGGCAATGAAACACAGACTAGCAAGAGACTTGGCTATGTGTGTGTTTACAAAACTGGGGAGTGGCTATAGCTTTACTCTGAGACAGCAGAGAACCACCACCTTAAGCAGGAGCTAACAGCATCAGATGCTGATGTGGAAGGATCACCAAGACAATATTCTGAAAAATAGATTGTGACATGGACATAGCACGTGTTATGCTAACATGTGGAAAAGGATACTCAGAGCAAGACACAAGAGGATTGAGTGCATTGGGAACAGATGGAGTTGAGAGAAAACCAACAAAAAGGTGCAAGTACATGGAGAACTCACAGTAGAAATAACAAGCATGAAGTAAAAGAAAATGTCAGGAATCAACTGTGGGCATCAAGTGACTGAAGCTCATTTATGCAGGAAGACTCCGGAACTTAAGTGCGTAGGGGCAGTTCTTAAGAATGAGTTTGACTGTGACAAGTGGAATACTTAGGACTTAACTGACCCTCAGGTTACATTCCATGCCACTGGATTACTAGAGCGGCTTGGGTAGAAGACATACCTTTAAGAATCCATAGAATGGGGCAGTGGTGGCACACGCCTTTAATCCCAGCACTTGGGAGGCAGAGGCAGGCAGATTTCTGAGTTCGGGGCCAGCCTGGTCTACAGAGTGAGTTCCAGGACAACCAGGGCTATACAGAGAAACCCTGTCTTGAAAAAACAAAACAAAACAAAAAAAATCAAACCAAACCAAACAAACAAACAAACAAAAAAAAGAATCCATAGAATACGAACAATGTATAGAAAAGAGTTAGAGAAGACTGTCCATGGAAAGGACATACAATTAAGAAGAGTCAAGCTAACAACTTAGGCATATTAAAAACATTTAAGCTATGATAGAGAAGACAGCAAAAAATGGTTTTGATCTGACAAAAGGGAGATTGCACATATATACGAAACCCTGCAGTGTAAGAGGAGGTCTTGTTCCCCAGTTGGTTCTTGACTTGTCAGTAAGAAAGGCCGGGAGCCAATTGCTGGACAGTAGGTACAGGTGGGACTTCCAGGTCCTAAGAGGAAAAGGAGATGCAGGGAAAGAGAGAGGGGCTTTCCTGCCACACTCTGAAATAAGTAGAAAGCAGCAGTCATATAAGATCTTGGGCAGCTAGAGCCTGCAGCCTCCCCTCTATGGGCGGGGACAAAGACGGTGGGGGAGGGTAGCTAGCTGATGTAATCCACTAAGTTTAGGGTGGAGGGAGAGACAGCGATAATAAATTGATAAGGGCACACTTTTACAGGCAGGAGGTATCTAGGCGAGCAATTGTGCCCAGGGGCAAGTTCTAAAGGTAAGGGAGCAGTGTTGTGTGTCTTTTATCCATGGATTCTAGGTTCTAGGGAGTGTGCTGGTAGCAAAGGTGGGTAGGAAAGAGAAGTTGGGTCAGTGCTGGCAGCTCTGATCCCAGAGCAAAGCTGGAAGGCACAACAGGGAGCTGGGAGGAGCCAGAACAAAGCAGCTCCTGGGAATGCCATGCATTTAAAACTGCACACAACACAGGACAACTGATGGCAATACGCTCTGAAGAATAATTTGGAGATGAAGTTAACAAAAAAGAAAAGAGAAAAGTAAATCTGTTAATTCTCTTAGGAAGCTTGTATCTATTTCATTTGCTTTCAATGAAAAAAAAAAGATGCCACAAAAAGGCATTCTTCAGCATTACACAATGAATGTGACAATTTTAAAGTCAAATAATATAATCCACATGAATTTCCTCAGCAAAGAACTTACTAACAGTAACTATTAACAGTAGATGAGGTAATGTCTTATAATTTTTAGGCATCAATCAATAGTTAACTAACTTATGGCTTATGCTGTCAATTGTTAACTGAGAAGTAAATCATAACTTAGAATACCATGAATGCCAGCTCTCCACACTCTATCATGACTGCATAATTAATACAAAGATATCCTCCAACTCTAATCTTGTTTTGTTTACAGTAAATTTGAAAATCGAAGAGGAGGAAATAAACTGAAATTACACAATACCTTGTGAGCAATTCCAAATATAGTGTGTAGAGAAAAGAAACAAGAACAGAGAAGAAAGAGCACGAGGTATGAACAGCCCAGAGATTCTTGCCACACACAACTGCTGTTCGACTCTGACAAAGTTCCAGCCTTGACCTGCTGCAAGTGACTACCATAAAAGCAAAGTACTTAACTATGCTTCGTTTCTTAATCTTCAAACTAGAAAGACAATAATACCATATTAACTAAGAAAATATTAGCCATATTTATTAGCCCCAGTGGAAGATTAAGTATGTATTTTATAATTTATTTTTATAAAGAGTTTTCCTCAATTTTAGCAGATATTTCATACAATAAAGGACAATGAAAAATTTAGTAAGTAATGTCTTCAGTGATAATCAAAATGATATTGTCTTAGGCAACCAAAGGAATCGTGTACGCATCACATACTATTAAGAGAACCCAAACACAATGAACTGTGGGAAAGCAGCGGGTAGCCAGGCTGCTTACACTCATAGCATCTGAAGAAGACAGATGATCTCTCCATGCATGAACACAATAAAAACCAAGAAACTCTCCCAAGAAGCAGCTGTTCCATCCAGAGCTCATTGGTTAGAAATGTTTTCTCCATGTAGTTACATAAAATTTCATTTCTATTTTTTATACATGACTATCAATACACTCTGTATATGTGTCACACTATTATTATCCATTCATCAGATAATAATCGCTTGGGGAGATTGAGGCTGTTTCCACTTCCTATCTATTGTGATAGAGAAGCAATAAACATGTCTGAGCAGTATGTGGAGTAAGATGGAGAGTCTGTGGGGTGTGTGTGTGTGTATACATACATACATATGTGTGTGTATGTGTGTGTGTGTGTGTGTGTGTGTGTGTGTGTGTGTGTGTGTGTGAAGAATTCTCCACACAAATTTTCAGAGTGGCTGCATGAGGGATCCTTTGCCCACATTCTCGCAAGCATTTGTTATTGGTTGTTTTCTTGACTATGGCCATTGGGATTTGGGAGGGATGAAATATTGAAGTTGTTTTTATTTGCATAGCCCTAGTTTGCTACAGCTGATGAACATTTTTTGAGATGTTTTTCTTTCTTCTTTTTTTTTTCTTCACAACTCTGTTTAATGCTGCAACCCACTTTCTGAATAGGTCTTTAAAAAATGTTTTGGCTTTTGTTGTTTATATATTCTGGATATTAATTCTCTGTAAGTTATATAGCTGGTAAAGACCCTCTCCCACTCTATGAGCTTCCACTATACTTAGCTGATTGTTTCCTTACATGTATAGAAATATTTGGTTTAAGAGTTTCTGTTTTGTCAATTAGTATCCTTAATACATGGGCAAATGGAGTCTTATCCTTTCCTCATGGGGTTACAAGAATTTCTTCTAGAATATTCAGGTTTCATATTGAATTCTTTTAGGCATTCAGGAGTGATATTTGTGAGATGGCAAAGATGAGTTTAATTTAATTATTCTACATGTGGAGAACCACTGACTGAAGATGTTCCCTCTCACAGTGGAGGCACTAGGTACCTTTTGCATCTTTGATGTGTAGTGGTTTCATGTAGTCATATGACTCATATGCACTGGTTAGTTTAATGTCAACTTGACACAGGCTGAAGTCATGTGAGAGGGAACTTCAATTAAGAAAATGTCTCCATAGGGGTTAAAGAGATGGCTCAGCAGTGAAGAGCAAACACTGGCTGCTTTTCCAGAGGTCCTGAGTTCAATTCCCAGCAACCACATAGAGGCTCACAACCATCTGTAGTGGGATCTGATGTCTTCTTCTCATGTGTATAAAGACAGCTACAGCATACTCATATACATTAAATAAATAAATCTTAAAAAAGAAAAAGAAAAAGAAAAAGAAAATGTCTCCATAAGATCAAGTTTTAGGTAGGCCTGAAGGGCCATTTCTTAATTAGTGATTGATGGGAAGGGCACAGGCCATTCATTATGAGTAGTGCCATCCTGGGCTGGTGGTCCTGGGCTCTATAAGAAAGCAGATGGAGCATGGCATGGGAAGCAAGCCAGTAAGTAACACCCCTCCATGACCTCTCCATTAGCTCTACGTCCAGGTACTTACTGTGTTTGAGTTTTTATCCTGAGTTCCTTCAGTGATGAACACTAATAAGGAAGCATACGACTGATAAACCCACTCTCCCCAGGTTGCTTCAGTCATGGTGATCTACCACAGCAAAAGTAACCCTGACTAAGACATCATGCACAGGCCTTTGGTTTTGCTCCACTGATTGACATATCTATTTTGCTAGCATTATGCTGTTATATTACAATAGTTTTGTAACATACCATGAAAGTTAGTATAGTAATACCTCCAACATTGTTCTTTTTGTTCAGAAATACAATAGTTATCTGGGTTTTCTGAGGTTTCCTATGAATTTTAGTAATTTTTCTATTTCTGTTAGGAATGCCATTGAGATATTTTAGGATTGCATTGGATTTATAAGTTTGGTAGGATGATCATTTTTACAATAATTCTACCAAACCATGAGCAATGAATGTCTTCTTATGTTCTAATGTCTTCTTCAATCTTTCTTGAGATTTGAAGTTTTCATAAAGAAGTCTCTTTCCTTCCTGGTTAGATTTATTCTTTGTGGAGAGTCTAGGCCACAAACAGCACCAATCACACACACACACACACACACACACACACACACACACACACACGCACGCACGCACGCACACACACACACACACACACACACGCACGCACGCACGCACGCACGCGCGCGCGCGCACACACACACGCACACACAAAGACTCATATGGAGCAAAAAGACCAGAGATCAGAGAGCACCAGAGCAAAAAAATGTCCCCTCACCCCTTTGTAAAACAGGCTGTCTTGAAAGGGCCACAGCACTCATAAACTCACAGCAAGTGGCCTGCCTAAACAAGGCCTACAGAGCACAAAGCCAGTCAACATTCAAGCATGAACGTGAAAGGGGTTCCTGAGGCCCCACTTCTAAGGAAGCACTGACAGTTGATGGCTTTGGGAGAGGGAGAATAGGTTTTTTGTATAAGGGTCTCCGATAATAGGTCATGATAGACTGATCATGCTTTTTGTAGATGCCCTGGAGTATATGGGCAGCATAAATTAGCATAGGCAGATTATAAAAACAAGAAAACAAGTTGGGATTGGGTAGTAGAATAGGGGTAAATGTGGGAGAAAGTAGGGGCAAGAGTGGGCACAAATAGACTCACAATGTACTATATAATTAATTTTATAATGTTAATTACAATAAAGTTTTCAGTGTCAACCTTTATAGAAACCAGCATTCATGGACTATTCTTCAAGATAGATAGATAGGTAGATAGGTAGATAGGTAGGTAGGCAGGCAGGCAGGCAGGCAGGCAAGCAGACAGACAGACAGACAGACAGACAGACAGACAGACAGACAGACAGATAGATACTTTCTGAATAAGACTCCAGCTGTGGGAAATAAGAGCAACAATTAACAAATGAGATCTTGTGAAATTAAAAAGCTTCTTATAGCAAAAGAAATAGTTCATTAAGTGAAAAGACAGTGAGTGTATAGAGTAGGGGGAAATCTTTGCCAATTATAAATCTAACAGAAGAGTACAGAAATATAAGAATATAGAAAGATCTTAAAAGACCCAACAATAAGAAAAGTGTTAATTTAATTCTTTAAAACAGGAAGGGGGCAAAGCAGTGAATTTTGAAAATAGGAGCTTACCACAGGTACTTTCAAAACTGTTCAATACTTTAAGCTATCATGGAAACATGAATTAAAATGACTCTGATGTCTGGACTCCTGGGTCAGAAAATCTTGGTTTGATCCCCAACACTGAAAATCATGGCTCTGAAGAGCTATAATTACAGAACTTGGAAGCTGAAGGCATGAGGATAAAAAGTGTTTGAGATTCCATATTAACTAAGTCACAATAGCTACTATACAAACATTTTTAAAATGTTAGTGAGGATATAGAGAAAGTGTTGGCTGCGGAAACTGGTGAAATGAGTATGAAATTTTCTCCAAAACAAAACAAAACAAAACCCTAAAAATCAAATTGGATCAGTAAGACGGGTCAGGAGATAAAGGCTCCTGCTATAAATCATGATGACCTGAGAACATCTAGGACCCATATGATGGAAGAAGAGAGCTAACTCCCACATGCACAAAGGATTTGTTTGTTTTTGTTTGTTTGTTTGTTTGTTTGTTTTCGAGACAGGGTTTCTCTGTGTAGTTCGGGCTGTCCTGGAACTCACTCTGTAGACCAGGCTGGCCTCGAACTCAGAAATCCACCTGCTTCTGCCTCCCAAGTGCTGGGATTAAAGGCGTGCGCCACCACCGCCTGCACTGCACAAAGGATTTTTAAAAAAATACTTACTTTATGATACAGCTATACCATTCCTGAGCAAATACATAATACTATATCTAATCACAAAGATGCTTATACATCTGAGTTTATCCTTAATCTATTCAAAATAAGGAAATAAAATCAGCCTTGATATCTATCCATTAATGAATGCGTAATGAAAATGTGGTACATATATATAATGAAATTTTAATAAGATATAAAAATAAAATTTGCAGAAAAATGGTATGTTAAGTTGCATCACTGAGAATGAAAAAGGCAATACCATATGGTCTCTATCATGTGCATGTCTGAGCTGCTAGTTCTTCTTTACACACATTTTTATGCAAGTGAATACCAGACAGCAAGAAACTAAAACTGGACCTAAGATTAGAGAAGAAAGAAGCAGCGCTAAGAAGTATGAATGTAATAAAACCCACGTGATAAAATAATGGGGAAATTAATAGGGTATGGCTTAAGCAAACAGGGAAGATAGGGAATTGGATCAGAGAAGATGGCTGAGAGACTCAATCAAAAATAAGTATATATGAAAGCCAAAAAATTTGATTAACAATGGTCTTCACAGAGACATGAATGCTTAGTCACCTGGGAGTAGGATTATTTTACAAGTGTTAGGAGGTATGCAGCCTAGTTGGAGTAAGTGGGGCAGGCTGTGTGTGAGACATGTTTGTCTCTGCCTGCACTGATATCAGGATAACTCTCTGCTTCTTCTCCAGTACACTGTCTACCTGTGAAATGCCATGATCCTCTCCATGATGATAATGGACTAAATCTCTGAAACTGTAAGCAAGCCTTCTTTCTAAAGAGTTGCCTCAGTCATGGTGTTTCTTCACAGCAAGAGAACAATGACTTGATGAGACAGGCTGACTTTATAACAGGTTTCAAATTGTCAATTTAGGAGATTAGGCCTAAAAACCCAGACTTCAGGCAGCTAGTCAGAAACTGCTCCCAGCACCTGTCTTGAAGCAAGGACAAAGGACAGCAATAGCTTCCAGCCCTCACACCTGGTATGAGTTCTGGAATGTCCTTACAAAATTAGAGCAAGATAAGGCCAGCTAACCCGAAATTCCTCAACCGCAGATTCCAGCCCCCATATGCCCAATAATGGTTTTGCAATGTCCCTAAGAGATAGAACAAGATATGGTCACTCCGGAATTCCCCTAATGTGATTTAAATCGAGGCTGTGAGCTCACTTGGGTGTCCCTGTATCTTGGTAATGGGAGACCCCAGCATGCTGAACTTCTGTAGAACTTCTACTCTTTGCTTTTACATACTTTTTGAGTCTAGGGTATCATTCGTCAGCAAATCATGGACTCTTACATTCGGGGGCTGTCCGGGATTCGTTGGAGACCCATCTAGTGGAGAGTCTTTATGATCTGTAAGTCCTGGTGCCCAGTTGTCTTGTCCATATCAGTGTTTCTGTTTCAGGTTTAATTCTGTTTCCTGTTTAATCTGGAGGCTGAGAGGGACTAATTGGACTTGTATGTTATCACATGGCCAGGAAATGGAGGACACTCGTAACCCACTACCAGAAACTGGAAGACTTGCTAGTTCTCATCTGGATTCTGAACTGGCTGTGTGGTCTATTGGCCTTCCATGCACAGGGAGGAAGACTGAGTCAGCCTTTCATTTGTTTTTGTTTTCCCAGGAATATCCTTCTGTGTCCATCTGTGTGTGTTCTCTTGGTGCTTTTTTGTCCTCTCGTACAAATTCTTCTTTGGTTCCCAGGAGGAATCAGGTACAAAGCACCCCACTGGGCTTGGTCCTGAACCATTTTAAGGACTATGGCTGAGTCAGAGAAAACTTGGGTCTGGTTGTTTGTCCCTACAAACTAACCATCTTTTGAAGGAAATGAACAGCCCATGTATGGCCTGAAGAGAGGATTTTCCATCTTCCCATCATTCATACAATGAAAGTTTAGCTTATGAGGCTTGGGACCATCCAGACAAAGGCAATACCTGGTTGAAAAGCCCCATTTGAACAAGACCTTTTGTTATAGGCCTCGCTGCTCCCCACCCTTGTTCCTCTAAAGGAGGATCAGCCTCAGCCCCCTGACTTGCTCCCCCTTTCTGCTCCTGAGGAGGAACTCTGTCCCCCTCCCTATGCCCCTACCCAGCCAGCACAGACAGAGGGAGGAGCTGAACCTGACTCACCTGATCCCACTTAAAGTCCGCCTCACATTCTGGCCCGTACTGCACAGTGGGCTGACTCTATTATGGCCTTAACTCTCCAGGCTATGGGACCTCACAGATGTTCAAGGGAGACATTTCATGACATATGTATCATTTACCAGTAATTATCCTTACAATTGGAAGTTGCAAAACTCCCCACACTTTTAGAAAGAGCTTTCACAAGTCTTCTAGATTCAATCATGCTGACTCACCAGTCCTCTTGAGATGAGATGACTGTCAGCAACTACTCCAGGTCCTCTTGATGACAGGAGAGGGAGGTGGGGATTGTAGGAACCACTCCTCAGAAATTGGTTCCAGGAGCAAATGGGCTGTCCACTCAACTCCAGGATGGTATTGATACACCCTTTCCTTTGACTCAACCAGACTGGGATTTTAACACTGTTGAAGGTAAGGAGAGGCTCTGAATCTACTGCCAAATTCTGAGGGTGTGGGGTGCTCCGAGAGGCCACTAGATGACCCACAAATTTATCTAAGGTGAGCCAGGTGATGCAGGGAAAGAATGAGAGTCCCAGAGAACACCTATAAAGACTTTTTGAAGCCTATAGGACCTATACTGCTATTGACCCAGAAGCCAACAAGCACCAATCAGCTGGGAACATGGATTTTGTTAACCAATTGCCCCTAACATCCTTTGGAAGTTTCAGACACTGAATGGCTTAGAGGTCTGCCTCTGACACGTAAAAGCCATCCTCTATCTGCCTTTGAATGGCAAGACTTGGAGAGAGGCTTCAAGGGATAAATGACTTGGACATGCCTGCCTCAAGGATTCAAGAACTCAGCCTCCACCTTTGAGGAAGCACTGCATGAGGACTTGGGTGAGTACCAGCAGGCACACCCCCAAATAATTCTGCTCCAGTATATATTGTGGGCCCCTGATTTAGTAATATGCCAGGAGACCACATGAGATTTGCTACAGGAGCTGAGTCAACTTGGATACCAAGTGTCTGCTAAGAAGGCCCAGCTTTGTCAACTTGAGGGCACCTATCTGGGGTACATGCTGGACTTCTGCAGAATAAAACACTTGCATTTATATAATATTTGAGTCTAGGATATCACTCTTTGGTAAATCATGGACTCTTATAGACTAAGACAGGAACCTAATAGTAAATAGTTTAACTCAGGAACAAAATTTAAAAAAATTAAACAGAAACAGTGAACATGAGTAGATAAAATGTCTTCCTGGAATCCATGCGTTGGTAATTGAAAATCCTAAAAGGAAGTGGGATAACTCCCAATGAGTGGTTGGTCAATGCCTTACTGCCATGATTCCCTATCACGATGGACTTTAAACCCTCTAGAACTGCAAGCCAAAATAAATGCTTTCATCTATAACTTGATATTAATTTTTCTGTAGCAATAGCAGAGTAACTCATAAGAAGTTGGTACCAGAAGGGGGGTATTGTCTTGATAGGCCAGACCATGTTGTTTTCCTAAGGAATGTAGAATACTTTGGAACTTTAAACTAGAAAAGTGGTTGAATACTATAGGGCACATAGACTGTGCCACCAGATGAATGTACATGGGACTGGTAAGGTGGATCATGCTCAAACCCCCACAAATCTCAGAATTTGAGACTAGCAAGAGCAGAGCTAACTCCTTGTTCCCATGCCTGCCTTGGAGCGCATAACCATGACCAACAACTAGGTGATCACAATCAGTCAATCATGTATCACAGCACCTAGAATTCTTCCCCATGCAAACAGGCATCACCAGCATCTTAGCCTCAGCCAATAGAATGGATTTAGCGCCCCCAAAGTCCCATCCTATTCCCCAAGGTTCATATGATCCCTGTCCACATGGAATAAAGTGTACAAGTTATTTCAACAAAGATTATCTGAAACTGGCTGTTTTTACTCAGCTGTAACACTGGGGGGAAGACTCGCTCCTTTCAGCTCATCATGGACCCTACCTGGCCAAGCCCTGGTCAAGCTCCCATTACCATCAGAAGCTTCACAGAGTGCTGGCTCCCAATATCACTGCGGCCACTGCTGGACTTGGACTCAGCCACCTGCCCCAGCCACCTGCCCCATGTCTGCCAGCGGCCCAAGCTCCTTATTCCTTTTCTAAGAGCTGTAACACTTTTGGTATTCCTGGCCTGACAGGAGCCCTGTGGACCCTAGTTGTCCCAGACTGTGGACCCTAGTTGTCCCAGACTGTGGACCCTAGTTGTCCCAGACTCTGCTTCACCCTCCTAGGCCTGGCATACAGCATCTGACACCCCACTATACAGGTGCCCCTGGGCACTGCACCGGAAGAGGCAGAACATGAAACATGGAGCATTATAAGCAGAGCTAACAGGACGTCCTAACAGAGGCCTAGAAGACAGGCAGGGTCTGGAGAAGTGTAGGACATCCTAACAGAAGCCTAGAAGACAGGGTCTGGAGAAGTGCACCTAAGGGGGTTCTAGAGGGGAGCAATATTAGCCTTTGGGGTAGACACCGTTCTTGTGGTATTTTGGCAAAGAATGTGGCTTTCTTCTTCTCCTGTCCTAAGAAATTATGTACAAGCTGTATGTTAAAGTGATCAACTGCTTTCTTTGGTAAAGATTTTAAGACAGCATAAAACTCTTGAATGGTGACTACTAATCACTCTTATGCAATTCTACAAATTTTCTTCCACAAGGCTCATCCTAAAGTTCCTTTTCTTGGCATCAAAGCCATAAATCAAAGTTGGCCCACATGAGTGGAATTCTCTTCAATGATTTCTTAAAGGTGGAGCCAGTGACAATAATAAATATGTGAAGCCATATGTCTTCTTGTATGTGGTGACATTTATCAAAAACTTGATGACAGATCACTGGTATATATATATATATATATATATATATATATATATATATATATATATACATACACACAATGTTATGACTTAGTGATTCAGATAATGTTCAGTTCATTAAGGACCTTGCAGGACACATGAAGACTTGGTGTCCTATCATCAAACATTCCCACTCTACTACAACCCAGAGCTACATATTATTTTCATAATTTTGCTACTGTTTTGAATCTTAGGATAAGAATCAGATAGGGGCATTTGACCCCCCAAAGTGTCACAACCCACGGGTTAAGAGCTGCTGGTGCACAGGCCGCATTAACCTGTGCAAAAGACAAAAGTACTACCTCTACAATTTAAATGTGCCCACAAATCATTATCTTTTTTACCAATGGTATCTGAGACAAGGTGCAACAATTTATCCTTCATCTTAGAGGGGATATCTCTACTTGTTCCATACCACTGGACTCCTAGAAAAGCTTAACTCCCACTATAACATGGCTAGATTTATTCCCCATTCTGACACACTTGCTATATCGTGTTCACTTGATTCAATCTGCACTGTGCCATCCATATAACAGATCACTATGATACCTTGTGAAAAACACAGTAAGATCATTATGAACTAAATCATGACACAGGGATGGAGGTTAAGACATTGGCCTTGACAACTGAAAGCAGATTAGTTCTGGTGTGCCTCATAGGTATGGGGTAAAAAATTTTAGTGTAATAAAAAGAAATACATATCAGATTTTAGAAGATATGTTAATGTGCTCAAGGTAGGAGATGATTGTAAGTAAGGGAAATGCCTGGCTTTCCTCCATGTCTGGCCACAGCACTGGATACAAGAGCGTGCAGGCAGTAGGAGATATATATTAACAGCAAACGCTTGCCCACAATAGTCAACTGACAGTTAATATGGCAATTTGAAAAAGATTGTGAAAAAAAGTAGTCTTCTATTTTCTTTACAAGTGGCTATTTCTTACTTGTGAAAAAAAAAGAAATATAGCAATTGAAATTGGAATAATATTTCAAAATAATTTTAAAGGCTCTTAACCACTGAGCCATCACTCCAGCCCTGGAGTGACTACACTGTTCTAACAGTCCTTCAGCTTCTACCCATCTACTGCACAAAGGCTACTTATGAATTAACAGCTATGGGTTATAATGGCAACCACCCTATTGTGCATCTTTCAAGTTCTTGGTGTAGCACACATCTCTGAAATTTATCTAGGACTGCCATGACTTTTGTCCCAGAAAGGATGAGTCCTAAGCATTAGGGGAAAATAATTATCAGCTGGGAGTAGATACTAAAAAATTGTAACAAAGAACATACACTATGGACAGAAACAAAAAGTTTAAATTCCCAGAAAGACAAAAAAAATCTGTCTCACTGTCTCTGTCTCTCTGTCTCTATCTGTCTCTGTCTATCTCTCTCTCTCTTTCTCTGTCTCTGTCTCTGTCTCTCTCTCTCTCTCTCTCTCTCTCTCTCTCACACACACACACACACACACACACACACACAGACACACACACACACATACACATCTAGGTAATAACAGTTCAAAGAGAATATCTGGCCTTATCTTGTGGATTGATTGTGTGGAATTATACACCAATAGATACCTTGTTAGGCAGTAAATTATAACACACCATTACACCATTTGTCCTTCCTGAGACTAGCCATTTGGGGTAAGACATGAGGAGTCATTAGAGGTTAGATTCTAATTGTATTAGGCATCACAAGTCACTGAGTCTCTAAGTAGTTAATGTCTGATTGTTAGAGCTAAGTGTAGGAATATTTTCATTTGAAGCTTTTTGTCTTCACATTTCTCATGATTAATAAGCAAGGTCAAATAAGTGACAAATGATGAGTATCCCTTATTTGGAAATTATTTCAGATCTGAGATGAAGTATTAGGAGGAAGTTTGCTGCCGCTGTCATTGGGACAAAGAACTGTGTAACATAAAATTCTTCAATTTTTAGAGTGGTTTCCCACTGACAGAAGATAAAGGCTGGATTTAATAATTACTTGTAAGTCAAGAGGTCCTTAGTGGTAAGGGGTAACAATACAGATGGTAATAGTTAATATTTCTAAGACAATGTCATTGGGAGTTTAATTGCCTATAAGCTAGTAAATACCAATGATACAGAAAGTTAAATAAGCAGAGGTCAAAGACACAGTGGAATTAAAAACAGAAAGACAATGTGTGTGCTAAGGGAATTCACAGCTATCCTAAAAAGCTACCTAAGACTGTCCTAACCAGTAGATCTGTATGAAATTTTTTGTTTAGAAGCATGAGTAACTTTATTTTGGGGAGATTTTGCTCCACTTCTCTTGAGATTTTGACCTAGAAACAGGTCTTCTTAAAAACAGTGCATGATCCTCTTTATTCTGCAGATAATGTATCCAGGTTCTTCTGTCATTGAAAGATTCCTCCTGCTCCAGGTTCCTCTGGTAATAAAGGATTACTCCTGCTGGAGTTGGGGCTTTGTTGCTGTGCCTCTATAGCAGCTACCATGGGCCTCCAGGAAGACAAAGAAAGAGAATTCTGCTGAGATTCGCATTGGCCAAAAGAGTTCTAGACAAATGAAATAGCCCAAGAATGTCTGTTCTAGAACTGGGTTGCATTGTGGCTACTACTATATCAAGTTAAGGCCAAACTGAATACTGGGCATTTCTTGAATTATTTGTGTTATGTTTATAGCTAAAGTATGAAACTGAAATGCTTTCTTTAGAAAAGAGCTTACTTTGGGGAAATCTCACAAACTAATATTCTAGCCATCAAGAATGGCAATCACTGAGGAACTTTCTGGGTTCCAACTTCAAGAGCTGAGCTGATCCGACGCCACAGGGCTCTATACCCAAATAGTGCCAGGAGATAGCTGATCTCCCAGGAGAGCCAAAAAATCTGGGACCTCAGGTTAGACCACCACTTCTGTTCAAATTCCTGAACCAATAGCAACCCTCTCAGAGCCATCAGGTCACAGGAAGAAAGGGACAGCTGGGGACAGGATCCATCTGGTTTCTGTCTGCGCACCAGACCTGACCGTGCATTACAGCCCTTCTTACCTAAATTGTTTCTGGAAAGAACTGGTCTCCCAGCAGTATTGACTCAGAGGCTTGCACGAAGGACAAGCCACAGTCAGAGACAGAAAAAACAGCTAACACCAGAGACAACCAGATGGCAAAAGGCAATGGCAAGAATATAAACAACAGAAAACAAGGCTACTTAGCATCATCAGAACCCAGTTGTCCCACCACAGCAAGTCCTGGATACTCCAAAACACCAGAAAAGCAAGACTCTGATTTAAAATCACATATTATGATGCTAACAGAGGACTATAAAAAGGACATAACTTCCTTAAAGAAATACAGGGGAACACAGATAAACAGGTAGAAGCCTTCAAAGAGGAAACACAAAAATCTGTTAAAGAATTACAGGAAAACACAAACAAACAGGTTAAAGAATTGAACAAAACCATCCAGGATCTAAAAACAGAAATAGAAACAATAAAGAAATCACAAAAGGAGACAACCCTGGAGATAGAAAACCTAGGAAAGAGATCAGGAGTCATAGATGCAAGTATCACCAACAAAAGACAACACTTAGAAGAGAGAATCTCAGGTACAGAAGATATCATAGAAAACATTGACACAATAGTCAAAGAAAATGCAAAATGCAAAATGCTTCTAACCCAAAACCTCCAGGAAATCCAGCACACAATGAGAAGACCAAACCTAAGGATAATTGGTAGAGAAGAAAGTAAACATTCCCAACTCAAAAGGGCCAGTAAATATCTTCAACAAAATTATAGAAAACTTCCCAAACCTAAAGAAAGAGATGCACATAAACATACAAGAAATCTACAGAACTCCAAATAAATTAGACCAGAAAAGAAAATCATCCCATCACATAATAATCAAAACACCAAATGCACAAAGAAAGAATACTAAAAGCAGTAAAGGAAAAAGGGTCAAGTAACAAATGAAGGCAGACCTATCAGAATTACTCCAGACTTCTCATCAGACACTATGAAAACTAGAAGATCCTGGGCAGATGTCATACAGACCCTAAGAGAACATAAATGCCAGCCCAGGCTTCCATACACAATAAAACTATCAATTACCATAGATGGAGAAACCAAGATACTCCATGACAAACCAAATTTACACAATATCTTTCAACAAAGTAAGCCCTACAAAGGATAATAGATGGAAAACACCAACACAAGGAGGGGAACTATGCCCAAGAAAAAGAAAGTAATCTTTCAACAAACCCAAAAGAAAATAGCCACACAAACATAAAAATAACATCAAAAACAACAGGAAGCAACAATCACTTTTCCTTAATATCTCTTAACATCAAAGGACTCAATACCCCAATAAAAAGACGTACTGGATACACAAACAGGACCCAGCATTTTTCTGCATGCAGGAAATGAACCTCAGTGTCAAAGACAAACACCACCTCAGAGTAAAGGACTAGAAAACAATTTTCCAAACAAGTGATCCTAAGAAACAAGCTGGAGTAGCCATTCTAATATTGAATAAAATCGACTTTCAAAAAAAAAGTCATCAAAAAAGATAAGGAAGGACACTTCACACTTACAAAGAAAAAAAAACTACCAAGAATAACTCTCAATTCTGAACATCTATGCTCCAAATACAAGGGCACCCACATTCATAAAAGAAACTTTACTAAAGCTCAAAACACATATTGCACCTCACAAAATAATAGTGGGAAACTACAACACCCCACTCTCAGCAATGGACAGATCATGGAAACACAAGTTAAACAGAGACACAGTAAACCTAACGGAACTTATGGACCAAATGGATTTGACAGATATCTATAAAACATTTCATCCTAAATCAAAAGAATATACCTTCTTGCTGTGCCTGGATTACAGCGGAGGCAGCCACCTTGCCTCAGGACACTACAGACAACTAACAGCTGGGGCCAGGTATGTGGACAGACTCCAAGTCTGACACCGACTACCCTGTCAGGAAGAGCCTGCACCTAGAGCCAGAACAGCTCGGCAGGTGGTCTGGGGGTGGGGTAGGAGGGGGCAGTCCGCCCGGCTTGCAGCGGAGGCCGCCATCTTGCCTCGGGTCACTGCACCAACTACCCTGTAAGGCTCTTGTCTACACCCAGAGCTGCTTGCGGTCTCTGCGCCGACCTGCGCACGTCCACCAGCTTGCTTGGGGGTCTGTGCGGTCTGTGCGTGGATTACAGCAGAGGCAGCCACCTTGCCTCGGGGCACTACAGACAACTAGCAGCTGGGGCCAGGTACATGTACAAAGTCCAAGTCTGACACCGACTACCCTGTCAGGCTGATGCCTGCATGCAGAGCCAGAACAGCTTCGCAGGAGGTCTCTGTGCGGACCCGCATGGCCACCAACTCGCTCTGGGATCTGTGCGGACTGTGCCTGGATTACTGCAGAAGTAGCCACCTTGCCTCAGGGTACCACAGACAGCTAACCAGGCAGAGCCCTGGGGACTGAGAGCATCACTATCTAGGCTCCAATAGTCCAACCAGGGAAGCGCCATTCCAGCAGGGAATCCTGTGGTTAGACAGAGCCCCAAGACCAGCCACCATCTTGCAGCTGGTGGCCTGACAAGGTCACCATAGAGAACCAACAGGAGAGCCCAGGTCACCATAAAGATATAACAGACAAGACCAGATCTGGGGAGAAAAAGATCTGATTCTTAAGAGCGGCCATCTAGGCAGGCCAGGAGGAGACAACAGGAGGGCAATTGCACGTCCAGCAGCAAGCAGGGAGGAGACTTGGGCGCAGCGCAGGCAAGCTGAGGAGGTAATTCAGAGCCCAGTAGCTGAAACCGTCCAGTGTCCACCTCAGGAGCACGGTCACCCTCTGTGACAGCAGAGCCAAAAGCCATGCTTACAAGAGCTTCAAACACCAACCAGCAACAGCAAGACCAACTAACTCCACAGATAAACGAATGGCAAAAGGAAATCGTAGGAACTTTACTAACAAAAATCAAGGCAATATGGCAGCATCTGAACCGAATTCGCGAACCACAGCAAGTCCTGGATACCCGAACACAATAGAAAAAAACAAGATTTGGATTTAAAAGCACTGGTCATGATGCTGCTAGAGGAACACAAAAAAGACATAAACAAATCTCTTAAAGAAATGCACGGGAACAGGAATACGTTAGAAGCCCTTACAATGTTTTTAACATTGGTTGTTTTCAGCTCCTTTGTCGAAGATCAATTGGCCATAGATGTGTGG
>BDUI01000070.1:256958-278055 GCA_002335545.1 Apodemus speciosus
TCTGCTTAGCTCTTGAGCACAGATCGCTGTCTGTTGGTTTGAGTCCCCAGAGATCTTAAACTCGGGGTATCATCGGGTACCCGAGCCAGCTTGCTGGGAACCAGCAGTGGCAAAGATGGCAGCAGCGGGGAGTGCAGGATCCCCCCAGGGCACAGAACCCACGCCTGCSTCGGCTACAGGAACCACTGTTCTGCTTAGCTCTTGAGCGCAGATTACTGCCTGGCCGTTTGGGTCCCCAGAGATCTTAAACTCGGGATAATTCAGGATAACTCGGGTACCTGGTCCTTTCGTCCAGTCCAAGCAACAGCGAAGCAGGCTGAGGTGGCGGGCAGTGCAAGATCCCCCGCAGGGCTCAGAGCCTACACCAGGCTGGCCAGCAGGGCCTGCTGCTCTGCTTAACTCTTGAGCTCAGATCGCTGTCTGTTGGTTTGAGTCCCCAGAGATCTTAAACTCGGGGTATCTAGGTTACCCGAGCCAGCTTGGTGCAAACAGGCAGTGGCAAAGATGGCGGCGCTGAGAAAGCATTTGACAAAATCCAACAGCGCTTCATGATCAAAGTTTGGGAAAGATCAGGAATTCAAGGCCTATACCTAAGCACAGTAAAACAATATACACCAAACCAGTAGCCAACATCAAAGTAAATGGAGAGAAATTTGAAGCAATCCCACTGAAATCAGGAACTAGATAGACAAAGTTGTCCCCTCTCTTACTACCTGTTCAATACAGTACTCAAAGTCCTAGCCAGAGCAATTAGACAATAAAAGGAGGTAAGAAGGATACAAATTGTAAAGGAAGAAGTCAAACTATCACTATTTGCAAATGATATGATTGTATACTAAAGTGACCCCAAAAATTCCACCAGAGAACTCCTTAATCTGATAAACAATTTCAGCAAGGTGGCTGGATATAAAAGTAACTCAAACAAAGCAGTAGCCTTCCTATACTCAAAGAATAAAGAGTTTGAGAAGGAAATCAGGGAAACAATACCCTTCACAATAGCCAAAAACAATATAAAGTATCTTGGTGTGACTCTAACCAAACCGGTGAAAGATCTGTATGACAAGAACTTCAAGTCTCTGAAGAAAGAAATCAAAGAAGACCTCAGAAGATGGAAAGATCTCCCATGCTCTTGGATAAGCAGAATTAATACATTAAAAATGGCCATCTTACTAAAAACAATCTACTGATTCAATGCAATCCCCATTAAAATTCCAACTCAATTCTTCACAGAGTTAGAAAGAGCAATTCTCAAATTCATTTGGAATAACAAAAAACCCAGGATAGTGAAAACTATTCTCAAAAATAAAAAAACTTCAGTGGGAATCACCATCCCTGACCTCAAGCTGTACTACAGAGCAATTGTGTTTAAAAAAAAAAAAAAAACTGCATGGTATTGGTACAGTGACAGGCAGGTAGGTCATTAGAATAGAATTGAAGACCCAGAAATGAACCCGCATACCTATGGTCACTTGATCTTTGACAAAGGAGCTAAAACCATCCAGTGGAAAAAAGACAGCATTTTCAACAAATGGTGCTGGTTCATCTGGAGGTCAACTTGTAGAACAATGCAAATTGACCAACTTATCTCCCTGTACAAAGCTCAAGTCCAAGTGGATTAAGGACCTCCACATAAAACCAGATATACTTAATCTAATAGAGAAAGTGGGGAAAAATCTCGAACCCATGGGCACAGGGGGAAAGTTCGTGAACAGAACACCAATGGCTTATGCTCTAAGATCAAGAATCGACAAATGGGACATCATAAAATTGCCTTTCGCCATCTAGCTATCACTGGTGTTAGTTGGTCTTGCTGTCTCTGGCTGGAGCTTGTCCCTCCTGTGAGCCAGTAAGCCTGTATCAGCACTCCTCGGAGCCAGGGAGCCAGAACATTGCCTGAAGATCAGCTCTCCCCTGGCAGGACCCTTGCACAGAGGCCTGTGGAACAGCCCCAGCTGGCTGGCAATGCAGGCGCAATGGACAGAGGCAGGGGCATGGGCACAATGCTCCATCCTCCTGGTGAGAGCAAGGAGGTGGTGGTTTAGGGAGCCCCAGCAGGAGCTTGAGGTGGGACTAGGGAGGTCTAGGGGCCTCCCAGCAGGGGCACTTTGTTAGGTTCTGGGACTGGAGGTGTGGCCTGCAGTGTAGTCCATTCCATGCTTGCCTCGCTATGCTGTGCTGTGCTGTGCTGCACAGGCCTGAACCTGGGCTGCAACAGGATCTTGCTCTGCATGGCCTCTGTCCCTACCACTGCTCTAGCATAATAGTGTGTAGTGGAGAAGTCACTTGCCACTCAGACCCAAGGGGGAGAGCCTAACTGCCACTCAGACTCTTGGGTTTTCCTTAGCTTCCTGGGTCTGAGTACCGGAAACATGGCAACCAGCTCTGTTCCCAGAGACAGCCTCCCACATATAAACTAGTAGTGGTGGGAGACTGCAGTGTGGCCAAGAGTGTGCTCACTATTCAGTTTTGCCAGAAGATCTTTGTGCCTGACTATGACCCCATCATTGAAGACTCCTACCTGATGCATATGGAGATTGACAATCAATGGGCCATCTTGGATGTTCTGGACACAGCTGGGCAGGAGGAGTTCAGTGCCATGCGGAACAACACATGCACACAGGGGATAGCTTCCTCATCATCTACTCTGTCACTGACAAGTCCAGCTTCCAGCACGTGGACTGCTTCCACTAGCTCATAATGCATTTCAAGGACAGGGAGTCATTCCCAATGATCCTCATGGCCAACAAGATGGATTGGATACATCTAAGGAAAATTACCAGGGACCAAGAAAAAGAAATGGTGACCAAATACAATATCCCATATATAGAAATCAGTGCCAAGGACCTGCCTCTCAACGTGGACAAATCCTTCCATGACCTAGTTAGAGGAATTAGGCAACAGGTTCCAGATAAAAACCAGAAGAAGAAAAAGAAGACAAAATGGCCAGGAGACAGGGCCACTGGCACAAACGGTCAAAAATTGACAAATGGGACCTCATAAAACTGAAAAGCTTCTGTAAGGCAAAGGACACTGTCAATAGGACAAAAGAGCAACCTATAGATTGGGAAAAGATCCTTACCAACCCTACATCCGACTGAGGGCTAATATCCAATATATACAAAGAACTCAAGAAGTCAGACTCCAGAGAACCAAATAACCCTATTAAAAAATGGGGTACAGAGCTAAACAAAAAATTCTCAACTGAGGAATCTCAAATGACTGAGAAGCACTTAAAGAAATGTTCAACATCCTTAGTCATCAAAGAAATGCAAATCAAAACGACCCTGAGATTCCACCTCATACCAGTCAAAATGGCTAGGATCAAAAACTCAGGTGACAATGAGTGCTGTGGAGGATGTGGAGAAAAAGGAATACTCCTCCATTGTTGGAGGATTGCAAGCTGGTACAACCACTCTGGAAATCAGTTTGGCAGTTCCTCAGAAAATTGGAAATAGTTCTACCTGAGGACCCAGCTATACCACTCCTGGGTATATACCCAAAAGATGCTCCAACATATAATAGGACACATACTTGTTCATAGCAGTCTTATTTATAATAGCCAGAAGCTAGAAAGAACCCAGATGTCCCTCACCAGAATAATGAATTCAGAAAACGTGTACATTTACACAACAGAGTACTATTCAGCTTTAAAAACAATGACTTCATGAAATTCACAGACAAATGGATGGAACTAGAAAATATCCTGAGTGAAGGAATTCAGTCACAAAAGATCACATGGTAGATACTCACTGATAAATGGATCTTTGCGAAACTTTGGGGCCAACTGACAGGAATCTGACATTGGCCAAGACAAGGAAGTGGCCTTCAGTTAGGAATCTGACCGTTGGGTCACAATAAGGAAGTAAGTTCAGGTAGGGATCTAATTTTAGGATGGAACAAAGGAGTAGGCTTCAGGCAAGAATCTGATTTTGAGCTAGGATAGGGAAGTAGGCTCAGTTATTTTGGTCATCCTGATAAGCCCTTAGAAACAGTGATCAAGGGATCTGTTTATTGCCTTGCTTATTCCTTGACTATTTGTGTTTATTGTCTTGCTTGTTTCTTAACTTAGAACTGACCTTAATAATTGCATGTGATAAAAATGGTATAAAAGCAGACTGGGAAAAAATTAAACTTGCCTAGGTCTCAGAACTGGCTGGGGTCATGCTACAATGTTTTCTAATTGTCTTCTTTTTAATACTTACTTCTGAGCTGGAGAACCTGTTGATGGAGCAAGCTGGCTTGGTCATTGGCTACTAGAGGGAAAAAAAGCGCAGAATACCCACAATACAACTCACAGACCACATGAAGTTGTAGAAAAAGGAAGACCAAAATATGGTTGCTTCAATCCTACTTAGAAGGGGGAACAAAATTATCATAGGAAGTAGTGGGAGGGAGAGACTCGGGAGGGAGAGAAGACAAGAAGGAAAAAAGGAGGGGCAGGATCAGAGGTGGGAGGGGATGGGGGAGAAGTAGAGAGGGTCAGGAAATTGAACATAGATGTGTAGCAGTGGGGAATGGGGAACTGGGGGTAGCCACTAGAATGTCCCAGGTGCCAGGAAAGCAAGAGGTTCCCAGGACCCAGCAGGGATGACATTAGCCAAAATAGCCAACAAAGGGAAGATAGAACCTATAGAGACCACATCTATGGCCCCAGTTGAGTGATGAGACCACCCACCCATCTCAAAAATTTTAACTCAGAATTGGTCCTGTCTAAAGGAAATGCAGGGACAAAGAGTGGAACAGAGACTGAAGGAAAGGTCATCCAGAGACCACCCCACCTAGGGATCCATCCCATTTGTAGACACCAAACCCAGACACTATTACTGATGCCAAGAAGCACTTGCTGACAGGAACATGGTATGGCTGTCCGCAGAGAGGCTCTGCCAGAGCCTGACCAATACAGATGTGGATGCTTGCAGCCAAACATAGGACTGAGCATGAGAACTCCAACAGAAGACTTAGGGGAAGGGCTGAAGGAGCTGAAGGGGATTGCAACCTCATGGGAAGAACAACAATATCAACTAACTGGATTATCCCAGAGCTCCGAGGAACTAAAGCACCAACCAAAGAGTACACATGGAGGGACCCATGTAGCAGAGGATTGTCTTCTTTTTTTTTTCTTTTTACTTTTTTTAATTAGATATATTCTTCATTTACATTTCAAATGTTGTCCCCTTTCTTGGTGGCTCCACCCCGAAAGTCTCATAACCCATCTCCCTTCCCCCCTGTTCCCCAATCAACCCTTTCCTGCTTCCCTGTCCCAGCATTCCCCCACACTGCAGCACCGAGCCTTTCCAGGACCAAGGGCCACACCTCCCTTTGATATCCAACAAGGCCATCAGCAGAAGATTGTCTTATCTGGCATCAATGGAAGGGGAGGTCCTTGATCCTGTAGAGGCTAGATACCACAGTGCAGGGGAATGCTTGGGCAGTGAGGAGGGAGTGGTGGGGAAGTACCCTCATAGAGGCAGAGGGGAAGGGGATGGGATGGGGGATTGCAGAGGGGAAAACAGGAAGAGGGACATTTGATATGTAAATAAATAACCAATAAAAAGAAAGAAAGAAAAAATAGAGGGCACCTACCACTCCCCAGCATTCCCTAATGTGCTTTAAATCAGGACTTTGAGCTCACTTTGGGATCTATCTTTGTAGATGGTAGACCCCAGTATGGTGGACTTCTGCAGAATAAAACATTGTATTTACATACTATTTTATTCCAGGGGTATTTCTTCAGCAAATCATGGACCCTTACAATACTGTGCTTCAAACCATGTTTAGTGAGACACAGTCCAGTCTTTCATGGCTTGCCCTCCTCTGCCAGCTCCAGGTAAGACCAACATGTACCCTCAAGCTGCCAGAGGTTGAAGGTTATCTGCTTAGACCTTAGCAGAGAAACAAGCATGACAACTTGCTAATATAAAGCTATTCATTTACACAAAGATAGAAGAAAGATACAAATTATTGCTAAGATTTTTTTCATTCAGGTTAGCAATTTGGAACACAGGGCCTTCTTTTCCATAGGCAGGAGTTTACCACTGAGGTAAACCTCCAGACTCATAAACTATTTCTGGTTACAGTGAGACTTCTTTTATAGTCAAGGCAAAGACTGAGGAAAGAAAGAACTGACAGAGGAGCTGTCTTTACCAGGGCAGAAGAGGAATGGAGCCATGAGAACAAAGGTAAAACAATGTCCAAGAGAATAAATCAAACATGGTGAAATACCAGGGTATAACTCTGAGCTGTGCAACCCAAAGATGCTCCCCTGCAAGGGACCTTCATGCACCAGCCAGATTAACAGCATGAAGAGAACAAGAAACTGCTCAGTCACATCATCTGTAACAAAGTCTGTTGAATAAAAGTCAAATACATTTTCTCTTTAAGACTTTTGTTTCATTTTTGGTTGGTTCAGTTTTCTTGTTGTTGTCGTCATTTTTTGTTTTGTTTAGTTTTGTTATATTTTGTTTTGTTTTAAGTCAAGCAGTGGTAGTGCATAGCTTTAATCCCAGCACACAGAAGGCAGAGGCAGACAGATCTCTGAACTCAAGGACAACTTGGTATACAGAGTGAGTCTTAGAACAGCCTGAGTTACAGAGAAACCTTGTCTTGAAAAAAAAATTTTAATTTTTAAATAGTTGGGGAAGAGGTGTGTACACAGGCTTATAGGCTAAGGCATGAGGAAGATATAAAATGCCCAGAGTGGGTACTCAGAACTGAACTTGGGGTCTTCTGGAAAAACAGAGTATACTGTTCTTCATGGCCCTAAACAGGCTTCTTTATAGTTAGATTTTTTTGGGAGCTCTTAATATGTATATTATGACCTCTGTGGAATCTTGTAATTCTCAGGTCTTCTCTAAACTTAATTTGTCAAATTTAGTCACTGTTTGACTGAGTATAACATAGAACAGCATAATTTAATCATCTGAATGAAAATGACATCATCTCTTCAATGTCATGTGCTAGATCTACTGGAATACTCTCTTGATAGTTCACAATCATTCTTATGGAGCAGTATTCCTTTGGATTTTGAGGTAAAGTTGTTCTCATGAGCCAGGTGGGTTTTGTTCTGCTCCATCTGCAAAGCAGCTGCCTGTCCCATTGCAATGCTCCACCTATGTTCTTTATAGCTTCTCGAGGTAGCTGCTGAGAGCACAAACTTCTTTGTTATGTTTCTTGGGAACAGCAAAGATCAATCGGGGATAACAGGAGAACAATGCAAGATATATAAAACACAGATTTTGCACTTCAGAAGTGGGTATCTTCACAATTAAGTCAAGTAGGTCAGAGCCTCCAACGGTAATTTTTTTCAGAAGCTCAGTGCCTCCTTTCAGATCCAAAGTTAGTTCCAAAGATGAATTAGATCACCTGCCATGGACACCTCACCATATCGCACATGTACATAACGGGTCTTCTTTGGAATAACCTACCTTTAAAAATAAGCCTCATGAAATCACTTGGAGGTAAAAGAAGGGAAATGCAATAAATTTACATCGAATGAGTCAAGAAACAAGTCAAAAGAATAATTTGGAGAGAATCCCATTATCTATACAGCATTTTATACATTATACTAGGTTCTACCTATAAAATATCAGGAGCTGAAACAGGAGAAAAGATGGACATTTGAATGCCTATTTTACTTTACTAGCTCCAAACATGATGGAAGAAAATATGAGCTATGTCTTAAAACTAAATTTGTCCTATACATTTTTCTGTAACCGTAAGGTTCAATAAAGGTGACATTCCAAGGACCATAATATTAAGAAATTAAAGCATATGTTTCCAGTCTCAAAAGCTAAAGATGTTTAATATATACTGCAGAAAATTTTATTTGCCACAGTGAGCTACAACAGTATTATAGAAATAAGTCATCCCTGCAAATTGTTCTTTGATATTTATTCAAGAATATGAACTACAGAAAATACTAAGCACTTTCAGCTCCTTTAAAAACTACAATCAGGGCTGGTGAGCTGGCTCAGTGGTTAAGAGCACTGACTATTCTTCTGGCAGTCATGAGTTCAAATCCCAGCAACCACATAGTGGCTTACAACCACCTGTAATGAGAAACACACACCAAATAAATAAATAAATAAATAAATAAATAAATAAATAAATAAAACCTTTGGGCTGAGGCAATGGGGCCTAGAGCAAGAGGGAGAAGGGAAGGGGGAAACCCCTAGAATCAGCATGTAATCTAGGGAAACAAGCTTTCAGGAAGACACTTGATTTAGATTGTGACCTGACACAAAACAATGTTTGTCTTGGCTATTATATTTATCAATTCCAAAGGACCCATAACAACAAAGTCATCTTTGGTTTAATTTATGAATTCATGTAAGTATTTATTACAAGAAAATATAATATAAATAAATTGAACAAAAGTGGTTAATTTTAAAAGTGAAGTAGGTAAATTAACTAAAAGAACACATTTGAGGTGTAATTACAAGAATTAGGAAGACATTTTCTTTCTCAAGTACATGCTACTGGGCCTCTTACCACATAGGCTTTAGGAATGTGCTAACTGAGTTGCTCCAGTTTCACACACTAACCAATGAGTTGTTCTCTTGAATAGTACTTAGCTGGCACTGGACCTTGAGACTAGGGCTCTTGGAACATTCTGGTGGAAATACTTTGCATGCCTGCAGTCTTGATTACTCTACCTTCTGTTTGAAAAGTCAGGGCTAATAATGTAATTTATGGTGAGTATTTGGCTCTCCTTTTCAGAGACTAGTGTTTCAGTGACTACTACTTGTTCAGTCAAGCCTACATGGCATATAACAACTAAAATCAAATAAAAACACTGAATTTTTAGGACCACGGGAGCTTCTCCAGTGATGCTTTGCACATGCAAATTATTATAAATAATTGCTAGAGGGACTAAGTATTTCGTGTGCATAATGTTCCTGGTGGCTTCTAGAATGCTCTTGTGGCACCTTTGCTGTCTAAATGATGACAGTGAGGCTATCTATGTCTGAGTCTTGTGATGCCTCTGCAAACTCAGTAAACTTCAGGATGGTCTTGGCAACTCAAGATACAGAGTTATGGATGTTATTTTAACACATTCTTCATTATATCAATAGAAAGGGGTTAAAGTTTAGTCATATAACCTTGGTAATCAGCTAAAATTGAATTTAAAAATAACATGTTTAGGAGACAAAAATACCAATCTCAATCTATGGAAGCTATATAAGTTTAAGTGAATATGGCTAAGAAATAAATCATCTAGAATAGGGCACATGGGTTTTTGTTGCTTCTTTTTCTTATTACATCTTCCTTTTTTTAAATGAGAATGTGTACATGAAGAGGTAAGAGGAGAACCTGGCAGGAGTCAACTTTCTCTTTGCACCACGTAAATCCTAGGGATCAAACTAAGATTACCAGGCTTGGGGCTGCCTTTACCTGCTGATCCATCTCACCAGCCTTCAAACAATATTGCTATGAAGGACCATACAGTGTGTGTCGTACTCAGCTCTACCCACTGTAGTATAAGAACAGCCACTAACATCTTATAAGTATCACATCAATGCATGTAGGTGGACCATGTATGTGTATATGTGAACATAGGTGGTAAGCTGGATTTGGCCTGCAAAATTTCTCAAGGCTATGTTGAGCAATTGATTTTCAATAATATGATTTTTAAAGGAAAGTGAACAATTAACAACAAAAAAGAGGGGAGGGGAATTGCAGAGTGTTTTTCTTAATTGCTCCATGTAACTTAATATTAACAACTAAAGTTCAGTCACCTAAGTCAGAAGTATGAATAAATTTTAAATTTTAATTCAGTATTTACTATGACTTCGGTAAGTGTCCTACAAAAAACATAGCTCTTAAAGTCTTAATCCCCAGACTGTGGTGGAATCATGAAATGACTTACATGGGAGGTTCTGGGTCATAGAAGTTGGCTCTCAACAGAAATCTGCTTCATGACTTTCCTAGGAAAAACAGGTTTATTCCCCACTAACAGAAAAAGAGCTGACAGATGGAATGATTCTATCAAGTCCAGCTTGCTGAATAAGTGAGTTTATTGAGGTGAGTTGCAGACACAATGAGTGACTCACAAACAGCTGTACCACTGAAAAGTCTTGCTTCAAGTTTTTGTTTTTTTTAAGCCTCACATATAATGTAGTATCACATGCAGTGGAGCAGGAGAGAAAGGTTAGAATCTCAGTGGAGGGTCTCATGACACACACTCCCAACAGACTTATGGCTAACTGCCTTGGACAAAGTCTCCTATAGTTTGCTACAGTCACTCTTCTTCAAAATGGTGGTAAGGTCACACCAGGGAAAATAATAATAACACTATGGGATCAAAAGAGCCTTGTCTTTGTCTCTGTCTCTGGTTTCAGACTATCATGAAATAGTTGCTCTACCACATACTCCCCACTTACCACTGGAGCAAAAGCAACAATGGACTGATTACAGGCTGAATCCAAATATAACTTTTCTCTTTATAAACTAGTTGTGTCAAGTATCTGTTGGAGTAGCAAAAAACTGACTAACACAATATCTACTAGCACAACATACATTTAGTATAACCCCAAGCGGGGTGAAAATAAAACCTATGCATAAGACTGGTTGCTCACCGGCACTGTCATATAAAGAACTGGCCAGCCGGGCGTGGTGGTGCACGCCTGTAATCCCAGCACTTGGGAGGCAGAGGCAGGTGGATTTCTGACTTTGAGGCCAGCCTGGTGTACAGAGTGAGTTCCAGGACAGCCAGGACTACACAGAGAAACGCTGTCTCAAAAAAAAAAAACAAAAAAAAAAAAAAAAAAAAAAAAAAAAAAAAAAAAAACAAAAAAAACAAAAAAAAAAACAAAAAAAAACTGGCCAATATTACTTGCACTGTCTTTCTAATACAACATAACAAATGACCACAGCTTATAAACTGTGTTCATTGTCACACATTATATTTGGGTGTTATCTGAGCAAATAAAAAGCTCTACAGAGTACCCAAGGTTATAATCAAGATGCTAACTGGGCTCCCTTATCTTCTAGAGTTCAAGGTCCCTTCTTCCTTCCTTCCTTCCTTCCTTCCTTCCTTCCTTCCTTCCTTCCTTCCTTCCCAACAATTTTACATTATACTACAAAGAGACAAATTAACAACACTAAAGTTCCTAAAGAAGCATAAACAGGAACTCTAAAACTATATATACAGGGCAAAATAGCTACATCTGTATAGTTTGGAAACATGCAAACCGGAGATTTTTAGGTTTTCCTTTACTTTGAGGTAGACAATTTAATTGCTTATAAGTATAGTGTTTATCTTAAAAGTTACAACAGACAACTACAGACAGATACAAAGTTGACAATGTTTTAACAGTACTGGTTTATATTATGTCCTTTTAACTTCTAGAGGATTCTCAGGCTTATCTATATTATGTTTTCTTAAAATCCTTTTCAATTGCTTTTCTCACTATCTATCACTAATCAATTTGTGTTAAGAATTTATCTCATGGACAAAAATATGGCTTAGTACAAACCATCAACACACTTAGAGTAAAAATTAAATTATTAAAAGTACAGCTCAACTTTCACTAAAAGAGCATAACCAAACCAAATAGTAGCAAACACCTAATCGCCAGGCCTGGCAATAGCAGTTTGAAAAGCAGGAACTTGCCAAGACCAATTTCTCCTAGTTTATGCTCTGATTACACTTATATCTGAAGATTATTCCCTTTCTGTATTAGTTTAGAATTCTAAAAGATGGATATTAAGCTAGACTTTCAACATAATCAAATATGACTACATTATTGCATATATATTAAACAATCGTTTGGGACTATCATTAAAATTAAAACTCTTCTTGATTTGCAAATCAGTAACAGTATACTGACCTTCTTTCCTATAGAAAACTCACTGGCTCCATCTGGCCAAAGATACATTGAAAGGCTCTGATGTACCTGCAAAAAGAAAACCAACCACCAAGGCTCCTGACAACTTTAAACCCTGAAACTGCAAATCCTCTGAATGCCTGTCACCTTCCAACTATGAGAAAATGAATATAATTACTAATGTGTGTGTATCCAATTCTTTTCACATTGTCAGGTAAAAAACGTTCATTTGGACCATAAAATAATTTAATGCACTCTGAGTGAAAGTTGCACACACACAATTTCTACTTTTCAAATAAAGATTAGCAATTTAAGGAACTAATGTATAAATTGTCATACAAATGTACTTTTTAAAAAATATATACATATTTTTTTCAGGTAAGGGAAGGTGCAGCCTATCATTTTATACAGAGAGAGAACAAGGCATGTGGGCAGGTGGACCAACATGGTGGCTTTTTTATGCAAGCACAGCTCTTCTACCTGGAGTGTTACCCTGAGGACTCCTAGTCAGCACAAGCATGAGGAACGGCATATGGCTGTGCAGGCTAATTGTGGACTCATCACCAAGCCCATCCATGGCCCCGAGCTTAGTTCAAGTGCCCTTCATTTAGCATTCCCTTCTCCAACCTGAACATTCTGGGTAACCTTTGCAGCTGAGCACCGAGGCAGTGCACTGAGATTCAGCTGGGGGTGGGGCGGGGCGGGGCGGGGCGGGGCAGGGCGCTCCTATACTTGCTGTAGGAGCATATATTATAAGGGCTTTCTTAACCCACTCAGAATTGGTCACTAGCACACATTACGATCACCTCATTAATACATTTATTTGTATTACAACTACGTTTCAGACTGTGAGCTCCTTGACAGTCTTACTTGTATTTTATGGATCTGCTTAACTATATTTCTACCCTGGAGAAATCTACTGGGAAAATATAAAATGAATAATTTTGAACATATCACTTACTGAAAACTCCTCATCTAATTTATTTAAACAGTGGCAAGGGCAAATCTTTTTTGACAACATACCTTTTCCTCAGGTACTAGGAGACCTGGGGCAACTTCTGAAGAAGAGTGAGGAGCTACACTTGGAATCATTTCTGAGGTTGAGCTGAGCCATGGGTCTTCCTTCCTACATGTCACATATAGAAACCGGCCCTCCAGTGACCATAATCAATGATACAATTAAGCCATTGCTTAATCTGTAAATTACCCTCTTGTGTCCTTTTTACAACTGCTAGTCAGAATACCAACTGCCTATCATGACACAGCAACTGAGAAACATGAAGCTAAAAGCTATGTTGGGGACAATTCACTTGTGACTTACTGATAAACTTTCTCAATCCAAATCATGATGAAACAGCCAGTTAGTGTTGCAATGCACTTACAGCTTAGGTAAAAACACACAGCACTCAACACAGAAGTGGCTGGTGAGAAGAGCACACAGCAGGAAGTTGTTCCTCACCCTCCCCCCACCAATGCAGTTTCTAAGATAAAGAAGTGAAGAGGGAGAATCAGTTTCAAGCCCTTAAGAAAATACTGAAGAAACTAATGTCTCAAATATAACTAAAATATTCAGTAAATTCAGATTATCATTAATTATAAATATAAAACCTCAACAATGCACTTTGGTTAGGTAAAGATAGACGACAAGTCAAATCAGGTCTATGTAATCCTTATTCTGTTAAGAAGAAGCTATCTGCAGCTCTATTTCTTATACAAATATTTTCTGGGGGAAAAAATCTGATAATCTGACTTAAAGAAACAGAGGGGAAGGATACTCTCAATGACTTATTCCTACCAGAAGATTCTCAGTCGTGTTTAACTTTACAATGTACTGAAATAAACATCCTATTCAGCTATAAAGCCAGCACCATAACTCTTCCATAACTTTCCAATCTCTATATGATGTATGGCTAGTTTCACTGAAACTTTATTTCCATGTGCCTAGGAAATGTACACTAGTCAAAAAATATATATAATACCTGTCATTTCATTGGGATACAGCTGTCATCCTTTCATTATAAGGTCTGAAAATCTAATAGAAAGCAATGTTTAGCCCCTTCCTCTGTAGATACTCCATAACCTGTATCATTTGAAAAAACTTGTTGAATATCATGCATCTCCTAAATGTGATATCACACTAGAACCCAGACAGTTTAAGGTCTTTATGTGTTAAGTGCTATGAAAATGCAGGGGACTAGTGGGGAAGAGACAATAGAGGTGATCATTAAGGTACTGCGCTTTTTATATACCCATGTTCCTACTAAGACTGTGAGATGCACAGCCGCCCATGCTCTTCTTTCTTTAATTGCTTATTTTATTTATTTACATCCCAGGCTTCTCTACCCTTCACCTCTGAGATTGTGCCCTCCCCAGGTATCTCCCTACCCTGGGGCATCAAGTCTTTATAGGATTAGGCACAGCCTCTCCCACTGAGGCAGGACTAGGTAGTCCTCTGGTACATATGTGCCAGTGGCCTCAGACCAGCTCTTTGGTTGGTGTCTCAATCTCTAGGAGCTCCCACAGTTCCAGGTTAGTTGACACTCTCGGTCCTCCTGTGGGGTTGCCATCCCCTTCAATTCCTTCAATTCCTTCGATCCTTTTCCTAACTCTTCCATGGAGGTCCCTGACCTCCATCCAATGCTTGCCTGTGAGTACCTACATCTATCTCAGTTAGCTGTTGGGTAAAGACTCTCAGAGGGCTGCTATGCTAGGCTCCTGTCAGTAAGCACAACATAGCATCAGTAATAGTGCCAGGGATTGGTGCCCTGCCCATGGGATAGATCCCAGGTTGGCTCTGTCAATTCCTTCAGCCTCTGCTCCATTTCTGTCCCTGTATTTCTTTTAGATAGGATAAATTTTGGGTCAAAAGTTTTGTAGGTGAGTTGGTATCACCATTCCTCTAGTGGGGGGTCCTGTCTGGCTACTACTGGACGTGGTCTCTTCAGGTTCCATTTAGGCATTTCAGCTAAGGTCAACCACATTGAGTCCTGGGAGCCTGCCCCACCCCAGGTCTCTGGGACTTTCTAGAGATCCCCCCCAACCCCACCTCCCATCACTCCATATTTCCATTTATTGTCCTGGCCCTCTGAGGCTCTCTTCTGTCTCTCCCCATACCTGATCCTGCCCACTCCTCTTCCCCTCTCCCAACCAGGCCTCTGCCTTCCTCTGCCTCCCATAACTATTTTGTTCCTTCTTCTAAGTGGGATTTAAGCATCCTCACTCAAGGCCTTCTTTCTAATTTAACTTCTTTGGGTCTGTGGGTTGTATCATGGATATTCTAAACTTTCTGATTAATATCCGCTTATAACTGAGTACATGTCGTTTTGGATATGGGTTGCCTCACTCAGGATGATTATATTCTTTTTTTAAATGATACTAATTTACGGTTTTAGAGTAATTTTTATCATTTATGAATTTATAAACGCATTTTTGAGATAGTTTTTTTTGAGACAGGGTTTCTCTGTATAGCCCTGGCTGTCCTGGAACTCATTTTGTAGATCAGGCTGGCCTCAAACTCGGAAATCCACCTGCCTCTGCCTACCAAGTACTGAGATTAAAGGCGTGTGCTACCACTGCCCGGCAGGATGATTATTTTCTAGTTCCATTTGCCTGTAAAATTCAATATATCCTTGTTTTTAATAGCTGAATAGTATTCCATTGTGTAAATTAACCACATTTCTGAATCCATTTAGTTGAGGGACATCTGGGTTGTTTCCAGTTTCTGGACATTACAAATAAACCTACTATAAATATAGGGGAGCTATGTATTGTTGTGCTATGTTGGAGTACATTTCAGGTATATTCTCAGCATCAGAATAACTGGGTCTTCAGGTAGAACTATTTCAAATTATCTGAAAAACTGACAGATTGATTTCCACAATGCTTTTACCAGTTTGCAATCCCACCAGCAATGGAGGAATGTTCCTCTTTCTCCACATCCTTGTCAACATATGCTGTCACTTGAGTTTTTTATCTTTGTCATTCCGATTGGTGTGAGGTGGAAGCTCGGTGTCCTTTTGATTTCCTAAAGATGTTAAACATTACTTTGAGTGCTTCTCGGCCATTCTAGATTCCTTTGTTGAAAACTGTTTAACTCTGTACCCAATGTTTTAATTGGGTTGTTTGGCTTTTTGTTTGTTTGTTTGTTTTTTGGAGTGTAACTTGAGTTCTTTATATATTTTGTTTATTAGCCCTCAGTCACATATAGGGTTAATGAAGATCTTTTCCCAATCTATAGGCTGCCCTTTTGTCCCACTGACAGTGTCCTTTGGCTTACAAAAGTTTTTCAGTTCATGAGGTTCCATTTATCAATTGTTGATCTTAGAGCATGAGCTATTGGTGTTCTGTTCAGAAAATTTGCTCCTGTGCTTAATGTGTTCAAGGCTATTTCTCATTTTTTCTTTTATTATTTTCAGTGTATCCAGTTTTATGTTAAGGTCTTTGATCCACTCAAACTTGAGTTTGGGGCAGAGTGATAAATACTGATCAATTTGTATTCTTCCACATGCAAACCACCAGTTAGACTAGCACCATTTGTTAAAGATGTCTTCTTTTTTTCACTATATGGTTTTGGCTTTTTTGGCAAAGATCAAGTGTCCATAGGTGTGTGGGCTTATTTTTGTTTATTATTGCTTGGGGTCAGGGATGGTAAATCTTCCAAAAGCTCTTTTATTGTACAGAATTGTTAAAGTTGAGAATTGCTCTTTTACGGTCTGTAAAACAACTGTGTTGGAGTTGTGATGGGAATTGCAATGAATCTGTAGACTGCTTTTAGTAAGATGTCCATTTTGACTATGTTGCGCCTATGGATCCATGAGCACCAAAGATTTTTCCATCTCTGAGGTTTTCTTTGAGCTCTTTCTTTAGGGACTTGATGTTCTTGTCATACAAATCTTCCACTTGATTGGTAAGAGTTACCCCAAGATATTTTATGTTATTTGTGGCTATTGTAAAGGATGTAGTTTCCCTATTTTCTTTCTCAGTCTATTTATCTACTGGGGTTTTTTTTTTGGGGGGGGGGGTATATCCAGCCAATTTGCTGAAAGTGATTATCAGCTGTAAGAGTTCTCTGGTAGAATTTTGTGGGTTGTTTATGCATACTATCATATCATCGGCAAATAATAATACCTTGACTTCTTCCTTTCCAATTTGTTTCCCCTTGATCTCTTTTTTGTTGTCTTATTGCTCTAGTTAGAACTTCAAGTACTATATTGAATAGATAGGAAGAACGTGGGCAGCCTTGTCTTGACTGATTTTAATGGGATTGCTTCATGTTTCTCTCCATTTAATTTGATGTTGGTTATTGGCTTGCCGTATATTGCTTTCATTATGTTTAGATATGTGCCTTGAGTTCCTCATATCTCCAAGAGTTTTAACATGAAGGGGTGTTGGATGTTGTTGAAGGCTTTTTTAACATCTAATGAGATCATCATTTGAATTTTTCCTATGAGTATATGTGTGTGTATACACACACACACACACACACACACACACACACACACACACACAAATCCATATAGATAGACAGATGGATTTTCATATATTGAACCATCTGTGCATCCCTGGGATGAAGCCTACTTGATCATGATGAATGATGTTTTTGATGTGTTGTTGGATTAGGTTTGTGGGAATTTTATTGAGTATTTTTGTGTCAATGTTCATGAGTAAAATTGATCTGAAGTTCTTTTCCTTTGTTGGGTCTTAGTGTGGTTTATATATCATGGTGAGTGTGGCTTCATAGAATTAAACACATGGTGTTTCTTCTGATTCTATTTTGTAGAACAGTTTCAGAAGTATTGGTATTACCTCTTCTTTGAAGGTCTGCACTAAAACAATCTGGTCCTGGGCTTTTGTTATTTGGGAGGTTTTTTATGACTGCTTCCAATTCCTTGGGGGTTATGGAACTGTTTGGACAGTTTGTCTGATCGTGATTTAACTTTGTCATATGGTATTTTTCTATAAAATCATCCATTTCAGCTAGAATTTCCAGTTTTGCCAACTATAGGCTTTTGAACTAAGACCCAATAATATTTTGAATTTCGTTAGATTCTGTTGTTGTGTCTCCCTTTTTATTTCTGTTTTTGTCAGTTTGGATACTGTCCCTTTGTCTTGTTGATTTTTTTTTTTTTTGAAAGAACCAGCTCTTGATTTTGTTGAATCTTTGAATTGTTCTCTTTGTTTCTAATTGGTTGATTTTAGTTCTGAGTTTGACCACTTCCTGCCTCTACTGCTCTTGGGTGTGTTTGTTTCTTTTTGTTCTAGAGCTCTCAAGTGTGTTGTATAGTTGCTAATATGAGATCTCTACAGTTTCTTTATGAAGGCACTTGGTGCTATGAATTTCCTCTTAACCCTGTTTTCAGCGTGTCCCATAACTTTGGGTATGTTGCGCCTTCATTTTCATTGAATTCTAGAAAGTCTTTCATCGTTTTCTTTGTTTCTTCCATGACCAAGTTATCACTGAGTAGAGAGATGTTGAATTTCCAACATGTGGGCTTTTTGTTGTTTCTGTTGTTGCTGAAATTCAGCCTTAGCCCATGTTGATCTGATAGAATGAAAGGGTTATTTCATTCTTGTATCCATTGAGGCTTGTTTCGTGTCTAAATATATGGTCAGTTTTGGAGATGGTTCCATGAGAAGCTGAGAAGGAATATTCTTTTGTTTTGGGGTGAAATGTTCTATAGGTATCTGTTAAATCCATTTGGTTCATATTTTCTGTTAGTTTCACTATGTCTCGGTTTAGTTTCTGTTTTGATGACTGGTCTATTGGTGAGAGTGGTATGTTGAAATCTCCCACTATCATTGTGTAGGGTTCAATGTGTGTTTTGAGATTTAGTGAAGTTTCTTGTATGAATGTGGGTACACTTGCATTTGGGGCATACATATGTTCAGAATTGAGACTTCATCTTGGTAGATTTTTTCCTTTGAGTATGAAGTATCCTTCCCAATCTCTTTTGATTACAAGTCTATTTTATTAGATAGACTCCAGCTTGTTTCTTGGGATTGTTTGCTTGGAAAACCTTTTTTTGAGTCCTTTACTCTATTTTTGTTTTTGAGGTGTGTTTCTTGTATGCAGTAGAATGATGGATCCTATTTACATTTCAAGTTTTTTAGTCTGTATAGTTTTATTGGTGAACTAAATCCATTGATGTTGAGAAATATTAGTGAGCAATAACTGCTAGCTACTGTTACTTTGTTGTTGACGGTGGAACTATGTGGGTGTGATTCTCTTCTTTTGAGTTTGTTGTGAGATAATTAATTTCTTATGTTTTCTTGGGTGTTTCCCTCCCTGTGTTGAATTTTCCTTCTAGTATCCCCTGCAGGGCTAGATTTGTAGAAATATTGTTTAAATTTGGTTTTGTCATGAAATATCTTTGTTTCTCCTTCTATGGTGATTGAGTCTTATTGTATATAGTAGTCTGGGCTGACATCTGTATTCTCTTAGGAGTCTTCAAGACATCTGTCCAAAATCTTATGACTGTTAGAGTTAGATTAGCTGTGCTTAGAAGTCAGGTATAGTTCTGATAGGTCTGCCTGATATGTTGCTTGACCTTTTTCCCTTGCAACTTTTAATATTCTTTCTTTTTTCTGTACATTTAGTGTTTTGATTATTATGTGGCAGAATATTTTCTTTCCTGGTCCAATCTATTTGGTGTTCTTGTGCTCTTATGGGAACCTCTTTCTTTAGGTTAGGGAAGTTTTCTTCTATGATTTTTATTGAACTTTTTTCTGGCCCTTTCAACTGGAAATCTTCACCTTCTTCTATTCCTCGTGTCCCAAATTTCTTGAATGATTTGGGTTAGGAACTTTTTACACTTGGCATTTTCTTTGACCAATGTATTAATTTCTTGTATGGTATCTTTTATCCCTGAGATTCTCTCTTCCATCTCTTGTATTCTGTTGTTGGTACTTATTTCTGTAGTTACTGTTCTCTTTCCTACATTTTCCATCTCTAGGGTTGCTTCCATTTGTACTTTCTTTTTTTGCTTCTATTTCCAATTTTAGGTCTTGTACAATTTTGTCCATTTCATTCACCTGTTTGATTATGTTTTCCTGTAGTTCTTTAAGGGAATTGTTTATATTCTCTGTAAAGGCCTCCATCATCTTCATGAGATGCTTTAGGTCAGTTAGAATAGCCAGGGCTTGCTGTAGTAGAAAAGCTGGGTTCTTATGGTGCCATATTTCATTGGCTTCTGTTGATTATGCTCTGGTGCTTGCTTTTCACCATCTGGTTTTCTCTGGTGTTAGCTGGCCTAGGTTTCATGGATTAGAGCAGGCCTCTCGGGAGGCAGGTAGAACTGTGTATCCTAGGTTAGAGCAGGCGTCCTTGGAGGCATACAGAGCAGTGTCTCTGTTTAGAGCAGATCTACTGTGACCCTGGTTGATATAAGCTTTCTGTATCCCTGTGTCCCTGGTTAAAGCAGACCTTCTGGGAGACAGACTGGGTTGTGGGGTGGGGAAGCTTGCAGGTAGATCTTCTGAGAGTGTAGGTGGAAGTGTGGACTGGAGGTGCTGCCTATACTCTTCAACTGTTGTTTACAAGCTCTGTATTAATTTTTCTATAGCTGGGACTAATTCCTACAAAGTTAGAGGTTTAAAGAAATGTAGTTAGCAATGAGATTCACTTTAGAGGTTCCTCTGCTCAGCATTCCACAAAACTCATATCAAACTATTCAATGGGCTTAACTTTCCTTCACAGACTCTAGAAAAAGATCCAAATTCCAAGGCCAGCTTTGGCATAATAGGACATAAGTTCCATTACTTTATTGGCTAACTCCTAGATCTGTTCTATGCTCTAAAACACTGTCATATATGGTTGGGCCTCCTTCCTCACACCATCCGCAGAATATCAACCCCAGTCTTACTTTCAATCTCTCATTTCGTGAATACTAGACCCACACTTCTAAAGGCTCACGGGACTAGGTCATATCCACTGTAGATGAAGTACCTTTTGAAAATCAAATATAAGACATAATAAAATATAATTAGAGTAATAAAATACACTGAACTCAAGACAACAAATCTTTTTGATACATAGTAGAAACTGGGTATGTTATAGTCACTTAGAATCCACTACCACAGTTAAGCAACACACACACACACACACACACACACACACACACACACACACACAATGACCTTTAATTCCAGTACTCAGGAGGCAGATTTCTGTGACTTCAATGCCAGTCTGGTCTACACAGTGAGTTTAACGACAGCCACGGCTACATAAAGAGAGCTTGTCTCAAAAAAACAAAAACAAAAAAATTAGTAAA
>BDUI01000070.1:298959-324353 GCA_002335545.1 Apodemus speciosus
ACCTCTACTGCAGTTTCCTCTCTCTCTACTACTCCAAGTTCCTCCCCACTTCTCCTTCCGCCAATATTCATTCTCTTTTTATGTGTCATTATGAAAGAATAGGCTTATAAGAGACCACAACTAAATATAACAATGAAATATGATAAGATAAAGCAAAACCCATCACATTCAAGTCGGACAGGACAATCCAAAGAAGCAAAACATCCAATAAGAAAACATAAGAAACAGAGACCCACTCATGCACACACTTATGATTCGCATAGAAATGCTAAACTAAAAACTATAATATATAGAGAGGACCTAGTATAGACCCCAAGCACTATCAGCGTGTATGTGTTCAAATGAGCTTTGCTCAGTTGATTTACAGGACATTGTTCTCCTGGTATCTTCTATAACCTCTGTCCCTTACACTTTTTTGTTGTTTTTGTTTTTAATTTTTTTATTTGTTTTTTAAATAAATTCTTGAAAGAGAAGCAACACAGGACAATATCTTAATTGGTTTTGGGTAGTGGCCATTCTACAGCTTCAGATATTAAATTCACACAGAACATCACTGAATGTCCATTCAGTGTCTTACACTTTTAATGCTTCCTTTTCCAGAGTTCCCTGAGCTCTCTCTTGAGCTTTCTCTGTCTCTGTCTCCTCTGTCTCTCTGTCTCTCTCTGTCTCTCTCTGTCTCACTGTGTGTGTGTATGTGTGTATGTGTGTGTATGTGTGGGTGTGGGTGTGTAATTTCTGGTATATTGTGGGCAATGTAGATATTGATTCCCATCTGCTTCAGAAGGAAGCATCTCTAAWGGTGGCTGAATAAGGCACTGATCTATGAGTATAGCAGAATATCATTAATAGTCATTTTATCAATACCTTTCCTTTTATTTTTTAARCAAGTATTATTTTGTTTTACCCTATCTCATTGCTTTATATCATGTAGTCTCAGGCRCTTGGTCACCAAAGCAGTGTTTGATATGGGATCTGTGTCACAAGTGTGCCATAAGTTAAATCATTGTATCACTATTGCTCTAGTATATTTGGCAGGCATGACAGTACTACAAATCAAGGGTTTTCTGCTTGGGTTGGTATTTATGTGTCTTTTTCAGTAGCCTGCTGAATACCTTTCCATACTAGAACACTAGAACATAGGAGCAAAGGTTTTAGGTAGGCACCCCCTTAACTTCTCTATGTTCAGTGAGTTATGTGGGTGTTGTCTTCAGCAATGGGTCTAGCTCTCAGTTTTTAGAGAACAACATATTGTCTTGGCAACAAGCTGAGTTGCTTCATTATTCCCATGGGTCTATCATTGGGTAACCTTTCATTCAATCTCTACTCCATTCTTATCCCTGCATTTCTTTTAGACAGCAACAATTCTGGATCAAATATTTTGAAAGTAGATAGGTGACTCCATCCCTTCACTGGGAGCCCTATCTATCTACTGGAGGTGGTCTCTTCAGATTCTATTTTCCACTGTTGGGCATTTTGGCTAAGGTCATTCCCATTGAGTACTGTGAGCCTCTCACATCCAGGGTCTCTGAGACTTTCWAGAGTTTCTTCTTCCCTCCAAACCCCTGAAGCTGCATATCATCAGAATGGCTAAAATGAATAACACAAATGTCAGTTTATGCTGTAGAGGATATGGAACAAGAACATACCTTCWTTGCCTGTGCAAATGCAAACTTGTATAGCCACCATGGGAATCAATATGGTGGCTCCTCAGAAAATTGGAAACTGATCTACTTCCAGACCCAGTTATGCCACTATTGTACATGTACCCAGAGGAGGCTCTATCTTACCACAGAGATTCTTGTTCAACCATATTTGCTATGGCTTTATTCATAATATTCAGAAACTGGAAACAACCTCGATGTCCCTCAACAGAAGAATGAATAAACAAAATATGTCACATTTACATAATGGATTATTGCTGAGCGGTTAAAAACTGGCATCATGTAATTTGTAGACAAAGGGATGGAACTAGAAAATTATCCTGAATGAGGTACTTCAACTCATAAAAATCAAATATGTTGTACATTTGCTTATGTATGAATAGTAGCCATTACGTAAATATAAACAAGCAATATAGAGAAAATAGCTAGGAAGGACACATGAATCTCTCTGGAAATGGGAAATGRAATAGATCCTATGGGTAGATTTGAAGAAGCAGGAATGGGAACATGAGGATCACATGGGGAGCAGGATGGGAGATGGAACACAATAATCTTTTAGTAGGATATTAGAAGCCTTTTAYTGCCTACTTGTATTTATTGCTTTTGTGTATGAATTTATTGGTTTGTTCTTTCTCTGATGGGAAAAATTTACACTATCTTCCTTCCTATGGTAATTTGAATAAGAATGACCCCATAGGCTCATATATTTTAATACTTGGTCTCCAGTTATTAGCACTGTTGTATGTGTGCACGTGTATATGTGTGTGTATGTGTGTGTCTATGTGGGTGCGTGTGTTTCCTAACTCTCTTATGTCTGTCTTTTTTCCCTATCAGTGAATTTCATTGTACTTAGAGTTATGAATCTTTAACATAGTTTAAATGAAAAAAAATCTTCATTACTAATATTTAAGAAACCCATATAACCAATCTATGTAAGAATAAAGGTGTTTAAAATCTATAAATATAAGCAAAAAAGACTAAAACCAGGAAATAAAATTTCTATCTTTTAAATAACTAAACTTAAAAGGAGGACAATATAACTTGATGCTATAAAGCTAAAGTTCACCAAATAACCATCAAATTTGCAAAAAATTGTACAAATTTCATATAAAATATTAATCTGACTAGACATACGTAGAGAATAAGAAAATGTTTATGGTTTAAAAGCTACTTTGAATATAGGATTGAAAATAAATCCTGGTGAGTCAAATACTTACTATGCTTTAATTCTKTATGAACCCTAATTATTATTAAAGAGAAAAAAGAAGTCATCCAAGCCATGAAGACGTTAGTTAAATTATTTCCTCTTACATAAAGTAAAGCCTTACCAGGACTCCACCAAAAGTCTACTAGGATTATAAAGAAATATAAAAAGAATATATTAACAATTATGAATGACGAAAGATGTTAAAATAGCAAGAGTCAAACATGATAACCATCTCACACTTATTGAACAACCTTCAATGTGATTGGGTTACCTCACTCATACTTTCTAAGAATTTCATTAACTCATTGTATGCATGCACTGATAAGAAGATATTAGCCTAGAAGCTCAGAGTACCCAAGATACAATTCACCGTCCAAATGAAGCTCAAAAAGAACGAAGACCAAAGTATGGATACTTTGGTCCTTCTTAGAAAGGCAAACAAAATACCCATGGGAGGAGATATAGACACAAAGTGTGGAGCAGAGACTGAAAGAAAGACCATACAGAGACTGCCCCACCTGGGGATCCATCCCATATACAGTCACCAAACCCAGACACTATTGTAGATGCCAACAAGTATTTGCTGACAGGCGCCTGATATAGCTGTCTCCTGAGAGGCTCTGCCAGTACCCACCAAATACAGAGATGGGTGCTCCCATCCAACCATTGAATAAGGCAAGGGTCCCCAGGAGAGGAGCTAGAAAATGGAAGAAAGGAACTGAAGGAGTTTGCAGCTCCATTGGAAGAACAACAATATGAACCAACCAGTATGCCCAGAGCTCCCAGGGATTAAACAACCATCCAAGGAGTACACATGGAGGACCCATGTCTCCAGCTATATATATATACCAGAGGATGGCCTTGTAAGACAGCAATGGGAGGAGAGTCCCTTGGTCCTGTGAAGGCTTGATGCCCCAGTGTAGGGGGTTATAAGGGTGGGGAGCTGGGAGTGGGTGGATGGATGGGGAAACACCCTCATAGAAGCAAGAGAATAAGATAGGGCGTTTCTGGGGGTGACCATGAAAGGGGATAACATTTGAAATGTAACTAAAGAAAATATTCAATAAAAAACCCATGAAGCAAAATAAAAAAGAAAGAAAGAAGGGAGGAAGGAAAGAAAGGAAGAAAGAAAGAAAGAAAAGAGAAGAAAAGAAAAGAAAAGGAAAGAAAAGAAAAGAAAAGAAAAGAAAGAAAAGAAAAGAAAAGAAAAGAAAAGAAAAGAAAATCTCAGGTACAGAAGATACCATAGAATACATTGACACAATAGTCAAAGAAAAATGCAAAATGCATAACACTCCTAACCCAAAAGAAAGCAAAGATTCCCAACTCAAAGTGACAGTAAATGTCTTCAACAAAATTATAGAAGAAAATTTCCCTAACCTAAAGAAAGAGATGCTCATGAACATACAAGAAGCCTACAGAACCCCAAATAGCTTGGACCAGAAAAGAAATTCTTCCCATCACATAATAATAAAAACACCAAATGCACAAAACAAGGAAAGAATATTAAAAGCAATAAGGGAAAAANCACAATGGAGTACTACTCAGCTATTAAAAACAATGAATTCATGAAATTCTTAGAGAAATGGATGGAGCTGGAGAGCATCATCCTGAGTGAGGTAACCCAATCACAAAAGAACACACATGGTATTCACTCATTGATAAGTGGATATTAGCCTAGAAGCTTGGAATACCCAAGACACAATTCACATATCAAATGATGCCCAAGAAGAAGGAAGATCAAAGTATGGATACTCTAGTCCTTCTTAGAAGTAGGAACAAAAAATACCCACAGGAGATACAGAGACAAAGTGTGGTGCAGAGTCTGAAGAAACAACCATCCAGATACTACCTCACCTAGGAATCCATCCCATATACAATTACAAAACCCAGACACTATTATGGAAGCCCACAAGTGCTTGCTGACAGGAGCCGGATATAGCTGTCACCTAGGAGGCTCTGCTAGTGCATGACAAATACAGAGGGGGAATCTCTCAGCCAGCCATTGACCTGAGCACAGGGTCCTCAATGGATGAGATAGAGAAAGGACCAAAGGAGCTGAAGGGGTTTGCAGCACCATAGGAGGAACAACAATATGAGCCACCAAGTACTCCCAGAGCTCCCAGGGACAAAACCATCAACTAAAAAGTACACTTGGAGTTACCCATGGCCCCAGACACATCCGCAGCAGAGGTTGGCCCTGTTGAACACCAAATGGGGGAGAGGCCCTTGGGCCTGGAAAGACTTGATACTGTAGTGTAGAGGAATACCAGGACAGGGAAGCGGGGGTGGGTTGATTGGGGAAGGGGAGATGGCTTACAGGATTTTCAGGGAAGGGGGGAACCAAGAAAGGGGACAACATTTTAAGTGTAAATAAAGAATATACATAATTTTGGAGAAGGTACCATGAGGTGCTGAGAAAAAGGTATAGCCTTTTGCTTTAGGATGGAATGTTCTATATATATCTGTTAAATCCAATTGGTCCAAAGCTTCAGTAAGTTTCACTGTGTCCCTGCTTAGTTTTTGTTTTCCTGATCGGTCCATTGAGGATAGTGGAGTATTGAGGTACCTCACAATTATTGTGTTAGCTGCAATGTGTGCTTTGAGCTTTAGGAAGGAATGAACGAGGTGCCATTACAATAGTTACTACACAAACAAGAAACAAAACAAACGAGAAGTACACACCAGCCCATGATTTAACTCAGAAGAAATGAACAAATTCATAAGCAATAATAACCTACCAACACTTAATCATGAAAATAGACGGTGTATATAGATCAGCAAAGGATAGTGATTCAGCGATTAAAACAAAGAGCATTTAAGAAAAGCCCAAGACGTACGGCTTCTAGGACTATGGCTTCCGTGCTGAACTCTACCAATCATTTTGAGAATAAACGTCAACCCAGATCTGGCGGCGCACGCCTTAAATCTCAGAGCACAGAAGGCAAAGGCAGACGGTGTCTGCCAGCCTGAGGCTAGCTAGTCTCCAGAGTAAGGTCCAGGCAAACCAGAGCTACAGAGTCAGACCTTGTCTCAAAAAGAACAAAAAGAAAAGAAAAAACAAACAAACAAACAAAAGCAAACCTAATATCAATCCTTCTCAAATTCCCCCACAGTAAAACAGGTTGAGCATCCTGAATTGAAAAATACAAATTCCAAAATATGAAATGTTCTGAGTAACTGACAGGACACCCCAAGGACACTTGGGTGTACAGTTCATGTGTTGAACTGTAGTTAAAAGCCAGGCATACTTTAAGCATTATATAAATTTCCTTCAGTCTTTTTATGTACATGATTATATGTCACAAGAATAGCTGTTTAGACTATGTATAGAGTGTTTAGATTTCATTCCCACATCCAAGAAAACTCTTTATATATGTGTGTCTTAGTTAGGGTTTTACTCCTGTGAACAGACACCATGACCAAGGTAATGCTTTTAAGTACAATATTTATGGGGACTGGCTTACAGGTTCAGAGGTTCAGTCCATTATCATCAAGACAAGAGCATGGCAGCACCCAGGCAGGCGTGGTGCAAGAGGAGCTGAGAGTTCTACATCTTGTTCCAAAGGCAAACAGAAGACTAGCTTCCAGGCAGCTAGGACGAGGGTCTTAAAGGCCACGTCCACAGTAACACACTTCCTCCAACAAGGCCACACCTAATTCACCAAGGCCGCACAGCCAAATAGTGCCACTCCCTAAGCCAAGCATATTCAAACCACTACAATATAAAAATAATCCAAAACTCTAAAATCTCAAATACATTTTATCTAAAACAACCTCAGATAAAGGATACTAAACCTCTTTTGCCTTCATATGTATCTGATTTATTTCAATTAGCAGATGTCTCCTAATGTTACTACAAACGTCAAAATTCCTTTCTTTTTAAAGGATGAACAATATTAATGACATATTTAAAACACATTTTATCTTCCCATTCATTTAAGTCTGGACATCTAGGGTTGCTTCTACATCCATCTTGCTACGAGGAATAATTCTACAATAACATGGTAGTTAGTTTTTGTTAACTTGACACAAAACTAGATATATCCCTGGGAAAGGGTGTTTAAGAATCTCAATTTAAGAACTGGATTTATCAGACTATTCTGGACATGTCTGTCTGTGGGGCATTTCTTAATCGATGACTGACATTGGGGTGATGCTCTTTCTAAGCATGTGAACCTGGGATGGTAACCCAGCAGGACAGGAGAACAGCCCATTAGGAAGCATCTCTCCGTGGGCTTTGCTTCAAGCTCCTTTCTCGAATCCCCGTCTCGACCCCTGCTCCTCTCCCAAGTGCCTTTAGTCACTTTTCACAGCAACAGACAGAAAAGCAAACAACAACAACAGGAAGTACAAATACATCTTCATCACACTGAGTTCATTCCTTTGCATATATACCAATATGTATGTTTTCTAGGTTATAGCGTAGTTCTAGTTTTTTGTGAAGTTTTTGTTGTTGTTGGTGGTGGTGGTGGTGGTGGTGGTAGTGGTAAGAAACTTTAAAAATGTATGAAGACACACTAATGACCAAAAATCACATCCTTAGTAATCTTCAAAGAAATGCAGATAAAATATCCACGAGGAGCTGTCAAAATGGCACCATGATTAAGAGCATCCGCTGCTCTTCCAGAAGCAGAGTCTGGTTTCTAGCACTCATATTGAGTGTCTCACTAGCTACTATAAATCCAACTCCAGGAAGCTCCACAACCTCTTCTAGCCTCTTTGAGCACCCACAAGCATGTTCACATATGTGCATAAGCATGCACACGCAAATAATAGCTCTTTTTAAAAACACGATGAAATATTACCTCATACTTGTTAAAAACGGCTGTTATAAAACCATACTAAGGAACATATACTTGGGTGGTATACTCCTATACCGGCATACATAAGGTTACCAGCATCTATGTCTCTCCCACAGCCAAAATACAAAAAAAATGACAAATACTGATCTTATTGGTCTTGAGGACTCCTCAAAACATGTTCATTCCATTCACCAGAGTCTTGAAATATGAAACAGAACATCATACCAAGGCACACCACAATCAAATTGTTTAAACATAGCAATAAAGAAACCGTAGAAGATTAAGAATGAGAATACTTCAGGCTTATTGACAATAACTCAAGATAAAGGACAATAAAAGCATGCTTTCAAAGCTTTAAAAGAAACCTGTCTTCAACCTAAAGGTCTATACAAGTTTTCAGTCACATTGATATATTATAAAAGCACCCCCTTCCCTGCCCTCCCTTTCTCCTTCCTTCTCCTCCCCATTTCTCTCTCTCAAACTATGCAACCCAAACTGGCTTCAAATTCATAATGCTCCTGCCTCGGCCTCCTCAGTGCCAAAATTACAAATGTAAATTATGACACTGCTGATAACATTTTCAGACATGCAAAATCTCAACCAATTATCCTCTCTGAATTGTTTTTCTGAGGCTACTGGAAAGTATGTCTAACCAAAATGAAGGTGAAAACTTCTTAGTACAGGTTAGCACAGAGCTCCATGAGGGCTTAAGGGTCATAAATAAATTCCTGGAATGATGGTGATAGTGTCTGGGTAGGAAAACCCTCTGCAGGCTCTTGTGGCACACACTAGCACCCTGTGCCACCGTTACTCTGGGACATTCTGTGACATGCCTGGGGTTAAGGCCAGCTGAGGGAAGCAGACCGCTAGGACGACGCTTCCTAAGACTGCAGCAGGTCCCTAAGTCCTTTCTGTTATGTGGCATCCACCAGATACCTCCAGCACCGTAATGTTCTACTCAAATACATGAAGTCAGGCAACCTCTGAGGTGGTGAATCAAAATAAATCCTTCCACCCTTAAGTTGTTATCTTAAAAAAAAAAAAAGTTGTTATCTTAGAGTTTCAGTCACAGCTTCTAAAAATAACTAATACTAATGGTGAAAGGAGACACCAGAGTGACAACATCCAGAACTAGTGAGAATATAATATTCAAATTTGAGAAGCTAGGAGGTTGTAGGCTAGAGTTCTCTAAGAAAATAGAGCAGACAAAATCCCTATTGTGACTAAACATCTTAACGCAGACAATCAACGGGGACAAATTATTAGTGCTAAATTAGACAAGTAAAAAAAAAAAAGTAATTACTATGTCCAAGGAAAGCAAAAAACTATGAAAGAAGTAAGTCACCTTAGTCATCAATGTCACTGATTCACAATAGTAAAAATGTCAAATGCTAGTCACAAACTTCCATATATCTATACTGGGAGACGACAAGGAGAGCACCAGGAGTGGAGAAGCTTGATACAGGAGAAGCCAGTCACTATAGAGGCGAGAGTGAGGAATAATATGATCCAGCAATGGTTACAAGTTACTGTCTGTGAAAAGATGGAGTTACAATTACCAAATGTTATAAGGACAATAATAGATTTCTTTAAACAATCTGTTCTTACCTCAGGGGACTCACATAGCCTGTCATCACTTGTCAGACTTGTACAAGAAGCACAATCCGAGATGTCCAGTGCCCCCTCATCATCTTCACACTCAAAAGGCCCACCAGGATCTTCTGTGTCACTGTTAATCTCCCAGTCAATAACCTGTAATTCATCTAAAAATACATTTTTACCCTTATTAATTTTATATCCCCTTCATATTTATTTTACAAGCATATTCTCAGTGGCTGATGTGCCCATAGCATGGGATGATTTCTACAAATACACTAACAGTAAAAACTGTTCTCCAATTCTCTCTCTAGCCACGGTTCTTCCCAACTCTTACCCAACCTCAAATTTAAGTGAACAAGTATTTATTCGATTGTTTTCGAATCCTTGTAGTTCCTCCAGCATGCTCAAGAAAATAAGATAAATATCATTTCTCCTGTCTTACACATCTTGATGTTTTCTGAATTAAGATAATGAAGAAACCCCTCCTTATCAATACATAGAAGGCTGACTACATAATTCAGTAGTGTAGGGTATCAATGAACCATGATTTATTTATATAGTCTTATTAAAAAGTATCTTTCAGGGCTAGAAAGATGGCCCAGTAGTTAGAAATACTGACTGCTCTTTCAGAGGACCCAGGTTCCATTCCTGGCACCCACTTGGTTCTAAACCACTGGGGCATCTATTGAGCCTTCATAGGACCAAGGGACTCTCCTCCCATTGATGCCTCACAAGGCAATCCTCTGCTACATATGCAACTGGAGTCATGTGTACTACTTGGTTGGTGACTTAGTCCCTGGGAGCTCTGGGGGATCTGGTTGGTTGATATTGTTGTTCCTCCAATGGGGTTGCAAACCCCTTCAACTCCTTCAGTCCTTTCTCTAACTCCTCCATTGGGGACGCCACACTCAGTCCAATGGTTAGCTGTGAACATCTGCCTCTGTATTTGTAAGGCTCTGGCAGGGCCTCTCAGGAGACAGCCATATCAGGCTCCTGTCAGCAAGCATTTCTTGGCATCCACAATAGTGTGGGGGTTTAGTGACTGTGTATGGGATGAATCCCCAGGTGGGGCAGTCTCTGGATGGCCTTCCCTTCAGTCTCTGCTCTGTACTTTGTCTCCATCTTTGCTCTCAGGAGTATTTTGTTCCCCTTTCTAAGAAGGACAGAAGCATAAGGGATCTTCCCTTCTCTTCCATTTTATTAAAAAAAACAAAACAAACAAACAAAAAAAAAAAAACCATGGCTGCTAGAGATGGAGATCAAGTCCTCACACTTGGGCAGCAACACTTTACTGATGCAGGCATTCCCCAGCCCCTAGTTTTTGTTTTATGGAACAAGATCTCAATACAGAACCAAGCCTGGGTTGGGATGCCATAAGTAGGCCAAGCTGGCTCACCTGGGCATCTTGAGAGCTGGCCTTGCGGACATGAGAGCAGAATAGCTGACCCCACCACTAGCCAGCTACAGTATTCAGGAAAGTGAGACCAGCCCAGAGGTGTGAGTCTGGGAGAGCTGGCCCTGCCAAGTGGAATAGCATGAATAAGAGACAGACATAGACATAGACAGAGACAGAGACAGAGACAGAGACAGAGACATAGACAGACATAGACATAGACATAGACATAGACATAGACAGACAGAGACAGAGACAGAGACAGAGTCAGAGAGAGCCAGAGAGAAAGGCCCTCTCCTACCCCTTGCCCTCATCACATGTGGCCCTAGGGTCATAAGAGCAAGAAAGCTGGCCCCGCCCCTCACCTAGGCAGCAGGGTAGAGCTGACCCTGGTGGTGGGGTTGCAAGTGAGCTGGCCCCAGCATCATGAGAGTGAGAACTGTCCTTGTCCCTCACCAGCTGCAACACTTGGGAGAGAGGGCCCTCCACTTCATCTGAGCAGCAAAGTAGAGCTAGTTTCAGGTGTTTTGAGTGAGCTAGCAAGGAAGGCATGAGATCAGGAAAGCTGGCCCTGCCCCTTGCTGGGTTAGGCATTTGGATCAGCTAGCCAGAGTAGGGCTAGAGGGCTCACCCTAGTGGTGTAGGTGCAGGAAAGCTGGTGGGCTGGCCAGCTCATATACCTCTCAGGCCCAGACTCAGGTCTTTGAGTTGGCCTATCCCAACACCTACACCATCAATGAACTGCTGGACTGTGGGAAGTGCTGGTCCTATAGATCCAAAACTACAGGACCTCCACAGCACAGGGCAAAAACAAGATACCCGAGAGGAGTGCCAGCGAAGCTCCAGACAGTGTAGCAGGGGCCAGAGGCCGTGAACCAGAGCAGTGCGTCATCGCAATGAACACTACAAGCAAAGAAGTGTGGGCAAGAGTGTACTGTGAGGCACACTGCAACACACTACAGCTTTCACAGTCAGATGCCTGTGTTTTTGGTGTGGGAGTTCGAAAGGGTAAAGGACAAGTAAGAGGGGACAGAGAGATGAGTGAAATTGGGGTCATGATGTGAAATTCCCAAAGAACCAATAAAACATTTAAGAAAAAAAAGCAAAACAAAATAAGAAGTCACTGTAATATCTATTTCTTAAATTTGCCATGAGAAATATTGTGCAAGAAAATGTTTCTAAAGGACTAGATAAAAAATGAACTCGTAATTCATAATGAATATATTCATAATAAATAAACAAATTCATAATAAATACATAAAACTACTACTGAACCCGATATTTAACAAAAACTGGACTTCCTACAAAGCCAGCAATTTACCTTCAAGGTCTCCATCTTCTGGATGTAAGACAGTCCTGTCGCAAAGCCTGTCAGCTCTAGAGACACGCCCACCATCTCTCTGTAATTCAGGGAGTGTCTTATCTTCATCTGAGAAATCACTTTCACTCGAACTCCATGTTATATTTGCAAGCTCACTAGCATTCTTACTTGTAGTTTCTGTTGTAGAAAAAGAAAAGACAACTTCAGCTGGTAATTGTTATTCATCAGAATGAGATTTTATACTATTTTCCTTTTGTGTTTTGGTTTTTGGTTTTTTTAAGACAGGTTTTCTTTGCACAGCTTTGGCTGTCCTGGAACTCACTCTGTAGATCAGGCTGGCCTCAAATTCAGAGATCTGCCGGCCTCTGCCTTGAGTGCAGGACTGAGATTAAAGGCCTGGACTCTATGTGTATTATTTAGATAATGCCACAAGCACAAAAACTCTAAAACAATGAAAACAAGGGAGTGTTAGATCTTCCTACATATGTTCCATGAACAGTCCACAAGGGTTCTCTGAATTTGAGCCAAGGACAAAAGCTGGCGTACAAATGAGTTATAAAAACAATACAGAAAGAAATTTTAAAAAACCAACAACCAACAACCATGAACATAGACGACCCTAAACATTATTTACAAAAATATGTCCCTTATATTTTCGAGCTCTCATAAAAATATTTGTTCTTCAATCTACTAAATAAATGTGGGTGGGGTTTTTTTTGTTTGTTTGCTTGCTTGCTAGATTTTTATTTAGAAGGATTTTTGTTAATTTTAAAAACTGCCAATTCTAGGAAGTGCTTTACATATGTTTTCCCATTGACCTCTATTCATAAGTCTTTTATATCTTTACCTTGGCTTAGGTATCACCATGTTATATATAAAGTACATTGGTACAAACTATGAGCCTTTCAGAATATATTGTGTATCATCTATATAATAAAAAAACCCAATATTTTGAGTCAAGTATGTTCTAGTCTAAAGAGATTATCTCAAAAGAACACTTTTTAATTAAATACAAGTAGAAACTTATTTAATATTTAGTTTTCTCCCAAAGCTGAATATACAACTACAAAAAATACATAAACCATATTTATTTAAAGAAACATACTTTTTTCTATATGTTATATCTTAAAAATTAAATATAAACTGATGTAAATATAAGAGCATTGGCGCTAATAGAAATATATAATTCTGAACTAATATCAAAAGGTATTGCAAAAAAATGTCTGCCAGTTTATTCTACAAGACAGAGTTTTATAAATTTTACAGGATCATTTTGGGTATTTTATTTTTCATTCACAAAGAAAAAGATCACTGGATAGAAAATTAGCTCAATGTTTAGACAGTGTGTCTAGAGTGCAGGAAACCCTGAGGTTCAAGCCTCAGGGTCTCTGTTGGAGCATAGCAATGCATGCCTGCTACCCTAGCATTCAAGAAGTAGAGGCAAGAGGATCAGAAGTTTAAGGTCAAGCCTCAGCTACACATTCAACATCAGCTTGAGTTATATGAGACCCTGCCTCAAAAGAGGGGAAAAGAAAAGAAACTGTAAAAGAAAATGAAATGATAATGTGGCTTAGAATGTTCAGTCTCTGGATCACAGAAAGTTACTACACATACAACACACATACAGCTCTTTATGTCATCAGACACAGCAGCAAGTGTCGGCATTAAGAATTCTACCTTCCTGGCTCACCTAATACAATAACCAAGAAAACCCTCAATCATATATCCATGTCCCAAGTGTAGATTCTGAGAGGTGAGCATTTAGCTTATTTTCCCAAGACCAGTGAAGACAGAATATCTCTGAAATCATAAGACTTCACTTCTAATGCACCCCAGGGAGATGGGAGGATGAGAGCAGCAAAGGCGTGGTGCCTGCTGCACATACCCACTCTTTTCCACTACGATTCACACTACGTTTACTAGACAGCATTACACATGTATAAAACCCTTAGCTTTGAGCTGGAAAGATGGCTCAGTGTTTAAGAACACTGGCTGCTCTTCCAGAGGTCCTGAGTTCAATTCCTAGCAACCATGTGGTGGCTCACACCATCTATAATGTGATCTGATACCCTCTTCTGGCATGTAGATATACATACAGATATATCACATATAAACATAAAATAAATGTTTTTTTAAAATTCCCTAACTTCATCATATCATCTTTAGTGGAGATAAACCCTATGCGACAGGTTCTAGCCAAGGTTCTGAAAAAGGTCTATCTTTCCAAAGAAGCCAAAGTTCATTGGCTAAAAACCCTCAGTATCAAAAGCAGCCTCAAGAATTTAATCTAAGATACCAAGCTGCCACCTTTCACCAGGAGAACCAATTCCATATTAATATTACAGAGCTCAAAATAGCTGGATCTAGATGTATTGTTGCAAAGATAACATCAATCCCTAATTTTTGTGAATAGAGTTTCCTTGTATTTGTAGTTAGAAAGCATCCATAACTAATTCAGCAAGCAAAAATCAGTTTGTAGCAGTGGTTCCTATAGTATAAATCTTAGGTTTCTTTTACATATGAAAATGTTTTGTGGTACTAGAATTCAAACCAGAGTTTGTTTATTTATTCATTATTTCCCTGATGTTCTAAACCTGAGCTACCCTACTAGATCTGTAGTTCTCAAACTTCCTAATGCTTTGACGCTACTGTTCCTCATATTGTGATGACCCCTAAATATAAATTTATTTTTGTTGCTACTTCACAACTGTGATTTTGCTAGTTATGAGTTGTAAAGTAAATATCTATGTTTTCCAGTGGTCTTAGGTGACCCCATGGAAGGGTCATTCACCCAAAAGGGGTCACGACCTACAGGTTGAGAACTGCTGAATTAGATTCTATGACTAAAATAAACCCAGTAAGAGGTAATGGTGGCACAGAAATTGTGGAAGTGAACAAGCAGGAACTGGTCCAGCTTGAGACCCATGCCACAAGAGGGAACCCACTGCCTCAAGGGCCAGGAACCAGAGGCCAAATAGTCCAGAGACAAGAGCCTTATAACAGTCATCAGAGAGGCTTTGTCTAGCAATTGATGGAAATAGATGCAGAGACCCACAGTCAGACATTGGGTGGAGCTCAGTGAATTTTGAAGATGAAGAGAAGGAAGGATTACAGGAGCCAGAGAGGTCAAGGATACCATAAGAAAACCCACAGAATCAACTAACCCGGGTTCACAGTGGCACATCGACCCTGAACTGACAATCAAGGAGCCTGCATGGGTTTGACCCATGCATATATGCTATGGTGAGTAGCTTGTCTTCTCAAGAGACTCCTAACAGTGAAAGCAGGGGCTGTCTTTTGACTCCACTGGTTCCTTTTGGGACCCTTTTCTTCCTACTGGATGGCTTCGCCCAGCCTTAATATGAGGGAAGGTAGCTAGTATTATTGCAAGTTGAAATGTCATGTTTGGTTGATATCCCTGGGAGGCCTGACCTTTTTTGAAGGAAAATAGAGGAGGAATGGATAGGGGTTGGGGGGGGGGGAGAAACAGGAAGGAGAGAAGAAAGGAAACTGTGGTCAGGATATAATATATGAAAGAATAAATTAAAAATTATTTTTTTTTAAAAAAAGTGAACCTAATAAGGGTACCCAAAATGTAAGTAGTCACCAGCAGGACCAGAAGAACTGGGTAGACTGTGATGGAGATGAATCAAAAATACCTTTTACATTCATTGATTTTAACCCTGAATAAGCAAATTATCCAAACTGTAACATTTTAAAAAGATTTAAAAAAAAAAAAATCACTGAAAAATAGCCTTGAGCTCATCATCAATAAATCAACATGTTAGGTTTTGGGAATTTAGTGAGGTGGTAGAAGGCTTGCATACAAGTCTAAGGACTCCAAAGTTTTGGTCTCTAAAATGAGAGGTTAAAAAAAAAAAGAAGAAGAATTAAAACAAAACATTATTACCTGTCTTTGGTCTTGGAGATAATTCCAGCTGCTTTTCGGTAATACCTGTCTTTTCACTTGCTAATGACTGCAGGCAAAATAATAATAAAAAGAACTTACATGACTCATGTGGAAAAGGCTAAATAACACCAATACTATCTTGTAAAATATTCAGTCTTAAATTATACTCTCCTTGATATAGTCCTCTGCATTTTTTTTTAATATTCACCAAATGAGTATTCCCAAAACATGTAGTTCTTAAAGACACTCAAATTTGTTTTCATGTTTTTCAGGACTCTAAGATAAACTGCTGAAACATTTCACATAATAGTCAATGCCAATGACTTCTCATATATATGACTACCACTTATCACTACCTTCAGCCATACTATCTTCAGATTATAATACCATTCCTTTATAATTTACAACCTATACAAAAATTAACTGGAACTGGACTGACGAGAGATTCTGAATACACACATATTTCATAAGTACACACTTTATAAAGAGTAGTATGCTCAATAATTTCATACCTAACAGCATCCTTAGTGTGCATAGATTCTACAGAGATTAAGGAAGGAAACACTAACTTGACAAAATTATTAAAGGAATTCAAAAGAAAAGTAGTACTTTGAAAAATAAGAGAATTCAAAAAAAAAAAAAACTAGCTATAATAGGCTAGATACTCAGGACCTTCTGCATTCATGACAAACAATTTTACAGCTCTCTTACCAGGGTCTCTGAGGTGTCCTGAAATCCTTCTCCACACCTGAGCCATGCTTTAGAGAGAGAGTCAGCTGCTTCCACTGTCTTGAAATTTGCCCGTCTCAACTGCTGTGACCTCTCTTCTAGAAAGGATGAGTGTTCTATATGCCAATTCCTTTTCCTCTGCAGAAGTGATTTTTAAAGAAAAAGAAAACCAATTTGTTATAATAAATACAATTATCAATTTAGAACACAGAAATGGTTGCAGTAAAAGCATAGTGTTTTAATGACTCTGAACATTCACATAGATATAGATAGCAACTAGGTAGTAAAACCAATCATCTCATTAGATGCCAAAAAAGCATATGACAAAATACAACATCCCTTCATGTTAAATGTATTAGACAGATCAGGAATTCAAGGCCTGTAACTAAACATAATAAAATATACAGCAAACTAACAGCCAATATCAAATTAAATGGAGAGGTACTTGAAGCAATCCCACTAAAATCAGGGACAAGGATGACTACTCTCCCCGGTATCTATTCAATATAGTACTTAAAGTTCTAGCTAGAGTAATAAGGCAACAAAAGATCTTCTGCCACGGTGTGCCATATCCAAGTGGTGCTGGAAGGTAGCAACTGCCCATCAGGACAGAGAAGACAGTCAGCACAGGTGAGACCTGCCCTGCAGCTCAGAGGATCCCTTCCGGAAACCTCTGGTGGAAACCCTCTAGTTTCTGTCTCTGGCTTGGGGCCATTCTCTGCCACAGCACAGATGGAAACCCTGAGGACACAAGAACCTAAGAGCAGCCTGGGACAGGAGTCTTCTGTTTTCTGCCCGCACCCAGAACTGATCAGGGCCACAGAGCTACATACCCAAAAACAACCACAAGAGAGCAGGTCTCACAGGAGTACCTACATATCTGTGTACACAGAGAGAACTACTCTCCCAGGAGCACAGATACAGAGGCTTGCATGTCAGACAAGCCACAGTCAGAGACAGCAACACCAGCTAACACCAGAGATAACCAGTTGGCAAAAGACAAACACAAGAACATTATCAACAGAAACCAAGGCAACATGGCATCATCTGAGACAAGTTCTCCACAACAGCAAGTCCTGGATACCCCAACACACCAGAAAGCAAGATCTGGATTTAAAATCACATTTCATGATGCTGATAGAGGATTTCAAGAAGGACACAAATAGCTCCCTTAAAGAAATACAGGAGAACATGAGTCAAAAGGTAGAAGCCATTAAAAAGGAAACACAAAAATCTCTTAAAGAAATACAGGAGAACATGGGTTAACAGGTAGAAGCCCTTAAAGAGTAAACACAAAAATCCCTTAAAGAATTACAGGAAAACACAAACAAGTGAAAGAACTGAACGAAACCATCTAGGATCTAAAAACGGAAGTAGAAACAACAAAGAAATCACAAAGGAAGACAACTTTGGAGATAGAAAACATTGAAAGAAATCAGGAGTCATAGATGAAAACATCAACAACAGAATACAAGAGATAGAAGAAAGAATCTCAGAAGCTGAAGATACCATATAAAGCATCAAGTCAACAGTCAAAGGAAATGCAAAATGCAAAAAGCTTGTAACACAAAACATCCAGGAGATCCAGGACACAATGAGAAGACAAAACCTAAGGATTATAGGTATAGAGGAGAGCGAAGATCTACAACTTGAAGGGCCAGTAAATATCTTCAACAAAATTATAGAAAAAAACTTCCCTAACCTAAAGAAAGAGATGCCCATGAACATACAAGAAGCCTACAGAACTCCAAATAGACTGGACCAGAACAGAAATTCCTCCCGTCACATAATAATCAAAACACAAAATGTACTAAACAAAGAAAGAATATTAAAAGCAGTAAGAGAAAAAGGCCAAGTAACTTATAAAGGAAGACCTATCAGAATTACACCAGACTTCTCACCAGAGACCATGAAAGCAAGAAGATCCTGGGCAGATCTCATATAGACCTTAAGAGAACACAAATGTCAGCCCAGACTACTATATCCAGCAAAACTCTCAATCACCATAGATGGAGAAACCAAGATATTCTATGATAAAACCAAATTTACACAATATTTCTCCACAAATCCAACCCTACAAAGGATAATAGATGGAAAATGGCAATATAAGGAGAGCAACTACACAATAGAAAAAGCAAGATGGTAATCTTCTTTCAACAAACCCAAAAGAAGATAACCACCAGACATAAAAATAACATCAAAAATAACAGGAAGCAACAATCACTATTCCTTAATATCTCTTAACATCAATGGACTCAATTCCCCAATAAAGAGACATAGACTAACAGACTGGATATATAAACAGGACCCAGTATTTTGCCGCATACAGGAAATGCACCTCAGTCTCAGAGACAAACACTACCTCAGAGTAAAAGGCTGGAAAACAATTTTCCAAGCAAATGGTTCCAGGAAACAAGCTGAAGTAGCCATTCTAAAATCGGATAAGATTGACTTTTAACCAAAAGTCATCAAAAAAGACATAGAAGGACACTTCATACTCATTAACACAAAAATATACCAAGAAGAACTCAGAAAGAAGAAAGAACAATGTATGAATACTCTGGTCCTTCTTAGAAGGGGGAACAAAATTCCCACAGGAGATACAAAGAGTAAGTGTGGTGCAGAGTCTGAGGGAAGGACTATCCAGAGATTGCCCCACCTAGTGATCCATCCCATATACAGTTACAAAATCCAGACACTATTATTGATGCCCACAAGGACTTGCTGACCAGATATAGCTGTCACCTGGGAGGCTCTGCTAGTGCATGACAAATGCAGAGGGGACTCTCAGCCAGCCATTGAACTGAACACAGGGTCCCCAATGGGGGAGCTAGAGAAAGGTTCCAAGGAGCTGAAAGGGACACATAGGCAGTTGGATATAGAGGATAGCCTTGTTGGATATCAAAGGGAGGAGAGGCCCTTGGTCCTGGAAAGGCTCAATGCTGTAGTGTGGGGGAATGCTGGGACAGGGAAGTGGGAGAGGGTTGATTGGGGGATGGGGGAGGGGAGATGGGTTATGAGACTTTCAGAGGGGGAGGGGAACCAGGAAAGGGGACAACATTTGAAATGTAAATGAAGAATATGTCTAATTACGAAAAAGTAAAATAATAATAATAATAATAGGCAACAAATGGAGATCAAGCGGATACAAATTGGCAAAGAAGTCAAGGTATCATTATTTGCCGATGATATGATAATATACATAAGCAACCCCAAAAATTCTACCTGGCAACTTCTACAGCTAATAAACAACTTCAGCAAAGTGGCTGGATATAAGATTAACTCCAACAAATCAGTAGCCTTCCTCTACTCAAAGGATTAATGGGCTGAGAAAGAAATTAGGGACATGACACTTTTCACAATAGTCACAAACAATATAAAATATCTTGGGGTAACTCTAACCAAACAAGTGAAAGATCTATATGAGAAGAATTTCAAATCTCTCAAGAAAGAAATTGAAGAAGACTTCAGAAAATAAAGAGATCTCCCATGTTCATGGATTGGTAGAATTAACATAGTAAAAATGGCCATCCTACCAAAAGCAATCTACAGATTCAATGCAATCCCAATCAAAATTCCAACACAATTCTTCAAAGACATGGAAAGAGCAATTCTCAAGTTCATACAGAAAAACAAAAAACCAGGAGAGCAAAAACAACTCTTAACAATAAAAGAACTTCTGGGGGACTCACCATCCCTGACTGCAAGCAATGGTGATAAAAACTGTATGGTACTGGTACAGAGACAGACAAATCCGATCAATGGAATAGAACTAAAGTCCCAGAAAAAAAACCACACACTTATAGATAATTGATCTTTGACAAGGAAGCCCAAAACAATGGGAAAAAAAAGTATCTTCAATAAATGGCACTGGTCTAACTGGTAGTCAATATATAGAAAAATGAAAATAGATCCATATTTGTCACCTTGCACAAAGCTCACATCCAAGTGGATCAAGGACCTCAACATAAAACTGGATACACTGAATCTATCTAATAGAAGAAAAAGTGGGAAAGAGCCTTGAACTCATTAGCACAGGGGTGGGGTGGGGTGGAGAGGTTCTAAACAGAACTCCGATGGTTTAGGTCCTAAGATCAAGAATTGATATATGGGACATTAAGAAACTGAAAAGCGGGCTGGAGAGATGGCTCAGCGGTTAAGAGCACTGACTGCTCTTCCAAAGGTCCTGAGTTCAAATCCCAGCAACCACATGGTGGATCACAACCATCCATAATGAAATCTGATGCCTCTTCTGGTGCATCTGAAGACAGCTACAGTGTCCTTAGATATAACAATAAATAAATCTTTAAGTAGGAGTGAGCAGCAGAAGTCCTGAATTCTAACCCCCACCAGCCACATGATGGCTCACAACCATCAGTGTGGCTACAATGTACTCATATACATAAAATAAATAATTAAAAAAAAAGAAACTGAAAAGCTTGCTTAAGGCAAAGGACATAGTTAATAGGACAAATTAGCAACCTACAGAATGGGAAAAAAATCTTTACTAACCCCACATCTAATAGAGGGCTAATACCCAAAATATATACAGAACTTAAGAAGCTAATCTCCAAAAAACGAAACAACCCAATCAAAAAAATAGTGTATAGTGCTAAACAGAGAATTCATAACAGAGGAATCTCGAATGGACAAGAAGCACTTGTTCAAAGTCCTTAGTAATCAGGGAAATGAAAATCAAAATGGCCCTGAGATTCTACCTTACACCAAACAGAATGGCTAAGATCAATACTCAGGTGATAGCACATGATGACGAGAATGTAGAGAAAGAGAAACACTCCTCCATTGCCGATGGGATTGCAAACTGGTACAACCACTCTGGAAATCAATCTGGACATTCCTCAGAAAATTGGAAAGACATTTACTTGAAGACCCAGCTATATCACTCTTGGGCATATACCCAGAAGATGCCCCACCATGCCACAGGGGCACGTGTTCCACTATGTTCATAGCTGCCTTATTTGTGATAGCCAGAAGCTGGAAACAACCCAGATGTCCCTCAATTGAAGAATGGATACAGAAAATGTGTTTCATTTACATGATGGAATACTACTCAGCTATTAAGAACGAGGACATCATGAGTTTTGCAGGCAAATGGAACTAGAAAATATCCTGAATAAGGTGACTCAGACCCAAAAGAACATGCATGGCATGTGGATATCAGCCAAAAAAAGTACAGAATACTCAGGATACAATCCACAGAACTCAAGAAGATTAACAAGCCAAAGGGCCTCAATCCCACTTGGGAAGAAGAAAGCAATCATGGGTGATGGGGGAGACCTGAATGGGAGAAGGGACAGAGAGGGGAAAGGGAATATGATCAGGTATTGAGGGTGGGCAGAATCAGGAGYGAAGCCCTGAGGGCCACCAGAAAGAATGGAAACAGGCAACCAACCTGGGGAGGTAGGAGGTAAGGTGACCCTCTAGAATGTACCAGAGTCCTTGGAGATGAGAGACACTCAGGACTCAGAGGGGGAACCTTAGATGAAATGCCCAACAGTGGGGAGAGGGTACTTGTAGAGTTCACCTCCAGCAGAAAGACAGGGCTCAAGTGGGATGGGGTTGTCATCCCACAGTCAAAAACTCTGACCCAGAATTGTCCCTGTCTAAAAGAACTACAGGGACAAAAAAGGAGATGAGACTTAGGGAAAGAAGGTTCAATGAACAGTCCAAATTGATATCCATTTCAAAGAAGTCGGGGGAAGGAGAGGGAGAGAGGAGGGATAGGGAAGTAGAGAGGGGGAGGGAGAGGAGAATGGAGAGGGAGAGGGAGGTGAAGAGCAAGCACAAAAAATAAATCAGGATAGCTAAAATAATTCTGCTGGAGGTATTGCCATTCCTGATTGCAAGTTGTACTAGAGAGCTGTACTTACTACAACTCCATGGTATTGGCATAAAAAGATATGTAGATCAATGGAATTGAATTGAACACCCAGACATAAATCCACAAACCTATGTACCCCTGATTTTTTTTTATAAAGAAGCCAACTACACACTGGGGGCGGGGGGAGGGGGGAAGCCAGCATCTCTAACAAATGGTGCCAACCAAACTGGATGTCTGCATATAGAAGAATGCAAATAAACCCTGCACAAAATTCAAGTCCATGTGGATCAAAGACCTCAACATAAAACCAGACACACTGAATGAACCTGATAGAAGAGAAAGTGGGAAACAACAACATAATACTAATAGTGCAGGCACTACTATTAACAATAAATGTGACCTCATAAAACTAGAAAGTTTCTGTAAGGCAAAGGACACCATGAATCAGACAGAGGCAGCCTACAGAATGGGAGAAAAAATTGCCAATTTTGTATCCAATAGCAGGATAATGTTCAAAATATATAAAGAACTCAAGAAATAGATATCAAAAAAACCAACTTAAAAATGGATATATCTAAACAGAATTCTCAACAGAGAAATCTCAAATGGCTGAGAAAAAGTTAAATGTTCAATATCCTTAGCCATCAAGAAAATGCAAATCAAAACTATTTACACCTGTCAGAATAGCTACAATCAATAACACAGTATAACAGCACATGCTGACAAGGGTGTGAAGCATGGAGAACACTCATCCATTGCTAGTGAGAGTGCAAACTTGTACAGCCACTATGGAAATCAATATGGTGGTTCCTCAGATAACTGGGAAGTGATCTACCTCAAGACCCTGCTATATCATTCTTGAACATATACCTAAAGGACACATGCTCAACAATGTTTGTTGTCACTTTATTCATAATAGCCAGAAACTAGAAATAACCTAGATATGCCTCAACTAAAGAATAAGTAATGGAAATAAAAAGTTCAGGAAGAGACAGATGAGTTGCAGAGCACTGGGAAGTGGTATGAAAACCTTGTATAGTGCAAACTTCCTAAAATCTCTGAGGAGGACTCTAGTGAGAACTCCTAAGAATGGAAGATAGAGTCTGAACTGGCCATTTTTTGTAGCTAGACAAGGCTTTCAGTGGTGGGACTGGATTGCATTCAGTTGAGTTGTTGGCCCAGGGGATCCCTCGGAGATTCCTAAACAACCCAGGCTGATGTTAAGATAGAAGGTTGCTCTCTGAAAACTAACAGTGGGGCCCACTTGCTGAGGACATCTACATAGCTCATTGAACCTGGAGAGGTACAGCTGGTACCTGCGTGGAGTCTCCACCCCTATGTTCTAGTCTCTTTGGTGTGAGAAGGTACTTTGCAGAAGGTACTTACCAAAAGAGAAAGCTGGAACCTATCCTGCCCTACAAAATGTGCAGAGTTTGTGGGAGTGGCCACCCAATGTTTGGTTTAACATTAGACCCATGCCACAAGATGGAGCTCATGCCCTAAACTGCCTGAATGGCCAAGAACCAAAGACTGGCTAGCTCAGAGACCTAGGGTAGAACCAAATATAACTAGACAAAAACATAAAAAAAAAAAAAAAAAAAAAAGAAATGATCATTAATGATAATCTGCTATACTTACGGATCAATGCCTTGCCAGTCATTATCAGAGAGGCTTCCTCTGGCAGCAGATGCAAGTGGGTGTTCCAGGACCAGACATTATACAGATATCAGGGAGCCCGGTAGAAAAGGGAGAGGAAAGATTGTGGGAGTCAGACTGGACAGAGGACACCAGGAGAACATAACATCAAATAAACTAGGTAGGATTCACATGGACTCACAGACATGGAAGCAGCAAGCATGGGGCCTGCATGGGTCTGCAGCAGGTTCTCTGCATATATGTTATGGCTGTTAGCTTCATGCTTTTGTGGGACTCCTAACAATGGAGCAGAAGTGTCTCTGACTCTTTTGCCTATGCTTGGAACTCTTTTTCTCCTGTTGGGTTTCCTTGTCCAGCCTCTATATGAGGACTTTCGCCTTGTCTTATTGAATCTTGACTTGCTACCACCATTTGCACCAGGGAGCCAGGCAGCTCCACAGCCTTCTGTGCACAAACCCTGACAGAAGAGAGTTGGTCTCCCAGGAGTATGGACACAGGCTCACAGGCCCACAGGAGGGACAAGCTCCAGTCAGAGACAACAAGACCAACTAACACTAGAGATAACCAGATGGCGAAAGGCAAGCACAAGAACCCTACCAACAAAAACCAAGGCTACTTGGCAACATCAGAACCCAGTTCTCCTACCACAGCAAGTCCCGGATACCCCAACACACCGGAAAAGCAAGAGTTGGATTTAAAATCGTATCTCATGATGCTGATAGAAGGCTTCAAGAAGGACTTAAATAACCCCCTTAAAGAAATACAGGAGATCATGGGTCAACAGGCAGAAGCCCTTAAAGAGGAAACACAAAAATCCCTTTAAGAATTACAGGAAAACACAAACAATCAAGAGAAGGAACTGAACAAAACAGATCTCATACAGACCCTAAGAGAACACAAATGCCAGTCAAGACTACTATACCCAGCAAAACTCTCAATCATCATAGATGGAGAAACCAAGATATTCCATGATAAAACTAAATTTATACAATATCTTCCCACAAATCCAGTCCTACAAAGGATAATAGATGGAAAATGCCAACACAAGGAGGGAAACTACACCCTAGAAAAAGCAAGATAGTAATCTTCTTTCAACAAACCCAAAAGAAGATCCAGACAAACATAAAACTAACAAGAAGCAACAATCACTATTCCTTAATATCTCTTAACATCAATGGACTCAATTCCCCAATAAAAAGACATAGACTAACAGAAATATTTTTCATGTAAATCCTCAATTTTATCAGAAAATGTTCGTAATTCCTCTTTCA
>BDUI01000070.1:337818-383217 GCA_002335545.1 Apodemus speciosus
TGGGGGGTGGGGAAACCAGAAAAAGGGAAATGAAGTGTAAATAAAGAATATATCCAATAAAAAAAAACACACAAAAAATAATCTTTATTTTTAATAGCACATTGTGGTCTGAATGAGATATTTTCCACAGTCTAAGGCATTTGAATACTTGGCCTCTGGTCAGTGGTGCTTTTGGGGAGCTTTATGAGATGTGGCTTTTTTAGTAGAGGTATGCCCCCTGGGGGCAGGCTTTAAAACTTTTAAGACCCACACCATTTTGAGCCACTCTCTCTACTTTGTGCTTATGATTTAAAATGTGAGTTCTTGAACTCTCACCAAAGAAGTCTGTCTTTGTAGAAGATGTTAATTAACACAGAGACCCCAAATAAATAATGTCTGGAGAGTGGGAAACTTTGGAGCATACAACCCTGTATAGAATGTTCTCATCAAACCAGTCTCCTCAAGGCTCCTGGCTATGGGGGTAAAAGAGGCAGAAAACTGTAAGAGCCAAAGGTAGTAGATGACTCCAAGGAAACAAAACATATGAATACATATGTGTACATATGAATACAGAGACTGTCACACTGCACCAGTAAAAACCAGCCAGAATCCCAGCGGAATGGTAGGAATGCACTACAGGGGGACACCGGAGAGTGCTGATAATACACCACATAAGGAGTCACCAGAGAGTAGTGGCAATATACTGTAGGGAACACCAGAGAGTGGTGGGGACACCAGAGAGTGGTGATAATACACTACAGGGAGACATCAGAGAATGATGGTAGTGTGCTCTAGGGGGATACCAGAGAGTGGTAGTAATATATACCAACATAGGGGGACAGCAGAGAATGATGGTAGTAATACACTGCAGGCAACACCAGAGAGAGAAGTTTACAATTATACAGGAAAGCTGGAAGATGTGTATACTAAGTCATGCAACTCCAAAGGTTAGCAGGCTTCTATAACAACATTTGTCCTACAGCTAAACCATCTTATACTGAGACAAAAAAGAAATTGACCACCAGGTGAAAATGTAAAGGATTTGAAAATGGCTGGTGCACTCCAAACAAATCAGTGGAAAATTATTAAGGAATGTCATGACTCCTGCCTCCCGAGAAGAAAGGCAATAGCTGCTCTAGTCACTCAAGCCTTTGGGAGGAAAGGACAAAAATCCTCAAACAAGATAACCAGGAACTGTTATCTTTGCCTTTGTTGTGACCCAGGAGGTGGTTTCAAAGAACTACCCTTACTAAAACTCACGCAAAAGAGATGCAGATTCCCTGGGGAGTATTGACAAATAGATTTTATTCAGACATCCTTCTGTGGTAGAAGAATCCATTTGGACAGAAAAACCAAAAGAAGTTGTTGAGCCCTCATCAAAAAGAGTCAGTCCTCGTGTTGGATTCCTAACACCTCTTCAAAATAACAATGGGCTTTATTTATTTCAAAGTTATTTTCATGTTTGAGCCTATCATTCTGTGGGTAGGGAGCTTGCTGCACAAGCTTGAGGGTGAGAAGGATGGATCCCCGAAGCTCTTGTGGGTTTCAGGTGGGCTTTGTGACCATCTGTAATTCCATCACTCAGAAGGCAGATATAGCAGAAGCTGACACAGGGTAGCTAACATAGCCATTTCACGAGGTCTGGCTACAGATGAGAGACCCTGCCTTAATGAATAAGTTGGAAAGTGACTAATAGTGTCTTTGGAAGTCAGCTTTGCACCCTCATATGCACATGTGCGTGCACACACACGTGCACACACACTCAAACACACACACACAAAGTATACCCACATACATTTAACCATATATACATGTATGTACATTACACACATACACATAGAAAATATTTGGTTAAGAAAGGGAAAAGCAAGTTACCTAGAACTCCCTGTTCCTAGTGTTTCCTAAAGGACATTACACTATTATACTTGACTTAAAAGTCTTTTTCTTACATCCTAATGGTAAGAAGCAATTTTCATTCTCTGTTCCTACTTTAAACAATCAACAGCCAATGACTCAATATCAATGGCAGATTTTCCCACAAGGAATGAAAAATAGCCTCTGTATATGCCACTATAGTGTACATAAAGCATTTTAGTCAGTGCTGAGTAAATTTCTGAAAGTACTCACTATTCATTGTGTGAATAACATTATCCTCTCCAGCTCATCTAATCTTAATAATGACTTAAATGAGTGCTTAATTTTTATAGTAAATAAACTGAAAAAAAAGAAAATTTGAACATTGCTCTGGATGAAGTACAAAGCATTTAACTTATAAGTATTCAGGATACACTATTACTAAACAACAAATTTGCCATCAACATCTCCACTTAGAATTTCCCAAACAATGTACCTTCAATTACCTACCAAAAATATTTGAACTATGTCAATTATGTACATCTTTATCTGCCTATTACTCCTAAAGATTTAACTCTGATCTTTAATTTCTTTCTGGACACTCTTGGTTAAATTCCATAAGAAACATAACACTCAAAGAGTAGAGTTTTCGTTTATTAAATAATGCTGCTGCTGAAGTGGTAGCTCATAAAATGAATGCTTTATTTCATTATTAATTACTTATCCTTTCTTCCTCATCATTTACTGAAATTATATATCAACAAGGTGATGGTATTATGAACATGTATGCATGTCATAATTCTCTGAGACAATATGTAACTATTTATAAGAAAGTATAGATTTATAATATAATAATGTCTTAATTTACTTTTTTTGTTTTTTTTTTTGGATTTGGTTTTTTTTTTTGAGACAGGGTTTCTCTGTATAGCCCTGGCTGTCCTGGAACTCACTCTGTAGACGAGGCTGGCCTTGAACTCAGAAATCTGCCTGCCTCTGCCTCCCAGAGTGCTGGGATTACAGGCGTGCACCACCACCGCCCGGCCTTAACTTACTGTTAAAGAGCCTGCAGAAATCATTGTGCTATTAATATTAAATAAATGCAGATTTATTATTTGTCCACACCAATAATAATTGGTAGGTAGCATTAGCATAGTACTCAAGATCTATAAATAATCATTTACCCTAAAGATCTCCTTTTAATACTTTTTGACAATACCCCATGGATGTTACCTAAAATTACATCTAAAAATCCTATAGATATTGCTCTTATTGCTTTTATAGATGGCTCTTCAAAAGGACAAGGAACTTATACTTTATATACAAATTCTATATCCTCCACACAAGGTACAGACAGACAGACAGACAGACAGACAGACAGACAGACAGACAGACAGACAGAGAGAAATTTGTACCCACCACTGTAATCAATCAGCTTTTGTTAGATGTTTCTCATTTTTTGAATATTTTAACTGACTATGCATATTGTGCTCAAACTCTTTCACTTTTAGAAACTTCAAGACTTAAACCCAACTCACTGCTCATGTTATCTCACAATTATTTCTCTCCTTTCAGATGTCTATATGACAATGAGTTCAATGTTTTTTCATAACTCATTTTCATATTTATTCTCATTTCCCAGATTTTTGGGCCTATCAAAAGTCTCATGACCTTCTTCACTTTATCATTTTCTCATACCACAGTCATCTACTGACAGAATTAATGCTCAGGTTTTAAATGCTAATGCCGTTTAACAGGTATTACTCATATCTCAGAATTTGAACATTTGAGGTACGTTCATGTAACAATTTCTAATATGATTGTTGCTTCTGCTCACAGGGGTGGAACAAGGTCAGATGTCATTAATAATTCACTGGCACCTTTTCCTTTCAGAATTCCTTTACAGAATTTTGCAATTTATAGAAATTAATCATGTTACTGGAATCCTTTATAATCCACAGGGTCAAGCTATTGTGGAACAACACCATGAAATCCTTAAGTGGAAAATTTAAAAGGGAGGTGGTTATACACCCCACCTAAGTCCCCACATATTATGCTACATTTAGACATTCTAACTTTTTTTCTGCTTTAAAATATAATGTTTTTTGGCTGACCAACAGCATTTTCCCCATAAAGGAGACACAGCCTAAAATATATTTAAGAGGAAAGATCTAGAAACTAATCCATGGAAATGGTCCAGTTTTCTAACATTAGGAGAGATTATGCTTGTGTCTTTCCAGAAAATGAATGAAGTCCCAGATGGCTCCTACTCTGATGCATATGGCTAGGACAGTATCCCAGAGACCCCCAGACAAATAAAGACTCTGAATGGAGATAACAAACCCATTAACAAGAAGCGGAAGCAAACATAAAGGAACCTTGGGGAGGCAACAGAGACATAATACTACTGACCCCAAAATAATGCTCTTTTATTCACTAACTATATTACATGTTAATTCTCAGTTTGTCAGTATATAATGCAAATAAATTTTCTTGGAGGTGGGAATAAAAACACACCTTAATAAGAGACAGTATGGTACTGTTTGCCATGCTAAAGATTGTTTTTGTGCTTCTTCATTACCAGTCCCAGGAATGATTGCTCTAATACAAAGAGAGGTTTAAAGAATTGCCCCTATGATCAGTAAAACTACTAATTTTACAGCAAAAATTAAACTAGCAGAAATTAGCCAAGAGATGGGCAAATCTAGAACCACAGCTTTATAAAATAAGGGAACTATATATTTCTTGTTGCTTAAGCATAATCTTGCTTACCAATAACTTCCTGCCATGTGTTGCTTTAATGTATCAGATTTATCCCATACTATTGATGGTCAAATTAATGATCTGCAAAAGGAGATAAAATATCTCCAGTGACATTGGAACAGTCATTATGGTTAAGATGGCTTTACCCTTTTATTGGTTTTCTGTTAACTATTCTTATAATTCTGTTATGTTCATCTATAATAGTTAGACTAGCCACATACACAATGCACTAAACCATGGTGGGCTCTATTACAGCCACAATTTTCTCTTTAGAAAATAAAAAAGGGGGAGCAATATGAGGCATGTAGGTCCTTGAACTCACAAATAATCACTAGGGGAGCCCAGAATGTTAACACAAGTTTGTCCCTTCAAAGGAAGGGTCATATAACCTGCTATTCATCCAGAAGACTGGGAATGACTGTGGTTAAAAAACCTGCTAATCTTTGTGCTATCTGCGTAGCTAGAGACAACACCAGATCCTCCCCAAAACCCTTATCATAAGTTTGTTTTTTTCAGTCAATCTATAGAACCCAACTGTGATGTTTTATATATGCTTGGCCCAGGGAGTGGCATTATTAGAAGGTGTGGCCCTGTTGGAGTAGGTGTGCCACTGTGGGTATGAGCTTTAAGACCCTCTTCCTAGCTGCCTAGAAGTCAGTATTCTGCTAGCAGCCTTCAGATGCAGATGTAGAACCCTCAGCTCCTCCTACACCATGCCTGCCTGGATTCTGCCATGTTCCTGCCTTGGTGATAATGGACTAAACCTCTGGACCTGTAAGCCAGCCCCAATAAATGTCCTTAAAAGAGTTGCCTTGGTCATGGTATCTGTTCACAGCAGTAAAACCGTAACTAAGATACCATCTTTGTCATCACACATACTTTGCAAATATAGTCATGTCTGATATTTATTTAGCTTACTTTGTTCCTCAAGAAGATTTACATATGCTTTATTGTATATGTGGGATTATTAACTCAATAACCAGAATTAAGTTTTCATCAAATTGTGGTGTTCTTAAACATGCCTAAAATAAACAACTTGGAGTCAGACTCTAGAAGTTGCAACCAACACTGGCTACTGAGTGGTGTTGAACTGAACTGCCTTCTTGCCTCCCATGAGTCATCTATCTGCTAGCATTGGATGTCACCTTCACAACTTTCAATGGCACATTTTCTCCAATAAGACCACATAGCATCCCAAATACAGTACCCAAATGGGAACCAAATGTTCAAATACATGGAACTCATTGGGACATTCTCATTCAAACCACAACAATATGTAATCAAAAGAAGGTGCAATAGCCTGTGTTTGCTTTGGAGCCCTCTAGGACCTCATTGATAAATCACCCATATAGAACTAAGTGCCTTGTTGTGTTTAATAATGTCAACATAAGTGCCATGTTTAATAATCCATGTCTGCAAGAAGGAAAAAGTGGACCCAGGTTCTGGAAAGACCCAATGCAGCAGTGCAGGGGAATACCAGAACAGGGAAGTGGGAAGGGGTAAATAGGGGAACAAGGGGAGGGAGAAAGACATATGGGACATCTGGGGGGCGGGGAAATCAGAAAAGGGGAAATGAAATGTAAATAAATAATATACCCAATTAAAAAAAAAGCCAAAAAATAAATAATCCACGTCTGCTGGAAATAGCATTGTCCACCCATGCAGCATACTTCTGTTTGATCTCCTTTAACTTTTTTCAACTATAATTTCAGAAATTAGCTTAATAGCTTTAGAGTTCCACAAGACTTTTCATATACTCTTAGTTTTGGTCAATCCAACTCTTATACACTAGTCTCCCCCATCTATGCCCCCACCACCACTTAAATGTTTAATCCTCAATATTCCCCCACAACATCTTTCATATAAGTGTATAGTACTATCCCCTCCAATTATAGTGTTTAATTGTGTTTCAAGAGCAAATTTCCACACAAATTTTTCATATGTTCCTCCTCCAAGTGTTACCTTCAGATTTCCCCTATTTTCCCAAATGCCTCCTTGCTTAAACATTTCCATCTCCTAGTATTCTACCTCTCAACTTTGGTTATACCTTTATTCTACTCTTTCCTATCCTGCAAACTGTTACACTGCTGGCCATGGTGGCCACAGGAACCATACTGCATATACAAATAAACATATACATGTACACACACAAACAATAACCACATGTGCATGAACACACAATTTAAACATGTACATAATACAAATATACAAATACAGAAAACCAAAAAATATACAAAAAGCCCACACAAATATAAAATACGTATGTACATATATGTAAATATATACTTGCATGCAAATATATATACACATAAATGTACACATATACCACACATATTCGTATTTGTACATTTTCTTAGGGTTACTGTTGATGTGATAAAATACCCTGAACAAAATCAACTTGGGGAGGAAACAGTTTATTTCATCAGCAGTCCCATATAACATTTCATCATCAAAAGCAGTGAGTCCAGGAACTCAACCCAGGGTAGAATCCTGGAGGTAGGAGCTGAAGTAGAGACCATTGAGGGGTGTTGCTTACTGGCTTGCTCCTCATGGCTTGCTCAGCCTACTTTGTTATAAACCCAGGACCACCAGAGCAGGGAGAGCACCATCCACAAAGGCATTGGTTCTTTCCTATAAATAACTAATTAAGAAAATTCATGTTCTTCCAGTCCCAGGTGCTATGGGACCTGCAGGTCACCATGCAGTCATGGTCAAGTTCAAGAACAACACCACTCACAACAACTCTGCAAATGGCACAGAAATGGCATCAAGAAACCCCAGACACAAAGATATGAATCTCCTAAGGGGGATGACCCCAAGTTCCTGAGGAACATGCACTTTGCCAAGAAGCACAACAAAAAAGGCCTGAAGAAGATGCAGGCCAACAATGCAAAGGCAATGAGGGCATGTGAAGAGGCCATCAAGACCCTTATGAAGCCTCAGGCTTTCAAGCCCACGATGCCAAAGGGCCCCAGCTGCAAACTCAGCCATCTGGCTGTCATTGCTCACCCCAATTTGGGAAGCAGATTCAAAGCTACACGGCCAAGGGTCATAGGCTCTGCCAACCAAAGCCCAAAATTCAAAGCAAGGCAGAGCCACAAGGCCCAGGCTTCAGCTCCAGCTCAGGCTCCCAAAGGTGCCCAAGCCCCTGTGATGGCCCCATAGAAAAGGCTCCTGTCAATGTGAAGACAGATGGACTGCTTGGACACACTTACCTACACACTATTTGCAGATGACCAGTGTTTTTACAAATAAATTTAAGGCAAAATCTGTTTTAAAAATTCCCTACAGGCTTGCCGACAGCCTGATATTATGGAGACATTCGCTTAGTTGAGGTTCCCTCCTCTGATGATTCTAGTTTGTGTCGAGTTGACATAAATGAGCTAATAACTTGACTGCTGGAATGTAGACTTTGGGACTTTGGGTTAGGAAAACAGTTGAATGCTTTAAGTGGGGCTTCATGGGTCATAGTAGTAAAAGCATGGAAGATAGTGGTGCTGAGAGCAATGTAGCTTATGATGGTCCTGCTAAAGAAGTTTCAGAGGAGAATATTAGTAAGTGGCCTAGATATCATACTTATGATATTTTGGCAAAGGATGAGGTTACATTTTGCCCTTGTCTAAAAACTCTATCTGAGGCTAAACTGAATAGTTTGGAATCAATGGAATTGGCAGAAAAGATTTCAAGATAGCCTAGTATTGACTGAGTCATGTAATTACTAGTGGTTACTCTTGTGCAGAGCTATAATCTAAAGAAGCAAAATGAGGAAGGAAAAAGTACAACATGTACAGTTTAAAGAAAAAGGGATCATCAGGAAGTATAGTAGAGCTAAGTCCAGTGCTCAAAAACATAAAAGGTTTAAAGAAAGCCTATGCTAAATGGAACAAAGGGAGTGGTAACCTCAGGGCAAGATCCCATCCAGTTAAGCTTCCAAACTGTAGAAAGGAATAAAAGAATAGCTTAAATAGTGAAAGAACCCATCAACAACAGAAACCTAATGTAGATGTAACTGAACAAGGGACCCAAGTCCCAGCCCCAGCAATCAGAAGAACTTGGCATCTTCAGCCATGTTATTCTGGCTTTAGAATCAAGGATACAAGAAAGGGGTTAATATTTCTTGGTGGCTATGAAAAGTTGCTGAGGTCAGGCATGTGTCAGGTGTGTCCCTGCGTGGAATCCCAGAGAGGCCATTGTACGAAGCTATGAAGGTGAAGCCTGGATTGCTTTGGAGACCCTAAAGTGTTGGAGATGACAGAGCCACAGGTTACCTGTCAAGAAGAGCCTCTAATAGAATTTGGAACCAGCCCAAGAAAGAGAAGTGTGTTGCAGTCAACAAAGCTGAAAGGAGTTGGAGATCTGAAGAGCATTTTGAGATCAGACACGGAGATGCAGAATTTGTAGTTTGTCCAGATGGTTTTTTGGTCTTTCTTTAGTCCAGTATTTCCTCTCTATGCTCCCTTTCCTCCCTTTAGGAATGGTCATGATATTCTGTGTCATTGTATATTGGAAGTATGTGAGCTGCTTTTTAGTTTTGATTTTAAAAGTTCTTGACCACAGGGACTTGGGCAACTTAATGTAACTTGCTTATGCCTTCAAGACCATGTAGCCGATCCACTGGCTTCAGCCCACACATCAGTGAATAACCTCATATCTAGCCATTTCTTGTTCCAAACAAAATTAATGAGCATATACACTGCTGAAATTCTGTCCACTGTGAAGATTTCCCATCACTACTGTCCTTCAGAGTTGTCCCAGAAAGGGCTTGTAATTCTGCAGCTGTCCACTTCTAGGTGTCAGCTGCATAGATAGTATTTAGAACTTTCAGTAAACCAGGCACTAATCTTCTCTTCTTCACTCAACTGATCATAGAGCGCACTCATGAGGCTATAGGTTCATGTTTGGCAGCAGATAGCATCGTAATGGGAGTAGGAACCATAGGTGTTTGGGCAACTTCTTTGTGTAACTTCTCATGCCTTCAGACCTGCTCAGGTCCTAATCACACATACACCGCTTCCATTTGACAATAGATTGCTGCTGTGCATGTTCTACTTTATGACTTGGTGGGTCAGATAACAGCAAGCACATGATGGGTAGCTCAAGTCGCATGGTAATTTGGTGGCCCATTGTCAAACATTTTAGTTTTCATTGAAACTGAATAGCAGACCAAGAAATGTCTTTCAAAGAGAGAATAGTTTTTTTTTTTCAGATGACAGTAGAGCCTTGCTCCAAAATCTCAATATACTGTCCTGTGATTCACCTATGGGTCCCTGCAAAAGGATCCAAACAGCAACACCATCTGCTACTGAGATTTTAAGTACCATTGGTTCTACTAGGTCATATGGTCCAGTTGTAGATCAGGCTATGAAGAAGCTTGGACCCACTGAAAAGCCTTCTGTTCCAGGCCCTGAACAAAGCCAGCAGCTTTCTGAGTCACTTTGTATGTGGCCTGGAGTAAAACACTCAAAAGAGGAATGTGCTGCCTCCAGAATCCAAATGGGCCCACTAAATATTGTGTTTCTTTCTTGGTAATAGGAGGGGCCAAGCGCAATAAGTTATCCTTCTCCTTAGGAGGAATACCTTTGTATGCCCTACACCACTGAACTCCTAAGAATTTCACTAAGATATAAGTTAATAACCTTTAACTTTGGTTGGATTTATTTTCCTATCCTATGATGCACATAAGTGTTACCAATGAGTCCAAAGTAGTTGCTACCTCCTGCTTACCTGGTTCAATTAGCATAATGTTGTCAATATAGTGAAACAATGTAGTAATTTGTGGAAACAATTGAGATCCTTTCTAATAGAGCTTGAGAGTTAATACATGCTTGAGGTAAAGCTGTACATGTATACAGTTGGCCTTGTCAACTGAAAGCAAATTCCTTCTGGTGGTCCTTATAGTCAGGCACCAAGAAAAAAATATTTGCTAGAAATTGACTTGCTAGCAGAGCAAGGGAAAGCGGGCAAAAGTAAAAGCTTCCTTCTTCCATGTCCTTCTATAGTTTTCCAGCAGAAGTTGGGGCCAGATTAAAGGTATGTGTCTTCCCTCCTCAAGATCTGGATCAAAAGTGGATTTTCCTACTTCAGATTAAGCAAAATTCTCTCACAGGGGTGCCCTTCTGTTTGGGATTTAGTTAGTTGCAGATGTAGTCATGTTGACAACCAAGAACAGCCATCACAGCTATAATAGGCTCATATATGTGAAAGCTTAGTCATCACAAAGTGGTACTACTTAAGAAGGATTAGTAGGTGTGACCTGTTAGAATAAGTGGCCTTGTTGTAGGAAGTGGACCACTAGGTGTGACCTGTTAGAATAAGTGGCCTTGTTGTAGGAAGTGTACCACTAGGTGTGACCTGTTAGAATAAGTGGCCTTGTTGTAGGAAGTGTACCACTAGGTGGGCTTTGAGATTTCAAAATCCCAAGCCAGGCCCAGTGACTCTCTTTTTCCGCTTCCTGTGGATCCTGATATAGAGCTCTCAGCTCTTTCTCTAGCACCATGTCTGCCTGCACGCTGCCATGCAACCTGCCATAATGGTAATGAACTAAATCTCTAAAACTTTTAGCAAGTCCCAATTAAATGCTTTACTTTATAAGAGTTGCATGTCATGATGTATCTTCACAACAATAGAATAGTCACTAAGATAATTCCTTTGGTCAATGTAACTGTGTCCACGCTGATACCATGCTGTTTTTATAGCTCTGTAGGAGAACTTCAAATCTAGGGTGGTAACATTCCAGTCATTCTATATTAAAGATTGTTTAAGCTATACAAAGCTTTTTGTGTTTTCATATAAAGTGTAAAATTGTCTTTCAATTTGTGTGAAGAATTAATTTTGTTGGGAATTCTATGGGAACTGTGTTGGATCTGTAGATTACTTCTGGTAGGATGGCCATTTTCACACTACTAACTTTACTAATCAATGAGGCTAAAATATCTTTCTTTCTTTCTTTCTTTCTTTCTTTCTTTCTTTCTTTTTCTTTTACATTTTCTTCTTTCTTTCTTTCTTTCTTTCTTTCTTTTTTGGTGTCTTATTCAATTTCTTTCTTCAATGACTTAAAAGTTCTTAATCGACCTGCCCACACCAAGAACCTGCCAGCCTCCCAGAAGAGCCACAAGAATCAAAGACACAGGTGAGAATTTCACCCAAATATCCATGTCAGTTGGAACAACCACAGAGCCCAGCTAACATAGGGCTCACCTGGCCTGCCAAGCTCCACCTTCCTACTGGTCCAGCCAGACCAGTGGTCCTGATACCCCCTCACACCCCACAGCCTGCCTGCCTCCCAGGAGGCCCAAAGTAACCAGGGACACAGCCTGCCTGCCTCCCAGTAACCAAGGACTTCACAGTAACCAAGGACTCGGGAGGCCTGCTCTAACCAAAGACACAAGTGGCCCACCCTAATCAGAGATACCACTGCCTACTTCCAAGGAGGCTGGCTCTGGTCAGAGATACCCAGGCCAGTCAACACCAGAAATAACCAGATGGCTAGAAGAAGCACAGAATCATAAATGACAGAACCCACTGCAATTCAGTACCACCAGAACCCAGTTCTCCCACTTTAGCAAGCCCTGGAAATTCCAACATGTCTGAAAAGCAAGATAGTAACCTAAAAATCCCATCTCATGAAGATGATAGAGGCCTTTGAGGAGGATATAAAGAATTCCTTTGAAGAAATATAGATAAATAGGTAGAAGCCCTTAAAGGGGAAAAATTTAATCACTTAAAGAAATATAGGAAAAATACAATCAAGCAGGTAAAGGAATAGAATAAAATAGTCCAAGAACTAAAACTGGAAATAGAAACATAAAGAAAACACAAAGTGACGCAATACTGGAGATACACAATTTAGGAAAGATATCAGGAGTTTCAGAAGCAAGCTACAGAAGCAAGCATCACCAACAGAATACAAGAATTAGAAGAGAGAATCTCAGGAGTAGAAGATACCATAGAAAATATTGACACATCAGTCAAAGAAAATACAAAATATAAAAAACTCCTAACCCAAAATATCCAGGAAATTCAAGACACAATGAAAAGCTCAAACCTAAGAAAAATAAGAATAGAAGAAGGTAAAGAATCCCAGCTCGAAGGGCCAGAAACCATCTTCAACAAAATCATAGAAGAAAACTTTCCTAACCTAAAGAAAAAGATGGCCATAAATGTTCAAGAAGCTTACAGAACACCAAATAGATTGGACCAGAAAAAAATCTTCTCATCACATAATAATCAAAACACTAAATGCACAGAACAAAAAAAAGGAATTTTAAAAGCTGTAAGGAAAGAAGGCTAAGTAACCTATAAAGGCAGACCTATAAGAGTTACACAAGACTTCTCAACAACAACAACAACAACAACAAAAGCCAGGAGATTCTGGACAAGTGTCATCCAGACCCTAAGAGAACACGAATGCCAGCCCAGAATACTGTAACCAATAAACCTCTTAATTATCATAGATGGAGAAACCAAGATATTCCATGACAAAACCAAATTTAAACAATATCTTCCTACTAATCCATACCTACAAGATACTGAAACAAAATCTCCAGTACAAGCAGGGAAACTACAACCAAGAAAATACAAGAAATTAAATATTTTACAACAAACAAAAAGAAGAGAATCATACACACATAATACAACTTCCAGCAACAAAAATAACATGAACTAACAATCATTTGTCTCTAATATTTTTCAACATCAATGGACTGAATTCCCCAATAAAAAGATACAAGCTAACAGACTGGCTACATAAATAGGACCCAGCATTTTGCTGCATATAAAATACACACCTCAGTGACAAAGACACACACTACCTCAGAGTAAAAGGCTGGAGAAAAGTTTTCCAAGCAAATGGTGCCAAGGAACAAGCTGGAGATGCCATTCTAATATCCAATAAAATACACTTTTAACCAAAAGTTATCAAATAAGATGGGGAAGAACATTTCATACTCATCAAAGGAAAATTCCACCAAAAGAAAGTCTCAATTCCAAACATCTATGTCCCACATGCAAGGGAACCTACATCCATAAAAGAAACTCAAAACACACATTGAACATACCCAAACTTATGAGACACAATGAAAGCAGTGCTAAGAGGAAAATTAATAGGACTAAGTGCCCTCATAAAGAAATTAGAGAAATCCGCCAGGCAGTGGTGGTGCATGCCTGTAATCCCAGCACTCTAGGAGGCAGAGGCAGGCAGATTTCTGAGTTCAAGGCCAGCCTGGTCTACAGAGTGAGTTTCAGGACAGCCAGGGCTATACAGAGGAACTCTGTCTCGAAAAAAACAAATCCAAAAAAGAAAGAAAGAAAGAAAGAAAGAAAGAAAGAAAGAAAGAAAGAAAGAAAGAAAGAAAGAAAGAAAGAAAGAAACAAACAAACAAACAAAGAAACAAAGAAAGAAAGAAACAAAGAAAGGAATTAGAGAGATCCTACACTAGCAATTTAACATCACACCTGAAAACCCCAGAACAAAAAGAAGCAAACACACCCAAGAAGAGTAGTGGAAATAGTCAAACTCAGGACCAAAATCAATCAAATAGAAACAATGAGAATGGTACACAGAATCAACAAAACCAAAGGCTGTTTGGTTTTTTTGTTGTTGTTGTTGTTTTTTAGAAAATCAACAAGATAGATAAACCCCTAGCCAAACTAACTAACAGGTACAAAGACAGTATCCAAATTAGCAAAATCAGAAATGAAAAGGGGGGCATAACAATGGAAACTGAGGAAATTTAAAAAAAATCATCAGATCCTACTACATAAGCCTATACTCAACAAAACCAGAAACCTAGATGAAATGGATGATATTCTAGACAGATAACAGGTACCAAAGTTAAATAAAAGTCAGGTAAACTATCTAAACAGGCCCATATCCTCTAAAGAAATAAAAGTCATTAAAAACCTCATAAGCAAAAAAAGCCCAGGGCCAGATGGTTTTAGTGCAGAATGCTACCAGACCTTCAAAGAAGAGCTAATACCAATACTCCTCAAACTATTCCATAAAATAAAAACAGAAGAAACATTCCCTAATTCATTCTATGAAGCCACAATTACTCTGATACCTAAAACACACAAAAACCCAACAAAAAAAAAAAAAAAAGAGAACTGCAGAACATTTTCCCTTATGAATATCAATGCAAAAATACTCAATAAACTCCTAGGAAACCAATCCAAGAAAACATCAAAACCATAATTCACCACAATCAAGTAGTCTTCATTCCAGGGATGCAAGGTTGGTTCAATATATGAAACTCCATTAACATTATCCACTATATAAAAAAACTCAAAGAAAAAATCGCATGATCATCTCATTAGATGCTGAAAAAAGCATTTGACAAAATACATCACCCCTTTCATGTTAAAAGTATTGGAGAGGCCTTCCAGTCACCATCTGCACCTTGGAGCTGAGGCTGTTCAACAGCCTGTCATGCTTGGGTCCTGCCAGGAGAAAGATGGTCTCCCAGAAATACTCTCCCTCTTGTGGTCAGAAGAGAGCTTTCCACTTTCTTTCCAATAAATGTCCAAAGCAGGACCAGCTAGGAGCACACAGAGCACAGGAACGGTGGAGCAGCTGAGACAGGATCCTTTCAGTCTCCATCTGAGGAGACTGGGGCTATTCCACAGCCCTGTGTACACTGGTCTCACCAAAAGAAAGCTTATCTTCCAGGAGTGCTGATGCAGGATTACAGGCCCACAGGAGGGACAAGCTCCAGCCAGAGACAGCAAGACCAACTAACACCAGAGATAACCAAATGGCAAAAGGCAAATGCAGGAATGTTACCAACAGAAATGAAGGCAACATGGCAGCATCTGAACCCAATTCCTCCACCATAGCAAGTCCTGGATGTCCCAAGACACCAGAAAAGCAAGATTTGGATTTAAAATCACAGTTCATGATGCTGATAGAGGATGTTAAGCAGGACATAAATAACTCCCTTAAAGAAATACAGGAGAACACAGGTAAACAGGTAGAAGCCCTTAAAGAGGAAACACAAAAATCCCTTAAAGAATTTTGTGTAACCCAAAACATCCAGGAAATCCAGGACACAATGAGAAGACCAAACCTAAGGATAATAGGTATAGAAGAGAGCAAAGATTCCCAACTTAAAGGGCCAGTAAATATCTTTAACAAAATGATAGAAAACTTCCCTAACCTAAAGAAAGAGATACACATGGACATACAAGAAGCCTACAGGACAGCAAATAGATTGGACCAGAAAAGAAATTCCTTGTGTCACATAATAATCAAAACACCAAATGTCCTAAACAAAGAATATTAAAAGAAGAAAGGGGAAAAGGTCAAGTAACATATAAAGGCAGACCTATCAGAATTACACTAGACTTCTCACCAGAGACTATAAAAGCCAGAAGATCCTGGGAAGACCTCATACAGACCCTAAGAGAACACAAATGCCAGCCCAGGCTACTATACCCAGCAAAACTCTCAATTGCCATAAATGGAGAAACCAAGGTATTCCATGACAAAAACAAATTTACACAATATTTCTCCAGGAAATGGTTTTTTGAGAAAATCAAGAAGATAGATAAACCCTTAGTCAGACTAACCAGAGGGCACAAAGACAGTATCCAAATTAACAAAGTAATGAAAAGGGAGAGATAACAGTATCTTAGGAAATCCAAAAAATCATCAGAATCTACTACAAATGTCTATACTCTATAAAACTGTGAAATCTAGATGAAATGTGTGATTTTCTAGACAGATACCACATATCAAAGTTAAATCAAGATCAGGTAAACTATCTAAAGAGTCACATAGGAAATAGAAATATTCATCAAAAGCCTCCCAACCAAAAACAAAAACAAAAACAAAAACAACAAAAAAAACAAAAACACCCAGGGCCAGATGGTTTTAGTGCAGAATTCTACCACATCTTCAAGAGTTAAAACCAATACTCCTCAAACTATTCCACAAAATAGAAACAGAAGGAACACTACCTAATTCATTTTATGAAGGCGCAGTTACTCTGATACCTAAAACACACAAAGTCCTGACAAAGAAAGAGAACTTCAGACCTATCTCTTATGAATATTGATGCAAAAATACTCAATGAAATTCTCAAAAATGAATCCAAGAGTACATAAAAACCACCATTCACCACAATCAAGTAGGCTTCATCTCAGGGATGCATGGGTGGTTCAATATATGAAAATCCATTAATGTAATACACTATATTAACAAACTCCAGGGAAAAGGCCACATGATCATTTCATTAGATGCTGAAAATGCATTTGACAAAATTCAACATCCCTTCATGTTAAAAGTCTTAGAAAGTTCAGGAATTTATGGCATCTAAACCAATAAAAGCAGTTTAGGTTTTATATATGCAAACCAACAGCCAATATAAAATTAAATGGAGAGATACTTGAAACAATCCCCCTAAAATCTAGGACAAGTTTGTCCACTCTCTCCCTATCCAATATAGAACTCAAAGTTCTAGCCAGAGCAATTAGACAACAAAAGGAAGTCAAGGTGATACACAATTGAAAAGGAAGAAATCAAAGTATCACTATTTGCACATGATATGATAGTATACATAAACAACCCCCAAAACTCCACCAGAGAACTCCTAAAGCTGATAAACAACTTCAGCAAAGTGCCTGGATATAAAATTAACTCAAAGAAATCAATAGCCTTCCTTTCATAAATTATAAACAGGCTGAGAAAGAAATTAGGGAAACAACACCCTTCATAATAGCCATAAATAGTATAAAATATCTTGGTGTACCTCTTACCAAGCAAGTGAAAGATCTGTATGACAAGAACTTCAAGTGTCTCAAGAAAGAAACTGAAGAAGACCTCAGAAAATGGAGAGATCTCCCATGCTCATGGATTGGGAGGATTAACATAGTGAAAATGGCCATCTTACTAAAAGCAAAATACAGAGTCAATGGAATCCCCATCAAAATCCCAACACAATTCTTCACAAACTTGTAAAGAACAATTCTCAACTTCATATGTAAAAACAAAACCAGATAACCAAAACAATTTTCAACAAAATAACTTCCAGGGTGTCTTAGTCAGGGTTTGTATTCCTGCACAAACATCATGACCAAGAAGCAAGTTGTGGAGGAAAGGGCTTATTTGGCTTATAGTTCCAAACTGTTGTTTATCACCAAAGGAGGTTAAGACTAGAACTCAAGCAGGTCAGGAAGCAGGAGCTGATGCAGAAGCCACAGAGGGATGTTTCTTACTGGCTTGCTTCCCCTGGCTTGCTCAGCCTGCTCTCTTATAGAACCCAAGACCACCAGCCCAGAGGTGGTACCACACACAAGGGGCCCTGCCCCCTTATCACTAATTGAGAAAATGCCCCACAGCTGGATCTCATGGAGGCACTTTCCCAACTGAAGCTCCTTTCTCTGTGATAACTCCAGCCTGTGTCAAATTGACACACAAAACTAGCCCAGTACACAGGGAAATCACCATCCCTGACCTCAAGCTGTACTACAAAGCAATAGTGATTAAAACCACATGGTATTGTTACAGAGACAGACAAGTCAATCAATGGAATAGAATTGAAGAGCCAGAAGTAAACCCATGTACCTATGGACATTTGATCTTTGACAAAGAAGCCAAAAACATACAGTGGAAAAAAGAGAGCATCTTCAATATATGGTGCTTGTCTAACTGGTGATCTATATGTAGGAGAATGAAAATAGATCCATATTTATCATCCTGCACAAAGCTTAAGTCCAAGTGGGTCAAGGACCTCAACATAAAACCAAATACACTGATTCTAATAGAAGGAAAGTGGGAAAGAGCCTCAAACTCATTGTCATGGGGAGTGGGGGTTGGGGATTGGGGGTGAGGGGGATTTCCTGAACAGAACACCAATGGCTCAGGCTCTAAGATCAACAATCAATAAATAGGACCTCATGAAACTGAAAAGCTTGTGTCCTATTGACATAGTCAATAGGACAAATTGGCAACCTAAGGATTGGGAAAAAAATTTTCACATAACCCTACATCTGATAGAGGGTTAATATCCAAAATATATAAAGAACTTCAGAAGTTAACCTCCAAAAAACCAAATAACCTAATTTCAAAATGAGATACAGAGCTAAACAGAGAATTTATAACAGAAGCACTTAAATGGCTGAGAAGCACTTAAATATATGTTCAAAGCCCTTGGTCTTTAGAGATGGAAATTAAAATGACCCAGAGATTTCACCTCACACTAGTGAAAAGCTAAGATCAAAAATCATAATAGCTAAGATAAGAAACTCAGGTGAAAGCAGATGCTGGTGAGGTTGTAGAGAAAGAGAAACACTCCTCCATTGCTGGTGAGATTGCAAACTGGTACAACCACTCTGGAAGTCACTTTGGTGGCTCCTCAGAAAATTGGAAATACATCTACCTGAAGACCCAGCTATACCACTCTTGGGCATATACCCCAAAGATACCCCATCATACCACAAGGACACATGTTCCACTAAGTTCATAGCAGCTTTATATATAATATAGTCAGAAGCTGGAAACAACCCAGAAGTCCCTCAACCAAAGAATGGATATAGAAAATGTGGTTCATTTACACAATGGAATAATATTCAGCTATTAAAAACAAGGGCATCATAGATTTTGCAGCAAATGAATGGAACTAGAAAATATCATCCTGACTGAGGTAACTCAGACAGAAAAGGACATACATGGTATATACATGGTATGATTAGTGGATATTCTCCAAAACATACAGAATACCTAAGACACAACCCACAGACTGTAATACATTTAACAAGTAGAAAGACTCCAATGTGGTGCCTCAATTCCACTTAGAAGGGGGAAGGAAATAATAACAGGAGACAGAGGGAGGGAGGGATCTAGGTGGGGGAGGGGAGGAAGCAGGGAAAGAGGGAACAGGTTCAGGTATTGGAGGGAGGACAGGAGAGAAGCCCAGAGGGCCAAAAGAATGAATGGAGATAAGCAGCATCAGGGGAGGGGGCACCCACTAGAAAATACCAAAGAGCCAGAAAGTCAGAGACTCTAAGGATTCAATGGGGGTGACCTTAGCCAAAATGCCCAACATTGGGTAAAGGGAACTCAAAGAGCCCTCTTCCAGTAGATAAAGAGGGTGTCAAGTGGAGAGACACAGTTACTAACACACAGTCAAAATTTCTGACCCAGATCTATCCTTGTCTAAAAGAACTTCAGGAATAAAAATTGAGAAGAGACTGAAGGAAAGGTAGACCAATAATTGGCTCAACTTGGGATCCATCTCATGGGAGGGCACCAAGGCCTGACACTATTACTAATGCTATGATGTGCTTACAGACAGGAATCTGGCATGTCTAGCTTCTGAGAGGCGCTACTAGCAGCTGACAAAGACAGAAGCAGATACTTACACCCAACCATTGAACTAAAGTCAGGGACCCTTATGGTTGAATTAGGGGAAGGTCTGAAGAAACTGAAGGGGAGAGCAACCACTTAGGAAGACCAACGGTCTCAAGTTACCCAGACCCCAGGGAGCTCCCTGAGACTGAGCCACCTACCAGGAGCATACAAGGGCCAGTCTGAGGTCCCTGGCACAAAGATAGCAGAGGTCTGCCTGGTCAGGCCTTAGTGGGAGAAGATATGCCTAATTCTTGAGAGTTGAGGCTCCATGGAAGGGGGAGTCCAGGGGGTACCCTCTGGGAGGTAAGGGGAGGAGGAATGGGATGAGAAACTTTGGGATGGGGGGGCCGAGTGGGGGGAATAACAACAGGAATGTATATAAATAAAATAGTAAAAATTGGAAAAAAGTTGTTAATCATGTAAGTCTTTCACTGTTTTGGTTAGAATTATCCCAAGATATTTTTTGTTTCCTGGTGGAATTTTTGGGGTCTTTGATATATAAAAGCATATGGTTTGCAAATAAAGATTCTTTGACTTCTTTCTTTCCTGTTTATCTTCCCTTGATCTCTTTCAGTTGTCTCATCGTTCTTGATCAGACTTCCAAGCGCTATATTGGCTAGGTATGGAGAGTGAACACGTTTCTCTTGGCCCTCATTTTAGAACTGCTTGGAGTTCGCCTGGCACAGGGACACGCCCTCAACACCTACACAGATTCCAAATATGCTCTCCATACCCTCTTGCCCCACGCCGCTATCTGGAAGGAGCTCAGGTTACTTACCACAACAGGAGGATCGGTAACTAATGCAAACCACATTTTGGCAGTGCTAAAAGGCTCCCATCTCCCCACGGCTATTGGGATTGTCCACCACAGATCCCGCCAGACAGATGATTCTATTGTCTCCAAGGGAAACAACCAAGCTGATGAAGCAGCTAGAGCTGCTGCCCTTAGGGGTCTGGACTCAGCTCACCCTCCTCAGGACATCCTTACACCACAACCCACAACCCACCTTTACCCCCACACTCACCAAATTATGTCCTATTTTCACCAACTCTTTTACCCTAACTGCCGAGCGTTGTCTTCTTTCGTCAAGACCCACCTACAGCCTACTCCTCAATACTTAAGTTTCGTAAAACCTATCACTGCAAAATCTGCCAGATGTCAGACTCCAACTCGAGGTATCTTAGCACAACTTTTCCTACCCATTAGGCTGGAGGCTCCCTTCCTGGAACTGACTGGCAACTTGACTTTATCCACATGCCCATTGTTAGACGTCCATTGGTGGACACCTCGGGGTGGGTGGAGGCATTTTCCACAACTAACAAAAGGGCTCAGACAGTCTCTGATCTCCTCCTCTGAGAGATCATCCCCCACTTTGGTATCCCAGCCCCCCTCCAGTCAGACAATGATCCTGAATTTAATTCCCAGATTTCTCGGAGTCTATCTAAGGCCCTAAACATCCCCTGGCATTTTCATTTTCCCTACCACCTTCAACCTTCAAGTAAGGTAGAAAGAACTAACCGTTCTTTAAAAAACACTCTTGCTAAGCTGTCACAGGAACTTCACCTTGACTAGGTAAAACTCTTACCTCTGGTCCTTTTCAGGCTCCAAGTTCTCCCCAAGCGACCTCTTCTCATCTCACCCTTTGAACTCATGTATGGATGTTCAGTCTTAACTCCTGGTCTTTCACCTAAATGCTCTCCCCTCCCAGACTACCTACTCACCCCAGTGCTTTGCCACCTCCGTTCTCTCCTATGGAACTTTGCTGACCACCATCTACCATGGCCATAGACTGTCCCCTGTCCAACAAGGTTGCCTGCCAACCTTGGAGACCAAATCCTTCTATCCCCCGCAGATCATCTTCCCTCATCCCGCTCTCCCAAATGGCAGGGCCATTTTAAGGTAATTCTCTTGACCTCTACAGCTGCGAAACTCAAGGGACTTTCTCATTGGGTCCACCTGTCTGTCTCACCTCAAGCCTTTCATCCCTCCACCTAAAAATGACTTTTCTTCATACACATTGTCCCTAACAGGACCCTGCTCTGTTAAGTTCTGGAGGACATCAAGACCACCTACCTTGTCCCCAATCCCAGAACATGAGACTCCACTCCGTCAGCCAAACTCAACCTCACTGGATTAGACATGGGTTTCTCGTCTTGCCTCTGCTATTCATTTCCATTCAGTGTAGCCCTTATATCTGGAGATTCGAGGCCCAAGAAACCCCACAGATAACAGTCTTTCCAAATAGGGTCAGGAAACTGCTCCATAACCGGATGCCAGGAATGGATCCAAATTGCTATCATCACTGTATCTGTTATCTCATTTAAATATTTTGATCTCTATACTTGCTTTCTCTTTGACCAGACAAAAGATTATTGTAGAAAATGGCCAGAAAAATATGGAGGCTGCCCATACTGGTCTTGTCAGATACATATGCTAGGCTCACAGACCAATCATTACTTCTATCAACACCCGCAAGACACTCTTCTACATACAAGACCCGTGGGATTCCAGGTGGGAGACAGGAGTTGATGGTAAGCTCTACCGTAAAAATCAACCCATGTCCCCAGTAAGTACTATCCATATCCAAAGAAAATATGTCTTAATTTCCAAACCCCTAGATATCAGAAAAGTAGGAGAAGTAATCAAACACTCCTCCGAGGTCCTTACCTCTTTGGCATCACCCCTCTTAAATGGCACTAGCTTGTCATATCACCTTTTGCTTCAGACGTTGATCTTGGTGTACCAACTCTTTAATGTCACCAGGCCTGGTCAATTTAAAGATTGCTGGTTATGAGTATCCCCTGGAATTAATTCACAATTGCCACTTGGCCGGTGATACTGCCAAGTAACTTTACCTCACCTTTTCTCAGCTGCCCTGACTCTGATGTTACCATGACTCCATACCTTACCTCTATTCCTCTCTTTGGCATGGCAAACTGTTTAAAGACCTCTGGGACACGTTCTATAGGAATGCTAAGTTACCTAGACTGCAATAGAACCATAACCCTTGATATATCATATCTGCTACAACACTCTGCAGTCTAGAACACATCAATTCTTTGTGGCACTCATCATGTTGTATCATCGCCTACCCACCAGCTGGTCTGGAGTTTGCATGTTGGTACTCCTTTTCCCTAACCTGGGAGTAATCCAGGGAAATGAGCCCCTGCCAATCCCAGTTGTAGTAGGAAGTTCAGGTCGTGCTACTCGTGGCTGCTGTGGGAAGAGCCATAGGTGTTGGTACTGGAGTTGCAGGGGTAATGACTTCCATGACCCAATATAGTACATTCACTTCCCAGTTTGAAAACAGTCTTCAAGAAATGACTGAAACTGGCCTTACTATCCAGAAAAAGATTAATTATTTGGCAGCCGTGGTGCTTCAGAACCGATGGGGGCTAGATGTCCTGACAGCTAAAGAAGGTGATCTTTGTCTGTTCCTCCAAGAAGAATGCAGTTTCTATGTCAACCAATCCAGGATAGTGAGAAATAAAATACAGAAGCTACAGTCAGACATAAATTTCAGGGAATGTGAGACCTCCAGATCTGGGATTTTCAAAAGCCCCATATGGAGTGGACACTCCCTTTTGTAACGCCTTTTCTAGTCATCCTCCTGGTGTTATTATTCGTTCCCTGCCTCATTAATCTTGTTTCTACATTCCTTCAATGACAAATACAAAAAAATTCTAACCAAACTATTAATCAGTTCCTGTTACAAGATTACCAGGTGCTGCCCACAGAAGAGCCGCTGTCCACAGAGGAACCTGATGGGAATGTTTACCAAGTGGATCTCGATGGTGAAAGTCAGTTACACCCTAAAATTGATGACATCCCTAGACAGCAGGAAACAGCTTATGAGACACGATGCCCTTGTTCCCTTTCACCATCGGCTTCTCCCCTTTTATTCTTTTCTTTATAATAAGAAGGGAAGAATGTTGGTATCAGGACCTCTGAAACCTGTGACATCACGTAGGCGACAGTGTGACCTGCACACCTGTTGTCAAGGCAACAGCCACCATATTCCCAGAATCCACTTGGCTCACCTCCCACCTTTCCCTGTGACTATGTCACCATCCACATATAAAGGCCCCTCTGATCTCTCTCTCTCTCTCTCTCTCTCTCTCTCTCTCTCTCTCTCTCTCCTTCCCCCTCTCTCTTTCTGCCACCACCTTGCCCTTTCCTCTCTTAATAAACCTCAGGTGGAACTGTTTGGCCTGGTGTGGTCTTTCAGAAGCCACTCAATGGTCACAACACTAAGATTACTTACTCTTTTTGTCTTCTTGAGTACTTATAACCTCTCCAGACTGAAGTTTCCCTTCTAGTGCCTCCTGTAGAGCTGGAGTGGTAGGCAGATATGCCTTAAGTTTAGCTATCTCATGGAATGCTTTACTTTCTCTGTCTATTGTGCTTGAAAGTTTTGCTGGGTACAGTAATCTAGACTGGCGTCTGTGGTCTCTCAGAATTTGTAAAACATCTGTCCTAGCCCTTCTGACTTTTAAAATTTCTGTTGAGAAGTCAGGAGTTAGTCTAATGGGTCTGCCTTTCCTGCTATAGCTTTTAGTATCCTTTCTTTTGTACGTTTAGTGTTTTGATTATTATGTGTCATAGAGAAGTTCTTTTCTGGTCCTGTCTGTTTGGTATTACACATGCCTCTTGTACCTTAATAGGTACCTCCTTTGGGATAGTTTTTTCTATTTATATGAAAAACGAGACCGGGATTTTGATAGGAATTACACTGAATCTGTAAATAGTTTTTGTAGAATGATTCTTTCTGCAGTGTTAATTCCATGAACCCATGATTATAGGATGTCTTTCAATTTTCTAGTGCCTTTCTCTATCTCTTAAGGGTTTAAGTTTTTCATTATGGAAGATATTCATTTGTTGATTAGGTTTCTAAATATTTTATTTTCTTTGAAGATATTGTGAATGGGAGTGTGTCCATGGTCTCTTTCTTCATCTGTTTATTGTATGTGTATAGAATTGCTATTGATTTGTGCAATTTGATTCTATATCCTACCATATTACTGAAGTTTCTTACTGTTTTTAATTTTCTGACAGAATTTGAGCTCTAGTGTCACCTGTAAATGGAGATAGTTTGACTTTTTTCTTTATTCATATTAATAAGAGATTGTTTTTGTTTGTTTTTTGTTTTTTTAACAACCCACACTCTTTCAGTGGAAGTGTTTGCACTGTTCAAGAAGAAATAGATTGAAATATGATTCAGCTTTTACTTTTTATAATAGAATGAAATTCTGGGCCCATTCATGTTCAGTTCCCAATACTCCACTGAAAACAGAATAGCAACTACAAAATAACCACTATAGTAAGTTTGCTATGAACATACAGATATAATCAGATATGAAAACAAACATTCTTTAAATTCCCTTCCTGTCGTGACCTAAAGGAACTCTGATGCTACATCCTACGCTGAATTATTAGTTATTCCAGGTATCAGTGGAGAGCAGAGTGAAACTAGTGGGTAGATAGAAAAAGTAAAAGGAGGGAAAGTAAATAGAAGAGGTAATCAATGGGGTGATATAGATGGATGAAGCATTTTGGTAGAATATAGAACAACAACAACAGAAAGACAAAGATAAAAAAAATAACCTAAACGAATTTTTGGTTTAAGGAGGCTGAGACACAGATATATCTTAGTTAGGGTTTTATTGATGTAAAGGAACACAACAATCATGGCAACTGTTATAAAGGAAAACATTTAATTGAGGCTAGCTTACAGTTGTAGAGGTTTAGTCCATTATCATCATGGTGGGAAGCATCGTCCAGTAAGGTGGTAGAAAAAGATCTGAGAGTTCTACATTTTGATCTGAAGACAGCAGAAAGAGACAGCATAGTCTCCTTCACACTGGGTGTAGCTTGACCCCAAAGTTCTGCCTCCACAGTTACATGTTTTCTCTAACAAGGCCACATCTCCTAACAGTGCCATTCCCTATGGCTAAGTATTCAAGCACCTGAGTTTATGGGGCTATTCGTATTCACCACCACAAGAAACAACACAAAACCGGGCTAGATTGTGTTCTTTGGGAAAACCTATTAACTTTTTAATGTAAGCACTTAGAGTTATGAACTTCCTTTATGGAGTTTCTTGGCTGTGTACAAGAAGTTCATTTTATTCTAGGAGTTTAATTTCCTCTGAGTTCTTCAGTGACTCATTGTTCATTCAAAAAAGTATTGTTCACTCTCTGTGCTGACTAGATTTATGTTAAGTTGACACAAACTATAGTCATCTGAGAGAAGGAAACATTGATTGAGAGAATGCCTCCATAAATTCAGACTGTAGGCCAACCAGTAGAACTTTTTCTTAATTAGCGATTGATGGCAATGCCCCTTGTGGGTGGGTGCTATCCCTTGGCTCATGGGTTCTATAAGAAAGCAGGTTGAGCAAGCCATGGGAAGCAAGCCATTAAGCAGTACCCCACAACCCCATGGCCTCTGCATCAGCTCCTACATCCAGGTTCCTTTCCTGTTTGAGTTTCTGTCCTAGTTTCCTGCAGTGATGGACTACAATGTGGAAGTGTAAACCCAATAAACACTTTCCTCCCCAACTGGCTTTGTTTTGTGGTGTGGTTCATCACAGCAATTGTAACCCTAACTAAGAAAGTCTTCAAGTATTTGTGTTTCTCTGTTTAATCTTGCTATGATTTCCAGTTTTATCCCACTTTGATCTTTGGAAAGTCAGTTATGTCAAATGATGTTTTGCAGGGGCACACATGTAAGAGCATTTCTTGGTAAAGCAGACACATAAAAGAATGTTTTCCTGAAGCAGACACAGGTGAATGGATGTTTTGTTATAGCAAACGTGAAAGGACACATAATGCAGTATAAATGTGACCCCATGGACAGTGGGAGCTGGAGCACTGGTTTGGTTTGCTCCACCTTGGTATTCTTTGCTAACACATCTGTACTGGTTCACCTTACATACATCATTGAGCTCCACTTGTGGTAACCCCACTATAGACAAAAACTTGGCAAAGAACTCCTCATGAGGTTCCCCAGACATGCTTCAGCAGCCTTGGGCCAGTTGGCAAGCCTTGCAGTTTCTTCAGGAGTGAGCTGTTTCCTGCATGGTGTTTGCCTGCCAAGAGGACCGGGCTGCAGCTGCTGATTCGTGTGTGGCGGGTGTGTGGGGGGGGTGGGGGGGGGAGGGAGCGTGCGGAGGCAGGTTCCCTATATGAGAGCTCTGGCACGCACAGCCTGAGGGGATAGGAAACCGGCAGGACCAAACAGACCAAACCGCGATAAGGAGCGCTGGCGCGGTGTCCTTATAGGGTGAGCAGGCCCGAAGGCCTATGGGGCCAGAGACTGCCCGTGTTAGCGGAGATTTTGCCTGGCAGGCGGGGCGGTGTGAACGGCTGAGAGGAGGCTGGCTTAGATCCTTTCCTATGGCAGCTGGAAACGCTGAGGCCTGCTCTGTGCTTTTACGTGGCGGGTTTAATAAAAAAAGACAGTTTATAGTTTTATGCTTTATTATTGAAAGAATAAAATGAAAAAAGGAGGAAGAAAAGACAGAGAGATGAGGGATGGCCATGACCACGTGGAAGAGATAAGTAAAGAGTGGGATGAGAGAGCGGGGTAAGAGAGCGAGGAGGGGCAGGATGCCTCCACATACAGTAAGCTCAGTTACCTGGCAACAGGTACCGAGGGGCGGGGAAAGCTTGGCTGTAGCCAAGTGACTGCAGAGGTGGAGTCCAGCCGGAACAGTAGGGTGTGGGGCGTGGCACAGAGACTGACTGATGGCCACAGGATTATGGAGTCTCTGGAGTGGCCTTGCGCAACCAAGCTACACACACCACGGTCCCACAGATTCATATTTGGTGTTTGCTACAGGACTAAATTGCTGATAAAGAAGATTAAGCTCAATCCCCAAAACTATTGCTAAACAGGTACACTTCCCCCATATCCTAATAACTTTTCTCCTTCAGTACCTCTGGTGGGTGGTGGGCAAGAGGGGAGGTTGAATGCTTCCTAAAATAGGCTGCAAAAAAATTTAAGCCTACGATTATCTGATAGGATATAGGGCATTGTTTTCTTTGTCTATCATCTTTCTTTTCATTTATTAAGGTTTGCTTCGTGCCGCTACAATGTACTCATTCTCAAGATAGTTCCATGCATGCTGAGAAGAATGTGTATTCTGTATTCATTAGGTAGAATACTCTGCACACATTTGTAGAGGCTAATTCATTTATTGCATAATTTAGCTTTGTGGTGTTTTGTTGGGTTTTCTGAACATGAGGGGATAGATCTACCTAGATGTGAGGATGGGATATGTAACTCTTTCATTAAGCTGTAGCTAGACCTATGCAGATGTTTTTATACCATACCAAGTCCACATTACAGATTTGAAGGCCCCAGTATTTGTCCCATGAATATTTACAGTCATTATGTCCTATTGGTAAACTGGCTCCTTTTTGTCAAAATATAGTAGACCTCTTTATCTCTCCTGATTAGCTTTGATTTGAAGGTTACATCAGATCCAAGAGTTGCATTAGCAGTTTATTTGCATTTTATGGTTTGCACTGTAGTTTGACTTCTGAGTTAAAGACATCAGTGTCTTTCTTGGAAAAAGCTAATATTAGATCTTGTTTTTCTAAACTAATCCTAATTGGTGAGATAAGGCCATTTATGTTCAAGGTTATGCTTGAAAAGGGTGCAGTTTTTTTTTTCTATGTGGTTTCAATGTTTTGTTTTGTTTTTTTCCTGTCTGGTTGGTTAATTTGTAGTTCTTCCTTTCTTTCCTTATAGTCCTGTATTTGCTGTCATGATGTGTTGGGAATGACTAACTTCTTCTCTGCCACCCTCTGATGTTCTGTTGCTTTCATGCTCTGTATCATAGACTGAATTTTTGTTTTGTGCTTAATTTCTACTTTATTTTCTTATTTTTGATAATTTTATATATAGTGCTATGATTATTCTCACCCTCAATTAACCTTTGTTATTTCTACTTCCTCTCCCTCTATTTCTTCCCAATAAGTTCTCAAGTGGCTACACTTCATAGACAGCGGGGGGGGGGGGGGGGAGGGACCCCACCCACAACAATAGGTTCCTCCCTTTTCCATGATGTAAAAGTGAAAAGCCCAATATGACAGTTCCACAGCCAGCATCATGGTAACACAGAAAATCTTGAAGTACATTGACTAGGATTAAGAACAAGACAAAGGTGTATATTCTTTCCACTCTATTTAATAAAGAGCTTGATCCTGGAGTAATAGAAGAAGTGAAAGAAAATAAAGACCTATATAAAGAAAAGGAAGAAGTGGAAATATCCTTTTTTGAAGATAGTATCATTTTATATATAAGAGACCTAAAAGACTTCACCAGAAAACTCTTAGATCTGATGAATTCTTTCAGCAAAATGGAGGACACAAAATTATCACATGAACATCAGTTGCTTTCCTGAAACTTTGATAGACATCCTAGAAAGGAATGGGACAAACAATTCCATTTACAATTGCCTCAAAAATAATAAAATACCTTAAAAAAACCTAACAGAGAAAGTGAAAGAATCCTAACATGCAAACTTTAAAACACTGAAGAAAGAAGTCAAGGGAGACACTAGAAGACAGAAGTATGTTTGTGGATTAGAAGAATGGGTACTGTGAAGTACCCAACCAAAAGTCATGTACAGATTCAATACAGTCCTTGTCAATATTCTAGGATTATTCTTCATATAATCAGAGAAAAAGCAATTTTACAATTTATATATGAAATATATGAAAGGCTACATTTGCCAAAAAAAAAAAAAAAAGACTCCTGAGCAATAAGAATTCTTAAAGTGCTGGGCCGTGGCAGTACATGTCTTTAATCCCAGCACTCAGGAGGCAAAGGCAGGCAGATCTTTAAGTTTGAGATCAGTCTAGTCTACAAAGCAAGTTCTAGGACAGAGAGGTCTACACAAAGAAACTATTTCTCAAAAAAAAAAAAAAACAATTAAAAGAAAGAATTCTTGAGATATATCCATTTCTAATTTCAAGTTGTATTATGCAGCTAAAGTGAAAGAAAGAAGAAAGAAAAAAGAAAGGAAGGAAGCAAAGAAGGAAGGGAGGGAGGGAGGGAAGAAGGAAGGAAGGAAGGAAGGAAGGAAGGAAGGAAGGAAGGATAGAGAACAAAGATGTAAGCCCATGCATATAAAACTACCTGATTTTTTACAAAGTCCACACATCAACAAATAGTGCTGGGAAAACTGGACATCTACATTTAGAAAGATCCATGTGCCACACTTTGTACAAAATCAACTCAAATAAATGAAAGACTTTAGTGAAACTCTGAGCCTGCTAGAGAAAAAAAGGGGTACACTTCAAGATACAAGCATAGGTAAGGACTCCACTCAGAATTAGGACAACAGTTGACAAATGAGACTTTGTTAGACCTTCCCACCCCAAAATAAAGCAGGCTATTGCCATGACTCTGGGTTTCCCACCAGAACTAAATAAAAAGACCCTATTGCTCAAGACCCAAATACTTTTTGTGGGATATAAAGAAATCAGTTGGGAACCTTCCTAAGTGGTGGTTAGCTTCCATGGTACCAAAGGCGAAAAGGCACCAATGGTCTTAACTGGTTGTAAACCTTTGAACTACAAGACCAACATGCCAAGCACGATGTGCCCATTGGTACAGTAGTCATTGTTATTATGGAAGTAACCAAGCACACTTCCATTGGATTTGTGACCCTCTCTACAGAAGGAATTAATGCCTCACAATAGTAGAAACTTACTCCTGTTGACATGGTGTCACATTGTAAATATTTATGTTTATATGTGTGTATTAACGTTATTGTCAATATTCATCAGAGGAGCATCTTTTTACAGTGAGCAAAACCTGAATGTGGAGAATCAAAATGGGTCAAAATACTGAGAGTAAGTGATATTGGGTACTCAGTCCTAAGTTGTACAATAATAAACCCCAAGGGCATTGTAGAAGAGGAGCCAGAAAGAATGTAATAGCTGGCCAGGCAGTGGTGGTGGCACGCCTTTAATTCCAGCACTTGGGAGGCAGAGGCAGGCGGATTTCTGAGTTCGAGGCCAGCCTGGTCTACAGAGTGAGTTCCAGGACAGCTAGAGCTACACAGAGAAACCCTGTCTCGAAAAACAACAAAACAACAAAACAACAACAACAACAACAACAAAGAATGTAATAACTGGAATATGGGGGAAGGGTGCTATAAAATGTTGTCTTCTATCCATGGCATAACTACTGTACCAATTAAGTCACAGTATCAGTAGCAACCTACACAAGACTAGGTCTATAAACATTCTTTCTTGAATGGGAGGCAGGATCGTAAAACCCCTTATCCTTCTCTGTGGTGACACGGAGTTAACAGTTACTAAGAGGAGGGTATCCTATTCTTCAGTAGTATAGCAAAGGTAACCTGCCTTTGCACCAGAAAATAATCCCATGCATGTTCATGCAGACAACACTAATTAAATTCAGTGGGCTACAAGAATATATGAAAATAAACTTGACAGAAGATAAGGCTAAGAGCAAGGATGACAGGTGGAGTGAGGAATGCCATGACCAAGGTGCACTGCACATTGTGAAACTGTAAAAGAATAACTGTAATGGAAGTGCCAAAATGGAAGAGCTACAACAAAACATCTGTGAATCAATAAATAGGTCAATGAACTAAACAGAGTTCTGAATGGAAAAATGGCACAAATGACCTAACACTGAAAAGAAAAAACTTCACCATTCCCAATTCTTACTAAAATGTAGAGTAAACCAATTAGTTTGGTTTGGTTTTACCTTATTTTATTTTAGTATTTATTCTTTAGATGCTTGTTTGTTTTCTAAGAAGATGTGGAAAACGTGCGGAGAAATTGGGAGAAGGGAAAACTACAATCAGAATATATTATATGAAAAATCTATTTTCAATAAAAGAATAGAGGAAAAGAAAGATCTACTTTGAAAGACCAGAAGTCAGCAGTTAAGAGTACTGGCTGTTCTTCACAGGAGTAGGTTTAATTCCAAGCACCAATAAGACATTTTACAACCATCTGTGTCTACAATTCCAGAGTCTCTGACACACTCTAATGGCTTCCACAGACACCAGGCATGCATATGTTGCACAGATATACTTGAGGTAAAAACATTAATATACATACAATAAAATAAGATAACTACTTTGAGAGTCTATCCCCAACCTGTCCCAGGGTTTCTATTGCTGTGATTAAAATACCATGACCAAAAGCAACTTAGGGAGGAAAGTTTTTTTCTTTTCTGTAACTGTGGGCTTCTGTATGCCTGCCCTTGCTCCCGAATAATGACATGAAGACTATATTTATTTATAAGCTTTTGGCCTGTATTTGGGCTTATTCCAAACTATCTCATAACTCAATTATCCCACTAATACTCGCCAAGGACCGAACCCTCGGGGAATTGCAGTCTCAGGGAACCAGGATTCCTTGGCCCAGGAGATACGGATTCAGTAAAACAAATGACACATAGACACCAAGCTCAGTTACATTCTGAAATGTGTATTTTTTCTCTCAGTAAGTTTTTGAGCACGAGGTTCTGACATTTACATATTAAAAGATGTAGCTAGCCAAGCAGAAACAATTAGCATAACCATAAGGCACAAGGAAATGTAAAATCAACTAGGTAAAACGTTTCTCGAGTAACAAATTTCGAAGCTCAAACACAGACAATATCAATTTTAGTCTAAATGAGTCTCTGCGAGTAAACTTTATCTGACACCTAGCTTTCGTCTGTAAAACCTGAAGTTTCCTATATTTTGTATGGAGTAGGCAAGCCAAATTCCAATGCTTTCCTACGTTCCACACAGCCTCATTAATATTTCATAAGCTGAAATCTGAGCTACACCTGGATAAGCCAAAGATGATGTTGTGGCCACTCCCTAGGTGAGGTCTGCAAGACAAAAGGCAGTTCCTGTAAGCGTCCATTGAGGAAGCTCTGAGCTTTGCACTAACTCCAATGTAAATTTAACTTGCCCAACATCCATCTGTCTATCTAGGGCTTTGTATCAAATAACAAAAGGAACCTGTACTTTTAGGATTCCTGAAAAATTTTTATTCATTGTTCTATATTTTCAATGGGACCTCCTTCTGAATTTTGGGGGGCAAATGTGACTAAAGCAAAGTGTTATCGTTCTAGGAAAAGAGGTTTCTGGCCAGTAATAATATTTCAAAGAATGGGTTACAATTTACTCTCGAATTTATTCGGTCTTGGCTACCAGGAATAAAAGAAATTTAGAAGGGAAAATAAGTTGCCAAATGAAAAATTGCGGCTTCTCTGTTGTGGGAACTCTGCAGCCCCCAAGAGGCATTTTTCCACCTCAGTCTGGCAGAACATTGTCTTACAGAAACTATTGGGGCTACCGCGGCAAATACTAATCTAAGTTTTGCAGTATGGCTGGTTACCTCTCCTTAGTTTTATAAATCCAACTTCCTCTGGGTCTCAATGGCAAATCCCCCCAGTACTGGACTGTGTCCTTCCCAGAGTTCCCCTCTCTGACCAGAAGCCCCACCTTAGTATTCTATCTTTTGCTATGTGCCATTGTCCTTTTATTTTAATCAATCAGAAGGTGCCTTAGGCCGGCAAAGAAGGGCAGAGACACATCTTCACACAAAAATATCACTCCAATATCTCTCTCTTTCAATCTGATAAAAAGGCTTTCTCTTATATTAATAAACCATATACAATTAAAAACAATTATGAGAACTGTCATGTAAAACTACACTCCCAACATCCAGTCCATTTGTATTTGGCAACCTTGGAGAAAGTATTCTATTATCTATCCTATCTTGGAGAATTCAAAGTTTTGTACTTAAATCACTTTCTATCATAACTTGCATTTATTGACCTATCAATATCTTTTAGACCTTAAATCATTTTCTTAAATCCTGAAAGGCTTAAGCTTAATTGTGACACTTTAACTATCTAGCCTTCAACCCCATTAGAGGCATAAAAAGATAAATATTACCTGAGTAAACAGGAAGTGCAGGCGCGAAGCTTCCAAAACTACAAAAATGGCCGAGACAGCGACTGCCTAGACAGTCTCCACGGATCCTCCGCAATGCTGGAGCATCCATCTTTGGCTTTCTGGCCCAGCATATGACAAACTTTTTTCTGAGGTAGGAATCATGAAGAATTTGCCTGCCTCATTCCTGCAATCTGGCAGTAAACTCTTCCGTGTCTGCTTGTTCATTGGACAGCATGCTGCAGCAGCTAAAGCAAAGGACTGTTTGCCCAGTAGCTAGCTTTGCCACATTTGAAGTAAACTCCATATGGAGGTTCTTCGATGCCCATCATCCTCTTCGAAATAGATTATGGATGCTGCCAGGACCAGTTGTGTCTCGCTGTTATGAAAAACTTTTATTAATAAAAACATTTAAATGTCATATTCTGAAAATCTCCAATGCTTTTGAAGACTTCGCACTTATCTACAGTGTATCTAATAGGCAAATGGTGCTTGTTTCTACTGATCCACTATCTGCTGCTTAACTTTGAAAGCATTAACAGGCTGGTAAATAAAGCTTATTTCTATAATTAACTGTAATTAACTAAGTTAGTATCTATCATGACTGTATTAAGTTTAATTGACTATTAGCTTGCATTTCTTAATTATCTTAAACAGTCTACAATAACAGCTTTCAAGGACTAGAACTTCATATTGCATTTTTAAATGAATTGAATAGGTACAATACCTTAAACAAGAGTTGAAACATATATATAGTATGTTGTAACAAAAATATAACCTTAAATTTGTATCAATATATAAAATTCCATAGCAATGTAAAAGTATTCTTGATTGGTGTTACTTTCAAGTTTAAAAATAGATTCAATAATCTATCCTTTTACCCTATCATTCCTATATCTTCCCTTTTTTCTTTGCATCCCTTCTCCCCCTCTTCCACCTACTAATAGATAGGAAAGAAAGAAAGATAAAGAAAAGAAAAAAGAACAAGAAAAAGAGATTCCTGGATCTGACCTCCTTTAAATTGCTTCCACCCTGACCAAGACCATTAACAACTTGCAACCAATATTCATCACCTGCAAAACGACCAAAACCCACCCACACTATCATTTGGGCATCACTCTCCTAAAATTGTTTCCTGCTGTCTGGGGGGGGGGCAGCATTCTCTTTGGGGGGCCCTAAGAAAACTGGGATATCAGCAAATCTAAGGAGAGCTAACTGTATGATCCACCATCCAGTCTGTGTGGTAGGGAAGCAGGGGCCTAACTGAAGTCTTAGCTGCAACAGGCTGGGAGGCTGGTGTTTTGCAGATGCACATTTTTGAGGAAACAGCTGTTGAGACAGTCTGTGAGACTGGATTGTCTGAGCTGTTTGTCTTGTCTTCACTGATATCTGGTTTTTTTGCTGTGCAAACCTATAAACTTTTAAAGTAACATAAATTTTACATTAACACTTGTATGGAATGTGTAATGTGCACAAATCAGCTCATTGTTTGAGCAGGTGAAAGCATCTTTCTTTCTCTTTAAGTCTGCTTGAACTGTATGCCCCAACTGTAATATAAATTATTACCTGTGCCATTTGAAAGGATGGAATATAATAATAAGTCCTGAGGGTTGTGTAGCCTTCGAGATTTATGGGCTACACACAGGCACTTCCATGTCTCAGAGCACTTCCCAAGTGGAGGGGTCAGCATTCAGGTCCCCTGTTCTGTTGTCCCTCTGGGTCTTTTCCTTTGTGTCTGCCAGCAAGATTTTCTTGGTCAAATCTAACCTTTATTAATTTTGAAGGAATAATAGCTTTCTTATCCTGTTGAAACAAAGACAAAACCTCTTCCCCAATGCAACACATTCCCTGCCTTTCACATTCTGAGGCTGATTTAACTCAGCAGCCCTTTCTAAAAATCTAGTGCTTTCCGGCAGCTGCACTATCTGTCTTATCGTCATTTACAACATTTAAAGTCATTAAAGCATTATTTACTCAATCTCTAGGTGTCTTTATATCCCCCTTTCGTTTTGTGAGCATTTCCTATAAAGTCTAGTTAGATCTTTCTACAATTGATTATCCTGCTGGATTATAAGATGTGTGAGTGGCATGTGTCATACCACGATGCCTGAAATATTGTTGTATTCTAATGGGCACATATGCTAAAGCACCTTCAGTGTGTAAAGGTGTTTCCAAGAGAGTCATCACCCTAATAATGTGCAATCTCAGCATCAGAACTCAAGGCAGAAACAGTAAAATCTTAAGTATAAAGTGTATGATATATTAACATATGTATATATCTTAGTTGTATACATTCTACAAAATATAATACATAATTTATTGTATGACATTGCTCTAAGGTAGCATCATTAAACAGAATATACATTCTTTTTTATTAGATATTTGCTTTATTTACATTTCAATGTTATCCCCTTTCCTCCTTACCCCTTTGAAAACCCCCTATGCCATCCCCCCCTCCCCCTGCTTACCAACCCCTCCCTCCTACTTCGCTGTCCTGGCATTCCCCTACACTGGGGCATCAAGCATTCACAGAACCAATGGCCTCTCCTCTCATGGATGTCTGAAAAGGCCATCCTCTGCTACATATGTAGCTGGAGCCATGGCTCCCTCCATGTGTACTCTTCGGTTGGTAGTTTAGCCCCTGGGAGCTCTGGCGATACTGGTTGGTACATATTGTTGTTCTTCCTCTGGGTCTGCAAACCCCTTCAGCTCCTTGGAGACTTTCTCTAGCTGCTCCATTGGGGACACTGTGCTCAGTTCAATGGTTGGCTGTGAGCCATGGGTATTTCGATCCACCTTCTAAGAAGGACCAAAGTATACAAATTTTGGTCTTCCTTCTTCCTGAGCTTCATGTGGTCTGTGAATTGTGTCTTGGGTATTACAAGCTTTTGGGCTAATATCCACTTATCAGCGAGTGCATACCATTTGTGTTCTTTTGTGATTGGGTTACCTCACTCAGGATGATATAGTCTAGTTCCAGCCATTTGCCTAAGAATTTCATGAATTCATTGTTTTTAGTAGCTGAGTAGTATTCTATTGTGTGAATGTACCACATTTTCTGCATCCATTCCTCTGTTGAGGGACAACTGGGTTCTTTCCAGCTTCTGGCTATTATAAATAAGGTTGCTAAGAACATAGTGGAGCATGTGTCTTTATTACATGTTGGAGAATCTTCTGGGTGTATGCCCAGGAGTGGTATAGCTGAATATACATTCTCAGGTAATACTATGTCCAATTTTCTGAGGAACCACCAGACTGATTTCCAGAGTGGTTGTACCAGCTTGCAATCCCCTCATTGCAAGTGTTTCTCATTCTCCACATCCTTGCCAGCATTGGCTGTCACCTGAGATTTACATCTTAGCCATTCTGACTGGTGTGAGGTGGAATCTCAGAGTTGTTTTTATTTGTATTTCCTTGATGATTAAGGATGTTGGACATTTCTTTAGATGTTTCTCGGCCATCCTGTACAGAATATGTATTCTTAATTCAGCCTTTGGTTATCTAGGTTAATAGGCTGCAATTCTGCAATTCGGCCATGAGGTGGCAACATAGGTTTTAGATTGGGTTCCTTTATTATGAATAAGTTTTAAATATCTTTTTTAATCACCCCTACTCTAGTATCTGATTTTGCAGTCTTTTCCTTCTCTAAGTCTGTTTTATTCTGATCTCTCCGAATATATGTATATAAAATTGAATATATAAATATATACAATTTTAATCATTATGATGATTAAAATTGTATATATTTATATATTATATATTGTATATATACATAGTATAATATATATATTATACAATTGTATAAATATATACAATTTTAATCATTATGATGATTTGTTTGCCTATAATTGCAACAAAGCTATATATGGTCCAAATATCCTCTTCTATAGTGTTTTTAACATGGAAAATGCTTCCTTTTAAATATCTCCTACTCTTTCCTTTCTATAGAGACTTTACTTTATTATGCACATTTATAGAACATGTTTACTTATTTTCTTTCTTTCTCCTTCCTTTGGAGACTTACTTTTCTTCTTTCTTTAAAGATTTCTCTATCCTTCCTTCGGAGACTTTATTTCCTTTCTGCCTCTAAACTTACTTTTAAGGATTTCTGGTTACTGTACTGGTTGAGCGGTCCCTCTATGTCCAGGACTTCAGGGTCTTCCTGTACTCCATGCCACGCAGCCCCTTCCCCTGGTTTAGAGATAGTGGTCAGCGGCAGCTTCTGCTGTCTGTGCTGGCCTCGCGCTCCAGCTGGTTCGGAGGCCTCACTTCTGCGAGCTCTGTTTGCCTGCAGGTACCAGTTGGAAGCTCCGAGAAACTGTGGTGCTTAGGAAACTGTTTTTTCCCGCCTTCTACCCAGGACGTTTTCTAATACCTGAAAGTTTTCTAATAACTGAAGCTTGGATTCAGTGCCAGATACTGGATGCCAAATGTAGATGTACGGGCTTTATGACATGGAGACCCCGAAAAAACGAGGGCGCCCCAGCGCCCCACGCCTCAGAAGGCTACACCCCAATCACTCTCGAGAAACAGTCTTGATGCAACAGCAAGAGGATTTTTATTCCAAAGGCTCTGGGGTTCACAGTCGTACACCACGCAGGGGTAGAGGACTGTGAACCCCAAGTGCAGAATCGGGACAGCTTTTATAAGTTCAAAACAAAGCCTGCACATCGCAAGCCAATCGATCTCTACCACTCCATAGCGTCTAAGCCAATCAGTTTAAATTATCCAAGCCTGCGCGCCAAGGACCAATCAGTTTTCTATAGAAGCCAGATAGCAACTAGTTAGCTCATTTTCTCTTATGGGGCCAGGATCGCATACTCAAGGCCTTTTTATCTAGTTTCTAACAAAGAGCAGGTTCTGGAATTTGAGGTGTTTTGGGCTTCTTAGGAGGCTGGAGTTAGAGCTGTGTTTTCATCCTTTCAATGACACGGAGACCTGGTATATTTATTAAAAGCTTCAGGCACTAAGCTGGGCTGTTCTGAAGTATTCTAATGCAACTCTGCTGGCCTGGCCTACGTCCTAGCCACATGGACGGCCATCTTGGTCTCACTCTGGCTCCTCCTCTTGCATTCATGTCCTGATGGAGGTTCCTCTCCCCATCCCTGAGTGCACCTCTCACTCTCAGGGCATGACGTCCTGCCTTAGCCTCTGCTGCTCCGCTGAGGCTATTCAGCTCTTTATCTAGTCGATAGAAGGTGCCTTAGGCAGGCAAGGAAGGACAGAGATTCTTCACGCGAGGCATAAACAACACTCCAACATTTTCCCTTTTGTTTGTTTGGTTTTGCTTTATAACTTGTAATTCCATCGCCGAGTGAAGCCAGGACAGAAACTTGGAGGTAGGAAATGAGGCAGAGGCCATAGAAGAGTGCAGTTTACTGCTTGCTGTATCTTCAAAGCTTTCTCTGTTATTTTCTTGTAGCACCTAGGGTCACCCACTGAGGGATACCACTGCCCATCATCTGAGCCTTCCCACAGCAAACATCAATCAAGAAAATGCCTCACAGGCTTACTAACAGACCAGTTGGGGACACTCTTAACTGAGGTTTTCCCTCCAAATTGTGGTGCTTTGAATAAATATGGTCCCCTATAGACTCCTTTGTGAATGCTTGGCCCATAGTAAATGGCATTACTAGGAAGCGTGGCTTTGTTGGAGGAAGTGTCTCACTGTGGCGGTAGTCTTTGAGGTCTCCTATGCTAAAGCTACACCCAGTGTGTGGTACGCAGTCTCCTTCTGCTGGCGCCTCAAGATAAAGAATTCTCTGCTGCTTCTCCAGCACCATGTCTTGTGCATCTGCCATGTTTCCCACTGTAATAATAATGGACTAAAGCTCTGAAACTGTAAGCCAGCCTTAATTAAACATTTTCTTCATAAGAGTTTCTATGGTCATGGTGTCTATTCAAAACAAACTAAGATATAATGATTCTAGCTAGTGTCAAATTAAAACAAAACTAGCCCACGTGGCCACCACTGAGGGGGTCTCAGCAAGTCTCCAGGCAGTAAACAGCAAAGATACGAGATTGAAACTCAGTTCAGATTGACTTCATCAACCTGGACCAAGACTTTTAAAGAGTCTAATCTCAGGGGGTTTATTCCCACCACATTTAAACACAGTACAATTTGGGGGAAAATTTCCTGGTGTAATACAATCCCTGGTACACAAACAAGCATAATTACATCAAAACTTGACTCAGGGTCCATGTGATTTCCTCCAAGAAGAGCATTCTAGAAATAGGCTGCCTGTGTGGTGTAAGGGCCCAGGGAAGGCCCTGGCCTGGTCTTCATCATTCAAACAGCACAAAGGTCATTGGGCTGTTAGCCACCTCTGGTCCTGGTTTGGGGAGCTTGGGGAGGCCCTGGCTGTAAATGCCATTTAGATTACAAGCCATCTCCAGTTCTGCTTGGAGAAGCTTGATATGGCCTGGCTCAATGGATAATGTGGGTCACCAGGCTGTTCATCATTTCCAAGTCCCACCTTTCTTACATCTTTCCCATTGGAAAGACAATCCTCTGTGCTTAATATTCCTGGTTTCTATGAAGATCTGTGGGCACAGGACTTTTGTGCTATGCTTCCAACACACCACCAAAAAAGAAATGATGGGGCTGGAGAGATGGCTCAGCAGTTAAGAACACCGATTGCTCTCTCAAAGGTCCTGAGTTCAAATCCCAGCAATTACATGGTGGCTCACAACCATCCAAAACAAGATATGACGCCCTCTTCTGGATGTCTGAAAACAGCTACAGTACTTACTTATAATAAATAAATAAATCTTAAAAAAATAAAAGAAATGACAACAAATGATGGAGAGAATATAGGGAAAGTAGAGCCTTAGCTACTGCAGGTGGTGGTGCAGACTGGTAGAACCATGGTGGAAATCTTTATTGTGCTTCCTCAAAAACTATCAATAGGACTACAATATGATCCAGTGTACTGGTTGGTTTTTCTTTCGGGTTGACAGGATTTGGGATTATCTTGAAAGTTAGAATTATCATGAAAGAGAAACATCAATTGAGAAAAAGCCGCTAATGAAGATTGCTCATGGCAAGTCTAGGGCATTTTCTTGGTTAATGATTGATGAGTGATTGACATGGGCAGGCTTAGCACACTGTAATGACTGGTTTAACCCCTGGGCAGGTGGTCCTCATGGTATAAGAAAAAGGGTGAAGCAGGACATGAGGAGCAAGCCAGTAAGCAGCATGGATTGTTTTCTGCATTGAGTTCATGCTTTTGGTTCCCCTGGTGACAGGTGTATACGATGAAATAAAGCTTTTCCTCCCCAAATGGCTTTTGATCATGGTCTTTATCACAGGAACAGAACCCCTAACTAAGACATCCACTTATACCACTCTCAGGTTTATACCAAAAGGAGTCTACATGCTACTTCATAGATTCTTGGACACCAGTATCTATTGCTGTTCTTTTCACAGTAGCAAGGGAATGGAATAGGCTAAGCTGTGGCAGTACCGAGTGAGAATGGCCCTGTAGGGCCTAGTTGGCAGAACTGTTTGGGAAGGATTAGGAGGTGTGGCCTTGTTGGAGGTGTGTCACTGGAGGCAGCCTTCAATGTTTCAAAAGTGTGACAGTTTGACTAGGCATGGCCTTCACAGATTCGTGACTTTGTATGCTTGGCCATAGGGAGTGGCGCCATTAGGAGGTGTGGCCTTGTTGGAGGAGGTGTGCCTTGTTAGAAGTGTGTTACTATGGAGGCAAGACTTTGAGATCACATATGCTCAAGGTATAGCAATGTGGTAGATAGTCTCTTTCTTGCTGCCTGCAGAGCAAGAAGGAGAACTCTCAGCTCCTGGTCCAGCATCATGTCTGTCTGCATGCACCCTGATGATAATGGACTAAACCTCTGAAACTGTAAGCTAGCCCTAACTAAATGTTTCCCTTTATAAGAAATGCCATGATCATGATGTCTCTTCACAGTCCTAAAACCTGAACTAAGAGAAAAAGATTCATATTATTCATGGTATGCTCTCTGCCTCCTGCTTGTGGTTCAAGATGTGAGCTCAGGTTTTCCTTGTGCCACCATGGACTCTAATCCTCTAGAACCATGAGCCCAATTAAATACTTTCTCATATAAGTAGTCTTGGTTGGTGTTTATCACAGCAATAGAAAAGTAACTAATACATGGCTCATCCATCAATAGATGAACTGATAATGAGAATGTGCATTATGTAAGTGCAGTGGAACTTCATTTACTTGTTAAAAGAATGAAATTTGTAGGAAAATGATTGGAAGTATGAGCATTACATTAGGCATTAGGCTAGTTTCAAAATGATACATACCACATGTTCTCTGTCCTATATACATCTTAGATTCTAATTGTTAGTTATGTGTTTGTAGGTAAAAGTATATGTCACTAGAGGCCAAGATACTGCAAAAGTACCCATGAGAAGAAAAAAGATAGTAGACAGCTTATGTGGGTTTATCTAAGGGTTAATCATACTTCATGGCCTTTACAATAATTATATTGTTATATAATTACAATAAAATTAAAATACAATTATATTGTTGTAAAGTCTGAAGCTGCTGTTTCCACAGGGTTCCCAAGGCAGGGTGCTTCCTGAGGAAATCTTAAAGGTCACAACTGCTGAGGTGAAACTGTAGATGAAATATGAGGAAGGTCAGAGAATGTCACTGAAAACTAAGTTAGCAGTCTTGTTTTGGATTCTCAGAAAACGTTTGAGAAGGAATGAGGCTCTCCCCCAGGTCACAGATACTTGGTCCTTATCTTAGTTAGGGTCATTGCTGTGATGAAACACCATTAATCAAAAGCAATTTGAGGGAGAACAGAGGGCTAATATCCAAAATACATAAAGAACTCAAGAAATTAGACACCAACAAACCAGTTAAATAACCCAATTAAAAAATGGGGTACAGACCTAAACAGAGGATTTTCAATAGAAGAATCTAGAATAGTTGAGAAGCACTTAAAGATAGTCACAGGGAAATATGAATCTGAGATTCCACCTTACAACATCAGAATGGCCGAGAGAAAAAAAAAAAAACTCAAGTGACAGCACATCCTGGTGAGGATGTGGGGCAAGGGAACAGTCCTCCATTGCTGCTGGGAGTGCAAACTTGCACAGCAACTTTGGAAATCAATTTGGTGTTTTCTCAGAAAACTGGGAAGAGTTCTACCTGAAGACTCAGTTATCCTGCTCCCAGGCATATACCCAAAGATACTTGCTCAACTATATTCATAGAAGCTTTATTTGGAATAGACAGAGAAACTGGAAACAACATAATTGTCCCTCAACAGAAGAATGGATAAAGAAAATGTGGTACATCTGCACAATGGAATACTATTTAGCTATTAAAAACAATGACATCATGAAATTTGCAGGGAAATGGATAGAACTAGAAAAGGTCGCCCTGAGTGAGGTAACCCAGACCCAGAAAGATACACATGGTATGTACTTACTTATAAATAGCCATAAACTACAAGATAATCATGTCACAATCCACAGACCCAAAGACGTTAAGTAACAAGGAGGACACAGCAGTGGTTGCTTGAGTCTCACTGAGAAGGGGAAGGAGGGACCTGGGGGTGTATGAAAGGTGGGGGGGGGATCAAGTGGGAGAAGGTCAGATGGAGAGGGTGCAGGGAGGGAAAAGTGGCACTGGGGAGGCATCTCTGAGATGAGCTAGAAACTTAGGACAATGGAAACTCTCAGGAATTCATGAGGGTGAGCCTAGCAAGACTCCAATGGGATATGGATCAGCCATCTCCTATAACCAGAAAAGACTTCCAGTGGAGGAACCAACCCAGCCACAAAACCTAAGACCCACAATTTGTCCTGCCTACAAGATACACAGGGATAAAGATAGAGCAGAAATTGAGGGAAAGGCCAACCAATGACTGGTCTAGATTGAGACCCATGCCATGAGAGTGCCCACCCCTGACATTATCAATGGTATTTTGCTGTACTTGGAAACAGGAGGCTAGCATAACTGTCATTTGAGAGTTGTCACCCAACAACTGATGGAGACAGATCCAGAGACCCACAGTCAAATGTTAGTCGGAGTCTAGGGAATCATGTGGAAGAGAGGGGGACTGAAGCAGCCATTGATGTCATGGACACCTCAAGAAAATGTACAGAACCAACTAATCTGGGCCCATAGGCTCCCAGAAACTGAACCACCGAACAGACGCATGCATGGAATGGCGCTCTGCACATATCTAACTGTTGTGCAGCTCAGCTTCATGTGAGACTCTGAGAGTAGGAGCAGGTGTCATCTCTGACTTTGTTGCCTGCCTTTGATCCATTTCCCCTAACGTTGATCTCCATGGGAGGCCTGGGGGGATGGTTTTGGGAGGGGGGCAGATGGGAGGGATTAGGAAGAGAAGGAGGAGGAGAAGATGTGACATAAACAAATAGTGAGTAATTCCTATTGAATTATTGTTGGCTCATGTAATAAGCTTTCTAAATTAAAACATTTAGTTAGCATATAAAAATCATATTTTATTAAAAGCCAAGAGAAAAAGACAAGTTTTCAAAACTGCATTGAAACAGTAAAAGATAGCAGTTCACAGAACAGCCAGACACCATAGTGGAGTCAGGGTATTCTATCTCCATGCTTCGGTGTGCTGGGAAGACGCCACCTACAACGGTTCTCTCAGAGCATGCTCTTACAGACGAGAATAGGACAGGGCCTGCACTGTTAGGAGAAAACATCCACGGTATCCAGAATACCTCCTCTCCCTGTCTTTAAGCCCTTGCTCCTGCAACAGATTCTTGCTTTCAAGGGTGCTTCTTAGAAACTTGCATGCTTATCTTAGTTCAAAAAAGTCTGTTTTACTGAATCTTTGTGAGTATTCAAATTTAAAAGCATTGCATTGGTTTATTTTATTTTATTTTATTTTATTTTACTTCTACTGATGTTCAAAGAGCTAATGAGTTGCACTGATCTTTATTGGACTTTATATAGAAAGTTACTACAAGAAACATAAACAAATACACTAACAGTTTTTTGTACTCAGCACGTGCCCTGTAAAATACGGCATGTTCTTGTGCTCGCTCCATTCTTGGTTCTGGAGAACAGCAATGGACAGAAAGCACCCGTATTGGAACTTATATTCCAGTAAGGAAATTACTAACAAGTAAAACATGAGGTACTTCTGCCCTAGTTACTACTCAATTACTGAGAAAAACACCACTTCTCTTGCTTCCCTTGCTTCTCTCCCCACTCCTCCTCCCCACTCCCCTCTCATCTCCCACCCCCTCCCCTCTCCCAGCCTCTCTCTCCTCTCCCAGCCCCTTCTCTCCTTTCCCACACCCTCTCCTCCTCTCCCAGGCCCTCTCTCCTCTCCCACCCCCTCTTCTCCTCTCCCAGTCCCCTCAGAGAAAGCAAGGGAACTGTTAAAAGAAAGCATTGAATTGGGGGTTTCAGAGAGCTAGTCCATAATCACCAAGGCAGGCATGGCAAGGTAGAAGCAGCTAAGAGCTTACAACTGAGCCACAGCTGCAAGCAGAGAGGGGAGTGGGAGGGGAGGAAGAAG
>BDUI01000070.1:389870-411364 GCA_002335545.1 Apodemus speciosus
AAAGGAACACTTCTCCATTGTTGGTGGGATTGCAAGCTGGTAAAACCACTCTGGAAATCAGTTTGGGGATTCCTCAGAAAATTAGACATAGTACTACCTGAGGACCGAGCTATACCACTCTTGGACATATACCCAGAAGATGCTTCTACATGTAACAAGGACACATGTTCCACTATGCTCATAGCTGCCTTATTTATAATAGCCAGAAGATGGAAAGAACCCAGATGTCCCTCAACAGAGGAATGGATACAGAAACTATGGTATATATACACAATGGAGTACTATTCAGCTATTGAAAACAATGAATTCATGAAATTCTTAGGCAAATGGATAGAGCTAGAAAGTGTCATCCTGAGTGAGGCAACCCAATCACAAAAGAACACACATGGTACGCACTCACTAATAAGCAGATGTTAGCCCAAAAGATCAAAATAAACAAGTTACAATTCACCTAGCACAGGAAGCTCAAGAAGAAGGAGGACTTAAGTGAGGGTGCTTTGGTTCCTCTAAGAAAGGGAACAAAATACAGGAGCAATAAGGGAGACAATGTGTGAAGCAGAGACTGAAGTAAAGGCCACCCAGAGACTGTCATACCTGGGGATTCATCTATAAACAGTCACCAAACCCCAACACTTTTATGGATGACAAGAAGTGCATACCAAAAGGAGCATGCCATGGTTGTCTCCAGAGGGGCCCTGCCAGAGCCTTACAAATACAGAGGCAGATGCTAACAACCAACTATTGGACTGAACATGGGGTCCCCAATGGAGGAGCTGGAGGAAGGTCCAGAGGAGCTGAAGGGGTTTACAGCCCCATGGGAAGAACAATGATTTCGGCCACCCAGACACCCCAAGACTCCCAGGAACTGAACCATTAACCGAGGGGCACACATGGTTCCAGCCAAAAATGTGGCAGAGGAAGGCCTTGTTGGGCATCAGTGGGAGGAATGGTCCTTGGTCAGGTAAAGGCTCAACAGAGGACCTAACAAAGGGAAAGTGAGTGGGGGAAGGTAGGAGTGTGTCAGGTGGAGGAGCATATACGCGGAGGCAGGGGGAAGGAGGAGGGGAAGGGGTTGGAGGTCTTAGGGGAGGGGGATATCAGGAAAGGTTTTACCATTGGCAATGTGAATGAAGACGATATTCAAAAAAAAGAAAAAAGAAAAAAGACAAAATGGGGTGCAGAGCTAAACAAAGAATTTTCACCTGAGGAATATTGAATGGCTGAGAAGCACCTAAAGAATGTTCAACATCCTTAGTCATCAGGGAAATGCAAATCAAAACAACCCTGAGATTTCACCTCACAGCAGTCAGAATGGCTAAGATCAAAAACTCAGGAGATAGCAGGTGTTGGCAAGGATGTGGAGAAAGAAAAACACTCTTCCACTGCTGGTGGGATTGCAAGCTGGTACAAGCACTCTGGAAATCAGTTTGGCAGTTCCTCAGAAAACTGGGCATAATACTACCAGAGGACCCTGTTATACCACTTCTGGGCATAGACCCAGAGGATTCCCCAGCATGTAATAAGGACACATGCTCCACTATGTTCATTGCAGCCCTATTTATAATAGCCAGAAGCTGAAAAGAACCCAGACGTCCCTCAACAGAGAAATGGATACAGAAAATGTGGTATATTTATACAATGGAATACTACTCAGCTATTAAAAACAATAAATCCATGAAATTCCTACACAAATGAATGGAATTAGAAAATATCATCCTTAGTGAGGCAACCCAATCATAAAAGAACACACATGTTATGCAGTCACTGATAAGTGGATATTAGCCCAGAGTTCTGAATACCCAAGACACAATTCACGTATCAAATGATGCTCAAGAAGGAAGAACAAAGCATGGATACTCTGGCCCTTCTTAGACGGGGGAACAAAATTCCCACAGAAGGAGACACAGAGACAAAGTGTGGAGCAGAGTCTGAGGGAAAGACTCCAGGGACTAGCCCGCCTAGGGATCCATCCCATATACAGTTACAAAACCCAGACACTATCGTGGATGCCTACAAGTGCTTACTGACCAGAACCGGATATAGCTGTCACCTGGGAGGCCCTGCTAATGCATGACAAATACAGAGGGGGACACTCTCAGCCAGCCATTGAACTGAGCTCAGGGTCCCCAATGGAGGAGCTAGAGAAAGGATCCAAGGAGCTGAAGGGGTTTGCAGCGCCATAGGAGGATCAACAATATGAGTCACCCAGTACTCCCAGAGCTCCCAGGGACTAAACCACCAACCAGAGAGTGCACATGGAGTTACCCATGACTCCAGACACATCAGCAGCAGAGGATGGCCTTGGACATCAAAGGGATTAGAGGCCCTTGGTACTGGATAGGCTTGATGCTGCAGTGTGGGGTAATGCTGGGACCTGGAAGCAGGAGAGGGTTGATTGGGGAACAGGGGGAGGGGAGATAGGTTATGAGACTTTTAGGGGGGAGGGGAACCAGGAAAAGGGACAACATTTGAAATGTAAATGAAGAATATATCTAATAGAAAAAAGTAAAAAAAAAAAAAAAAAAAAGACTCCTTTGCTAAAGGGTATTCCATAAATGAGTCAGTCACTCTTGAAGGGAGAGGATTAGTCATTTAGGAGGCAGGAGACAGGCAGGGAGAAGCCAGTGGTGGGGCTGCGCTCACACTTCCCTGAGTGTGAGTGTCAATCAGACTGCTGGGTGCAGTGACTTCCATACCCCATAGCACACTTTTCATTCAGATTTGGTAACATCTTTTTTAATGTGAGGGTTTTCCGTTTTTACAGATTTTTGATTGTACTCTGTCAGAATACCAAGAAAATGAAGGTTAGAAAGAACAGACTTCTCAAGTGGGATGACCATTTTTTTGTAGGTAAAGGGCTGAGTGGGAGAGTGGTAAGGACACTGCAGAGTCAGCGGAACTGTGAGAAACCACAGATCCCAGGTCACAGGATTTGGTTAAAACACTGTGCTTTAGAGCAGGAACTGCCTTAAGGAAAAGACCTGGCTGCTGTCCGTCGCCCTGGGCTAGTGTGCTGTTGTCATGGGAACAGAAGGCCACTCTTTAGAACTGATTGTTCTAGCTAGCTATCTGTGGCTCATTGGTGCCTTCTCTTAGAGTGTCAGTATCCTTTTGTATATCAACTTTAAAACTTTTTTCTCATGTATTAAAATAAAACTTGTTTTATTTTATCTTCATACTGTTCAACATTGATATTGATTAGAACTTAATAAGAAATGACTCAAGCACCAGATTTGATTAATGTGATCTACAATGAGAGTGTTTGGTTTCTGCTCAGATGATCTTCAAGATACTCAAATTATTTAATTCTGAGATAAATGTAGACCTATATTTTGTGTATATATCCAAATGTGTTTACTCACGGGTCCCATGCTCCTCTTTGGGAAGGAAACAGTAAGAATCATCAGCACGACTAAATATAGACCATGAATTAAGATTTTTTTTTAATCTTTGTGCCAAAATAACCCCTTCCCTCAGTTCACTAAATTTAAGAATAAACAGTGTATAAGGTTTTCTTTATAATAGAACCGTAGTTCTCAATCTGTGGGCTGCAACTGCCTCAGAGGCTACATAGCACATCATTCTGCATACCAGATATTTATATTACGATTCATAACAGTGGCAGAATCACAGTTACAAAACATGAAATAGCAATGAAATAATTTTGTGGTTGGTGGTCATCACACATGAGGAACTGTATTAAGGGATCACAGCATTGGGAAGGCAGTGACGACTATAAGAGAAACTTAAAAAAAACTATTGTATGTCTTTTGTACATTAGATATGGGGCTTGAAAGAATACATTTAAGTGTTTAAAGATCTGATTGGCAGCTTAGTATGTAGGCCTAAATATAAGTATTTAAGAGTAGTCTGCGGCATTTCAAAACCTAGTGTACCATTATATCTAAGGGACGCGCATAGTTACTGAAGTGTAGCTTTAACTATAATAATGTTAGTTGACCCAAGCAATAATATCCAAATTCTATAATTTTATCATTTCCAGAATCTCAAAGAAAAATCATTGCATGTTAGAAGCTTCCTGATTACCTTAGACTCAGTATCACATCAGTTTCCTGACTCTTGTAAGATTATAAGACTCTTTACATTTTTATTTATTTGTTTATGCTCTGGGTGTCTTTCATGCATGAAAGTCTTGTACCACATGCATGCAGTGCCCACGGAGGCCGGAAGGGACATCTGATTCTCTGAGAAACTTGAGAACTGCTCTGTGGATATTGGTAATCACACTTGTGTTTCCACAAAAGCAGCCTGTGCTCCTCTTACCCACTAAGTTGTCTCTTCGGCCTCAGATTGCCATTTTTTTTTTAAATTGAAGGATAGAAACAAATGAACATTTTTCCTGATTGCTAAAACAAATTCATTATAGAGTAACAAAAGACCAAAGGTATATGTACAAGTCATACAGATAAGAAATTGATGAATATATATTATCCACATATAGAAACAACCTCAACAAAAATGTCAGTTTTTCTGATTCCTCAGTGAGAGTTCTCTACATTTTGTAGAAAGCAGTTTCCCTTCTAAACCATGTACCCAGAAACACAGAGCAGGGGTGATGTTTGAGTACCTGCCATCCACCTAGGACCAGGACATACATGACTATTGACCTCACTGTAGTGATGCACAGACCAGCTGGCCACCCTCTAGACTGTTCTGACCTATTCTGTGTAGGGAGAGTGCGCTGACATGATCTGTGTAGGGAGACTATTTTGGATGTCTGAGTGACACTGTTAATGAACATTTAACTTGTCAGGAGCTGCTGAAAGACTCTCTGAGAAGTGTAGGACGATGTACGAGGTTTTGTGTTGAGGAGGAAAAGTCCACTTTGTGATAAGAACCTCTTGCTGCTCTGATCTGGCCCCACTCTATTTTCCATACAGCTGCTAAGTGAAGATTCTAAATTCTCCATGGTTGTTGCTGAGATGCCTTTGGTTTTGGCAGCTATCTTAAGGAGTAGACTCTGTTTTCCTCCTGGCATTGCAAGCTCTCTGTGATGTGATGCCTGCAGCTTGTCAGGCTCCTTCTCTCCTGTCACCACCACATCCTCACACACACACACACACACACACACACACACACACACACACACACACACACACACAGCTTATCTTACTATTTCCAGGCCTCCCCTGCACCCTCCTCTCTGCCTGCCTAACTCAGTTCAGTTCAGTCGGGCCACTTTGTAGGTGGCCTTCCCCATTCCTCTCTTCTACCACATATTGGAGACAGAGATTTTAAATGCTAGTTAAAGAATTTGATAATTGTGAATCATAGAAAGTTTCAGAAAGAGAGAAACATAAAAATGCAAATTTCCTGCTGAAATGCATTTGGCTTATAAGGAATACTTAGAGAACAAAGAGCAGTTTTGCTCAGTAAAGTGAGAAGTCAGCCCCAGCCAATGAAAAGCTGAAAGATATAATGGGTTGAGATTCCTCATTTAAAACAAAACAACAAAAAAAGCATGTTGAAGAATTGCAATTGTTTGTTTTCAGTGGACTCTTGGCATTTCATACAGGGTGACCTCCAGCTGGAGGACATGCCCTTGTTCCACACCCTGAGCATGAGACTTTTGGGACACATCACCACAGGAATGCAACCAGCTCAGCAGTAAAAACAGAATTGTGTTTTTTGTTTTCAGCCTTTTGTGATAGCTGGCTAGGAGCTCAGTCTGTGTAGACAGGTTAGCCTCAAATTCACACATGTGCCTGTCTTTGCATCAACGTCAGAAATGCTTTGGATTCCTGGCAGGCCACCATACCCAGCACTCTTGTCTCTCTTTCCTAAGGGCAATTCAGGAGCCATTCATCCATGGCTACTTCCATTCAAACTAATAGCTGTACAATGATTTTTTTTTCTTGTAAGGTGAGATTTTCTCAATGAGCCAGGATGAACTATAAATTCTGGACTCTAGTGATCCCCCCAGTTCGCCTACAGACACATGCCATCATGCTCAGTCCATACCATCTCTCTCAGGAGTCTTAAGAAAAATACAACCACAATAATCAGACAGCTAAGATTCCAAGTGAGTCTTCCAAAAAGCACAACAAAACTACTTCAGGTGGTGGGGGTGGCACATAGAAACAGTGATGACATTGGGCAGCAGTCAGATTTTAGACTATTGCTTGAAGGTAAAATGAATACACTGTAGTTTTTGTCATTTTTATTAGGATGTTGTTCTTTTAAGGCAGTCTCATAGTCTATCTTGAAATCATTAGTTCAAATGTTCCTTCTAACTCAGCCTACCCAGTAACCCATTCACCACACTCACCTCTAAACTGCTTTGGAAAGGAAAAAAAAAATGAAACAAAAGAAAACAAACTGTAAATCTGATGTGGTTGTTTGAATGAGAATGGCCCTCCTGGGCTCATAATTGAAAGCTTAGTCCCGTTGTTGGAAGTGTTTGGGGGAAGAATTGGGAGGTGTGGCCTGTCGGAGGAGGCACGTCATTAGAGGTGGGCTGTAAGGTGTCAGACTCCCACACCAGGCCAGTCTCTCCTCTCTGCTTCTATCATGTGAATAAGATATAAGTCTCAGCTGCTGCTCCAGTCCCTGCCTGCCTGCCTGTCACCATGCTTCCTGCCGTGATGACTGTGGACTCACCCTCTGACACTGTAAGAAAGCCTCCAATTAAATGCGCTTTTTTTTTTTTTTCCTATAAGCTGTCTTGGACATGGTCCCTGTCTTAGTCAGGGTTTCTATTCCTGCACAAACATCATGACCAAGAAGCAAGTTGGGGAGGAAAGGGTTTACTCAGCTTACACTTCCACACTGCTCTTCATCACCAAAGGAAGTCAGGACTGGAACTCAAGCAGGTCAGGAAGCAGGAGCTGATGCAGAGGCCATGGAGGGATGTTACTTACTGGCTTGCTTACTCTGCCTTGCTCAGCCTGCTCTCTTATAGAACCCAGGACTACCAGGCCAGGGATGGCACCACCCGCAGTGGTGACCCACCCAAGCGTGGGTACAGCCCCTCAAGGGAAAGTCATGGTTGTTTTAGCATGAGTCACTGTGCCATCTTAGTGATTCTCTGAAGGCATAATCTCACAAAGTTTCAGAGAAGCTCCCCCCCCCCTTTATAGCTAACTGATAGAAGTGGCTCCGAAGATTCTTTCAATAGAATTTATGATCTGATAATGTAAAACCAGAAGCCAGCGGGGCTGTACATGGCATTTAATACACGGATATAGTGTCTGTCTCGTGCCAGGGGAGTTTCTGCTGAGACTCCCACGGAACTGTAAGGTGATAGCTGGGAAGGGAGAGTTTTTCGTTGAGTTGCTAATTGTACTGGTTTCTTTCTTCCTCAACTGCAGGCAGCTTCAATGAACTCCTCAGTCAGAAGCTCCTCTCCTTTTCCAGGCCTCATGAATTCCAGAATCAGGACTTTCTGGCTAACCAATGTTTCAGTGCTTTGAAAGCGACAGGTACAAGCCTGCAGGTGCCTCTCCTCAGGAACTAGATAAAAATGCTTGAATGACATCAGGAAATAGGAACATATGTGCAAACATAATTCAAATGGATTTAAACAGTTTAGCTTTCTGGTAACAACAATCTTCATTCTCCCTCCAAGTAATTTGTGAATAATTATTAGTCTCTTGAAACGTAAACATTTAAACACTTTGTTAGAAAGTGTTCCACCATATTGAGAGGGACTGTGTTCTGTGGTTCTCAGCATCTCTCTTGAGGCTCTTAGGATAGTTGAGTGTCTTTCTTCCTCACAAGTGTAAAAGAAACGCTACAGGATAAAAATAAAAAATAGCAAAAGACATTACCTAGGCTTTAGAAGTTTTTTTTTTTTCCATTTAAGAGATTACAAAACAGATGCCAAGAAGGCTAAAGAGACAGGAGAGGGCCAGTACTGTCTTCCACCCACATTCCTCAGAGATGAGTAATCAAGTGTGCGAGACATGCATCACTGAGCACAAAGCCTGGCTGTCCCCTGAAGTGTTTGTGAAATAGTGTCCTGATTTCACAGGCACAATCATCATAGGAGAGCAGTTAATTTCTTAGCTACCAACTCACAATGCCAATAATGTAGCCTAGCTTTAGATTGCTCAGGGTGGTGTCTGTGACTACACTGGCCCCCACCCCTCCACCTTGTTTACACAAGCTCCCTTATCTAGTAGTGTTTGAATGTTTTCTTTGCCTTCTGAACAGCAAAAAATTCCAGAGCTCCTACCCTGGGAGCACAACTTACCTCTGACCCAAGAAACCTAACTTCCTGGGTCGGAACCAAGCTGGTGAGCTCCAACTGGTCAGCACCGCCAGCCCTGGACTTTTCCTAAARCCTTCTCGCCTATGTTGGTTTTCTACTTTCCATTGTTTTCTTGTTTAGTTTCGTTTGGGGTTTTGTTTTTTTGTTTGTTTGATTTTTGTAACTTGTTTGATTTCATTCAGGCCTGCAACTCAGAAAGAGAGATTTCGGGATTACTGGCATACACCTCCTGGCACTTGGAAACACACAGTTGACAGCTTTCAACCAACATTTTTTTATTTTTATTTTTTAATAATTATCTATATTCTTTGTTTACATTCCAATTGATTTTTCCCTTTCCTGGTTTCCCCCTCCCCATAAGTCCCATAAGCCTTCTTCCCTCTGCCTGTTCCCCAATCAACCCCCTCCCACTTCTCTGTCCTGATAATCCCCTACAATGCTGCATCAAGCCTTTCCAGGACCAAGGCCTCTCCTTCCTTCTTCTTGGGAATGATTTGATATGTGAATTGTGTCTGGGTATTCAGAGCTTCTGGGCTAATATCCACTTATCAGTGACTGCATTCCATGTGTGTTCTTTTGTGAATGAGTTACCTCACTCAGGATGACATTCTCCAGTTCAACTCAGTTGCCTAAAAATTTCATGAACACATTGTTTTTAATAGCTGAGTAATATTCCATAGTGTAAATATACCACATTTTCTGTATCCATTCCTCCATTGAGGGGCATCTGGGTTCTTTCTAGCTTCTGGCTATTATAAATAAGGCTGCTATGAACATAGAGGACCATGTGTCCTTATTGCATGCTGGGGAATTCTCTGGGTATATGCCCAGGAACAGTAGAGCAGGGTCTTCCAGAAGTGTCATGTCCAGTTTTCTGAGGAACCGCCAGAGTGATTTCCAGAGTGGCTGAACCATCTTGCAATCCCACCAGCAGTGGTAGAGTGTTCCTCTTTCTCTACATCCTCGCCAACACCTGCTGTCTCCTGAGTTTTTCATCTTAGCCATTCTGACTGGTGTGAGGTGAAATCTCAGGGTTGTTTTGATTTGCATTTCNGAGTGTTCCTCTTTCTCTACATCCTCGCCAACACCTGCTGTCTCCTGAGTTTTTCATCTTAGCCATTCTGACTGGTGTGAGGTGAAATCTCAGGGTTGTTTTGATTTGCATTTCTCTAATGACTAATGATGTTGAACGTTTCTTAAGGTGCTTCTCAGCCATCCCAAGTTCTTCAGGTGAAAATTCTTTGTTTAGCTCTGTACCGCATTTTTTAATAGGGTTATTTGGCTTTCTGGGGTCTAACTTCTTGAGTTCTTTGTATATACTGGATACTAACCCTCTGTCTGATTTAGGGTTGGTGAAGATCTTTTCCCAATTTGTTGATTGCCGTTTTGTCCTTTTGAGGTGTCCTTTGCCTTACAGAAACTTTGTAATTTTATGAGGTCCCATTTGTCATTTCTTGATTTTAGAGCATAAGCTATTGGCGTTCTGTTCAGGAACTTTGCCCCTGTGCCCATGTCCTCAAGGATCTTCCCCAGTTTCTTTTCTATTAGATTCAGTGTGTCTGGTTTTATGTGGAGGTCCTTGATCCACTTGGACTTGAGCTTAGTACAAGGAGATAAGAATGGATCAATTAGAATTCTTCTGCATGCTGACCTCCAATTGAACCAGCACCATTTGTTGAAAAGGCTGTCTTTTTTCCACTGGATGTTTTCAGCTCCTTTGTCGAAGATCAAGTGACTATAGGTGTGTGGTTTCATATCTGGGTCTTCAGTCCTATTCCATTGATCCACCTGCCTGTCACTGTATCAATACCATGCAGTTTTTAACACTATTGCTCTGTAGTACTGCTTGAGGTCCGGGATACTGATTCCCCTTGAAGTTCTTTTGCTGTTGAGAATAGTTTTAGCTATCCTGGGTTTTTTGTTATTCCAGATGAATTTGAGAATTGCTCTTTCCAACTCTATGAAGAACTGAGTTGGGATTTTGATGGGGATTGCGTTGAATCTGTATATTGCTTTTGGCAAGATGGCCATTTCAACTATATTAATCCTGCCAATCCAGGAGCATGGAAGATTTTTCCATTTTCTGAGGTCTTCTTCAATTTCCTTCTTCAAAGACCTGAAGTTCTTGTCAAACAGATCTTTCACTTGTTTGGTTAGAGTCACACCAAGATACTTTATATTGTTTGTTGCTATTGTGAAGGGTGTCATTTCTCTCATTTCTTTCTCAGTCTGCTTATCCTTTGAGCATAGGAAGGCTACTGATTTGCTTGAGTTAATTTTATAATGAGCCATTTTGCTGAAGTTGTTTATCAGCTGTAAGGGTTCTCTGGTGGAGTGTTTTGGGTCACTTAAGTATACTATCATATCATCTGCAAATAGTGATAGTTTGACTTCTTCCTTTCCAATTTGTATCCCTTTGACCTCCTTGTGTTGTCTAATTGCTCTGGCTAGGACTTCAAGTACTATATTGAAAAGATATGGAGAGAGAGGGCCGCCTTCTCTAGACCCTGATTTTAGTGGGATTGCTTCAAGTTTCTCTCTGTTTACTTTGATGTTGGCTATTGGTTTGCTGTATATTGCTTTTACTACGATTAGGTATGGGCCTTGAATTCCTGTTCTTTCCAAGGCTTCTAGCATGATAGGATGCTGAATTTTGTCAAGTGCTTTTTCAGCATCCAATGAAATGACCATGTGGTTTTTTTTTCTTTGAGTTTGTTTATGTAGTGGATTGTATTGATGGATTTCCTTATATTGAACCATCCCTGCATCCCTGGGGTGAAACCTACTTGATCATGGTGAATGATCGTTTTGATGTATTCTTGGATTCGGTTGGCAAGAATTTTATTTAGTATTTTTGCATCAATGTTCATAAGGGAAATTGGTCTGAAGTTCTTTTTCTTTGTTGGATCTTTGTGTGGTTTTGGTATCAACATAATTGTGGCTTTATAGATTGAGTTGGGTAGTGTTCCTTCTGTTTCTATTTTGTGGAATAGTTTGAAGAGTATTGGTGTTAGGTCGTCTTTGAAGGCCTGATAGAATTCTGCACTAAAACCATCTGGTCCTGTGCCTTTTTTGGTTGGAAGACTTTGTATGACCCTTCTATTTCTTTAGGGGTTATGGGACTGTTTAGTTGATCTATTTGATCTTGATTTAACTTTGGTATTTAGTTATCTGTCTAGGAAATTGTCCATTTCCTCCAAATTTTGCAGTAGTGTTGAGTATAGTCTTTTGTAGTAGGATCTGATGATTCTTTGAATTTCCCTAGTTTCTGTTGTTATATCTCCCTTTTCATTTCTNTCTTTGTTTCTACTTGATTGATTTTAGCCCTGAGTTTGATGATTTCCTGTCTTCTACTCCTCCTGGGTGAATTAGCTTCTTTTTGTTCCAGGGATTTCAGGTGTGCCATTAAACTGCTAGTGTATGCTTTCTCCAGTTTCTTTTTGGAGGCACTCAGGGCTATGAGTTTTCTTCTTAGCACTGCTTTCATTATGTCCCATAAATTTGGGTATGTTGTACCTTCATTTTCATTAAATTCTAAAAAGTCTTTGATTTCTTGCTTTATTTCTTCCTTGACCAAGTTATCATTGAGTAGAGTATTGTTCAGTTTCCATGTGTATGTGGGCTTTCTGTTGTTTTTGTTGCTATTAAAGACCACTCTTATTCCATAGTGATCTGATAGGAGGCATGGGATTAGTTTGATCTTCTTATATTTGTTGAGGTCTGTCTTGTGACCTATTATATGATCGATTTTGGAGAAGGTACCATGAGGTGCTGAAAAAAAGGTATATTCTTTTGCTTTAGGATGAAGTGTTCTATATATATCTATTAAATCCAAGTGGTCCAAAGCTTCAATTAGTTTCACTGTGTCCCTGTTTAGTTTCTGTTTTCCTGATCCGTCCATTGAGGAGAGTGGAGTGTTGAAGTCACCCACCATTATTGTGTGAGGTACAGTGTGTGCTTTGAGCTTTAGTAAAGTTTCTTTTAAGAATGAGGATGCCCTTGCATTTGGAGCATAGATGTTCAGAATTGAGAGTTCTTCTTGGTGGATTTTTCTTTTGACCAGCAAGAAGTGTCCTTCATGTTTCTTTTGTTGACTTTAGGTTGCAAGTCATTTTTATCTGATAATAGAATGGCTACTCCATCTTGTTTCCTGAGACCATTTGCTTGTAAAATTGTCTTCCAGCCTTTTACTCTGAGGTAGTATTTGTCTTTGACACTGAGGTGTGTTTACTGTATGCAGCAAAATGTAGGGTCCTGTTTATGTATCTAGTCTGTTTGTCTATGTCTTTTTATTAGGGAATTGAGTCCATTGATGTTAAGAGATATTAAGGAATAGTGATTGTTACTTTCTGTTATTTTTGATGTTATTTTTATATTTGAGTGGTTATCTTCTTTTGGCTTTGATGGAAGAAGATTACTATCTTGCTTTTTCCAGGGTGTAGTTTCTCTCCTTGTATTGGTGTTTTCCCCCTATTATCCTTTGTAGGGCTGGGTTTGTGAAAAGATATTGTGTAAATTTGGTTTTATTATGGAATATCTTGGTTTCTCCCTCTCTTGTGATTGAGAGTTTTGCTGGGTATAGTACTCTTGGCTGGGATTTGTGTTCTCTTAGAGTCCACATGAGATCTGCCCAGGATCTTCTAGCTTTCATAGTCTGTGGTAAGAAGACTGATGTAATTCTCATAGGTCTTCCTTTATATGTTACTGGCCTTTTTCTCTTACTGCTTTTAATATTCTTTCTTTGTTTAGTACATTTGAGGTTTTGATTATTATGTGACAGGAGGTTTCTGTTTGGTCCAGTCTGTTTGGAGTTCCGTAGGCTTCTTGTATATTCATAGGCACCTCTCTCTTTACGTTAGGGAAGTTTTCTTTCATAATTTTATTGAAGATATTTGCTGGCCCTTTAAGTTGTAAATCTTCACTCTCATCTATCCCTATAATCCTTAGGTTTGGTCTTCTCATTGTGTCCTGGATTTCCTGGATGTTTTGGGTTACAAGCTTTTTGCGTTTTGCATTTTCTTTGACTGTTGAGTCAATGGTTTCTATGGTATCTTCGGCATCTGAGATTCTTTCTTCTGTCTCTTGTATTCTGTTGTTGATTTTTGCATCTATGATTCCTGATTTCTTCCCAAGGTTTTCTATCTCCAAAGTTGTCTCCTTTTGCTATTTCTTAGTTGTTTCTACTTCTGTTTTTAGATCCTGGATGGTTTTGCTCATTCCTTCACTTGTTTGTTTGYGTTTTCCTGTAATTCTTTAAGAGATTTTTTGCCTTTCCCCTTTCATGACTTCTGCCTGTTGACCCAAGTTCTCTTTTATTTCCTTAAGTGATTTTTGCATTTCCTCTGTATTGGCTTCTATCTTTTGACCCATATTCTCCTGAATTTCTTTAAATGTTTTTTGTGTTTCCCTTGTAAAGGCTTCTAACTTTTGATACATTTCCCCCTCTATTTCTTTAAGAGATTTATTTATGTCTTTCTTGTGTTCCTCTTACAGCAACATGACCAGTAATTTTAAATTCAAATCTTGTTTTTCTGGTGTGTTGGGGGTATCCAGGACTTACTGTTGTTGGAGGATTGGTTCAGATGCTGCCATATTGCCTTGATTTCTGTTAGTAACTTTCTTACATTTGCCTTCTGCCATCTGGCTATCTCTGGCCTTAGCTGGCCCTGTTGTCACTGCCTGGTGCTTGAACCTCCTGTCAGCCTATAAGGCTATCTCCGCACCACCGGATGACTGGCTTTCCCCTGGCACAGATTGCTGATGTGCTGTCCTACTCTTGGGCTGCATTTGGAGCCGTGGTATGTCTTGCCCCAAGCAACGTTATACTCCGGTTGTCTCTGTGAACCTGGTGCTGGCCGTCTGCTCCATCAGGGAGTGAAGATGGTGGATGCTGTGGTGACCTTTTCCAAGTGCTGATCACTCTGCAGGGCAAAGGTCCCCTGACAGGGCTGGCACACAGATGGCCTGCAGAGCTGCAGGGCCCTGGGTGCAGGCAAAAACCTGACGGGCTGAGACCCAAGCAATGTTAGACTTGGGATATCTCTGTGTACCTGGCGCTGCCTGTCAGATCTGTCTGGCATCCGGGAGCCAAGATCTCAACCAACATTTTAAAACAGATATAAACTTAAATGCTTGTCATGCATCTGATAATTGTTGGTTGGTACATTTGTATTCTAAATTACTTTAATGTTTTCTTAATTTCAGGGAACCTTCACCGAACCAGCAGTGTCCCTGAGTATGTCTACAAGCTGCATGCAGTTGAGGATGACTTTGTCGGACAGCAGTCACCTGTCACTAGGAACTATGACATGCTTAAGGTGGGATACCAGAGAACATAACCCATGATCAGATTATCAGGAAAACAATTTCAGAGTTTTCGGGGAAGGGGTAAACTGCCTCAAGTGGTCTCCTTCCCAGTTTTTGAGAAAATTTGTGTAAAAACATCATGGAAAACTGGGACTTTAAAGTTTAAAAGTTTGAACAATATTAAATTCTAGTACAAATAAATATGACACAGGGTAACCCAAAGGTACTGACTTCCATTTTATTAAAAGAAATGTACATTGTAATCCCAAAGTCAGTCATTATGCTTCATTTAAGTTTTATCTCTCTCATACAGGCTGGAGTGACTACCGCTTATGGAAGTCGTTGGGGGAGAGGGACTGCACAGTATAGTTCCCAGAAGTCAGTGGAGGAGAGATCCTGGAAGCAGCCTCTGAGGAGACTTGAGATTTCCCCAGACAGCAGCCCGGAGAGGGCCCACTATGGGCACAGCGAATACCAATATGCCTGGCGGAGCCACATGATGCCTGGTGGGCGCCTCACTCTGCCACGCTATGCTCGCTCAGAGATCCTGGGCCTGCGCCAGGCTGGCACAGTCCGTAGGCCACCCGGGTGTGGGTCACTCAGTGATGCTGTCTTCGACAGTGGCCCACTCAACCCTGCGATGCCTACCCACCCTCCTGGCACCAGCCACAGTGTGGGCAGCCTGCTGGAGGAGACCACTGTGCGCATGAGCCAGGCTCGGCTTCAGGCCACGCAGAGCAGAACTGCCCGCTCCTCCTGGCCCCGGAGCTCAGTCCGCAGTACCCTGCGGGAGCCAGGAAGGATGCTGCCCACCGCAGGCCAAGCTGCGGTGGGCAGTGGGGATGCGCACAGGGACAGGAGCACCTTCGCTGACGCCCAGCTGGGGTGAGCCTCCAAACCTGCCTCACAGTTTTATATTGTGTTCATGCATTAACTTACCTTTTGCACCAGTCTTCTATGTTTTTGCAAATGTCTGACTCATACCTGTATTCTCGGCACCCTAGGAGGGAGGCAGGTTCACAAAAAAACACTGTAAAAATGTATCCTGAAAGAGAAATGAAGGAGAGAAAGACCAATGTGAAAGAATAATCTCTTCTGGACATTCTCAAATTCTAGAGACTAGGAGTTAACTCTTATTTCTGAAGGGAAAGTTTTACTTCCTCTGGGAAAGAGGCAGATAGCCATTCCTCTGAAGAGGTGACAGTCGACGGCTCTTGCCTTCCTGCTGGTATCTCCTACAACTCAGAGCCTTGACTGCTGCTGTGCAATCACACACCGTGTCCTCTGTCCTTACTCTGCTGTTCCGCATGTCCCTGTGGCCAGACCCTGTTTCCAGACTCTACCGTTTTATGCCCTCTGAGTATAATTTCATATGTGTGGGTCTTTCCTATGGAATAGCTAAATACATCTGTAAACTTATATTTATGATGCAAAGTACTAAACTATGGGCTTATTTTTCCAGAACATTCGAAATGTTTCAGTCAGGCAGTAGCTGATGCAGTTGGAAACAGTCTTGATGGTAGAGGAGACACTCAGCACTTATCCAAAACAGACTAACGAGAAAGGTTTTTTAAAAAATTACCAAGTGAGGGGCTGGAGAGATGGCCTAGTCGTTAAGTGCACTAGCTGATCTTCCAGAGGACCCAGGTTCAATTCCCAGCACCCATATAACAGCTTGTCATTGTCCAATTCCAGGAGTTCTGACACCTTCACACAGATATACATGTAGGCAAAACACCAATGTACATAAAATAAAAATAAATAATAAAAAAAAATCACCAAGTGAAACATTCTACATGGATTTTTCTATAAATGAAATTTCTGTACTTCTTAGAGTTGAATAATTCAACAAAAGAATCTAAGATGTCTCCAGAGTGCCCTGTACTTTCTATAAAGCCCCATAGAAAGAAAAACGTGGGGCAAGGGTCTGGAAGACGGGCAGAAAATAAGCAGGGCGTGTTGTAAGCAACAGCTCTGTATGGAATGATTAGAGTGTGGAGAGCAGTGCACTCTGGGATCGGGTAAGAAGATTAAGAAGAGAGGACCTTCAGCAAATCACCAGGTGGTTTGCGACCTACAGCAGGTTGGAGCCAGCAACCGTCACACTGACTGCTCTGTATGTCATGTTTATTCTAATTATTATTTTAACAATAGCTAGTCATATATCCTTATTTTTTAACATATAAAAAGAAGAATTCTTTACGAAGGAACGTAAGCCCTGAAGCACTCAGTTGTGAACCGTGGAATGGTAACTGTGTATCTATAGCCAGAGGAAGGTCCCTTGAGGAGGCGCAGGAGGCACAGGAAGAAAGCCAACAGAAGATAAGTGCTTGTTCATTAAGGACGATAAATGTTAGTGTCTCTTTCAGCCTAATGATAAGAAGGGTATCTTTCTTCTGGGAAGTTTTGTGGCCTGCTTTAAGTAGCACAGGCAGGTCCAAAACTGCTTTCCTATCTGGGTTTCTAAGTACCTTTCAGTCTGACATAGTTAATAATGGAGACTGCATATTATGAGGTGATATATTCTAAAACCTCAAAGAGGTTTTTTTTCTTTTTTCTTTTTGTTTTTTATTTTGGATTCTGTAATTTTCCTGTTGGAAAAACTTGCAGTTACACTTTTGTCTCCTATTTTTAATTAATAATTTATGAAGAATAATCAGTTGTCCCTTTGCAGTGGAATGCTGTCCCCGATTTTATTCACAGTGAGCATGTCATGCAGACATCAGTTGGGACTGCAGAGGACATAGCATCTTCCCATCTTACACACGCTGCTTTCAGCCGAGTCTTCTTTCTACAGTCACTTCCCAGTTGCAGGCTTGCTTTCCCGGCTTGGCTTCCACTCTTGCAATGCTCAGAAGTGTCTCTAAACTTTCCACTAACAGGAGAGAGTCCTGCCCACAGCAGCATTCTTTCCATACCTTGGATAGTCAGGCAATTTTCATGTCTTTTGACAACACTTGCAGGAGCCTGATGGTTTCAGAGATGTAACTGGATGCTTTATCAGGAGATAAAGACTGGGACAAACTGTGTAGCAGGAATGTAAGTTGGGCATTCCACACACAGAAAATTAGGATTTTTTTTTTGGAGGGGGGTTGTTCTTTCTCTAAAGGCTCTTATTCTGACCAATAGCATTTTGTGTTCTTCCTGTTATATTTGTTATTTACATTTATATTTTTCTTGTGTGTGTGTGTGTGTGTGTGTGTGTGTGTGTGTGTGTGTGGTATGTGTGTATGTATTTAGTGTGTATATGTGTGCCGCATATGTGTGTGGTGTGTATGTGTGTGGTGTATGCATATATGTGTACATGTGTGTATAGTGTTACTGTGTGTGTTGTGTGTGTGCATATGTGTGTATATGTGATCTGTGTGTATGTGTATGGTCTCAATGTGTGTCTGTGTTTGTGAGTTTGTATGTGTGTGGTACATGTATGTGTATGTGGTATGTGTCTGTTTGTATGATATGTGTGTGTGGTATATATGTGTGTATGTATTCCTATGGAAATCATGGAAGCACACTACTCCCAAGCTCTCACCTCAGCTGATCTACAGTGAGAGTCAGAGAAGACAGGAGCCTGGGAACATCTGTTCTTTCTGATCTCTCACTTGTCTCCCCAACCCCATTTATCAAGTCATATTTCTGTGGGTCTCAAGAAGTGTTATCTTATAGCCCGCACTGGTCTTGAACTCAGTATACAACCAAAGACGGCCTTGAACTTCTGATCCTTCTGCTTCTACCTCCCAAGTACTGGGATTATAGGTTTGTGCTGCCACCCTGGTCCTGGGGATTGAACACAGATTGACACATTGTGCGTGTTAGCATGGCAGGTTGAATCCTAGCTCTGGCCTGCCATCTCTTTTTAACCAATTACAATTGTCTCCTGGATTGTATTTTCAAATATGGAAACATTATATAGTTCTCAGTGTAGAGGACACCAGTGTTCTGCTTTTCTTTTAATACCTTTATACTCATGAAGTGCCTTCCAGCTCGACATAAACAGTAGCCAAAACTTTATATTTTGAGGTGGCATATTCTGAAATTCTTTGTTGAAAATGTATTACAGCAAATACTTTATATTGCTTCTTATATCAGACCCTGCTGCATGCAGGGCTTGCCACCACACGGGCCCCAGTCACAGTGCTACGGGCATTCATGTCTCGCTGCTGCGTGTAATAATTGGTGAAGAGAGACCACCCACACTGAACTTGCTGGCATACATTAGAAAACAATCCCACCAAATGTCTTGGGTGTTTGTATTACTTGGAATGAATTAGATGTAACAATGTCCTTAACACTCTCTAACCCAGTCACCTCCCAGCAGAAACTAAAAAGGAAAGTGTTGCTCTGTGAATTAGTCAGGGCTATGTTTCACAGGCAGTGCCCTCCATAAAGGGGACTCTGTATTCAACTACATATGACTTCATCATCACCTGTGACTGGAAAGGGCAGGCTGCCCACTAAGCCCCAAGCGAACTTTGTTACAGTGGCCAAGGGAAGGGTAGCAGAGTGGGGTCCAAGTGTCAGGAAAGGCATTTCTAGAAAGACAATTACGCTTTGCTTTGCCTGATGAGTCTGCCACACCAGCATGACATATTTTAACAAAACAAAAACAAAACCGTTTTTTCTGACTGCTGTTGTATTTTCAAGTAAAAGCAGATTCTGAGCAACTCTGAGAAAAATCTAATGTTTTGTTTTTAGGGAGATGTTTCTACCGTAGCTGTGAAATTCCCAGAGTAGTAATAATTTTAATTTCTGTGAACAAAATTTCTTTAAATTATGTTGTATTGGGGGGTTTTAAGTAATTGTTTTTTTCGTATGATTACAATACTGTACCTATTTATCTTTGAGAGTTGCGGGTTTTTTTTTTCGAGACAGGGTTTCTCTGTATAGCCCTGGCTGTCCTGGAACTCACTCTATAGACCAGGCTGGCCTTGAACTCAGAAATCTGCCTCCCTCTGCCTCCCAAGTGCTGGGATTACAGGCGTGCACCACCACCGCCAGGCCAACATTTCTCTTTTTAGTACACATTGTTACTCTTTTCTGCAACGTCCTCAGAGACCAGGCTAAGGAGAACTAGAGACACTCTGCCACAGTGTGACACCTCCTGATTTCCAAGGCTGATGTTTCTTAGGATAAAGAAAACCTAGAGTACAGATGCTATAGGTGCTTCCTAAAACCAGCTAGGTCACCCCTGGGCAATCAAGAGGGCACGGCTTACATTTTCACCATGTCGTCTGCTTGTCTAGGAATGCAGACATAGAAATGACCTTGGAGCGAGCTGTGAATATGCTGGATGCAGACCGTGTACCAGCTTCCAAGATCTCTGCCGCAGCTACCTTCATTCAGCATGAGAGCTTCCAAAAATCGGAAGCACGAAAACGGGTGAGTATCTTCTATGCCCATGTTAAATCCAGCAAAGCGTCAGTGGTATGTTGACCTTGCACACCAAAACCAGTCCTTAATGTAAATGTAAAACCTTCCACTTACGGCCAAAATAGTGCCTGCTAGTATACACAAAGTCCAACACTGCAGAAACCAGGAGTGCAGGCGTAGGCCAGTAATCCTAGCACTCAGGGTGAAAGCGAATGGGTCAGAAATTCCAGTTCATTCTTGCTTACACTGTGGATTTAAGGAGAGCTTGAGCTGCACTGACCTGTGGGTAGAGTGGAATGTCATTAGGACTCATTTTATTGCTACATTCCGCTAGCAGGACAGTAGTATTTGATTTTCCACCAGGTCCCTGGGCTGTCTAGTCGCAGGTTTTTAGTCACCCAAGCAGTGTTGGCTATGGGTTCCATCTCGTGGAGTGGGCCTTAAATCAAATAAAAATCTTTCATAAGCTTTGTGCTACTATTGTACCAGCATATACTGTAAATCTTGGGATTTGTAGCTAGGTTGGTGTTTCCCTTGCTCCACTGGTAGTGTGCACAGTACGCTCCAGTATCATAAAGACTAGCCTTTGGGGTGCAAGTTCTAGGTGGGCACCAGCTCAGCTTCTCTGAACTTAGTGAATTATATAGATTGTCTTGAGCAATGGGGCCCTTCTGTTAATTTTGGAGAGCAGCAAATATGCAATAACCTGAGTTGTTTGAGGAGTACCATGGAATCCCTTTGTCCAGCAATGCTGTGCTCGCTAGTTTTATGTCAACTTGATACAAACTCAAGTCGTTGAGAGCAGGGAACCTCAATTGACAAAATGCCTTTATATGACCAGGTTGTAGGCAAGCCTGCAAGTCAATTTCTTTATTAGTGATTGATGGGGGAGAATGTAGCTGGTACCATCCCTGAGCTGGTAGTTCTGAGTTCTATTAGAAAGCAAGCTGAGCAAACTATACACAGCAAGTCAGTAAGCAGCACCCCTCCATGGCCTCTGCATCAGCTCCTGCCTCCAGGTTCCTGCCCTGCTTGAGTTCCTGCTTTCAGTGTGTTTGATAATGAACTGTGACATGAAACTATGAGTGAAATAAACCCTTTCCTCCCCAACTTGCTTTTGCTCAGAGGGTTTCATCGCAGCAATAATAACCCTAACTAAGATAAAAGCAATTAGATGTAACCCATTCCTGGCACTGGGTGCTTCATGTGGTGATGAGAGATGTCTAGTTAGAGCTCTGTTCCATCTGCCTATTGTTTGGCAAGTTTATTTAGACCGACTTTATCTATGTATGTATTTTAGGGTGCTTCTGCTGTATTAGGTTTCCATGTGACCCCTCAAGTGGCCCTTAGTGTTAGCTGTTCCTTCCCATGAATCCTCCCTCCCCCTCCTCTTTTTCCTGCTCCCCATTTGATCATCCTGTTCTAGTACCACCACTACCACCCCATCCATCCACCCATCCACCTATCCACCCATCCATCCATCCATCCATCCATCCATCCATCCATCCACCCATCCATCCATCCACTCACCCTCCCACCCATCTATCCATCCATCCATCCATCCACCCATCCATCCATCCACCCA
>BDUI01000070.1:414797-434076 GCA_002335545.1 Apodemus speciosus
TGTCCTGGAACTCACTCTGTAGACCAGGCTGGCCTCGAACTCAGAAATCCGCCTGCCTCTGCCTCCCAAGTGCTGGGATTACAGGCGTGCACCACCACGCCCAGCCTAGGAGTATGGTGTTTTGAGTCTCTGAATTTCCTCCCTGTCTGTTGCTATGCCCTGATTTTTTATTTTTGACTCTAATTTTGTTAATTTGGGTCTTCTCTCTCTGCCTTGTACTTAGCTTGGCTAAGGGTTTGTGAATCTTAATTGATGTTCTCAAAGAACCAGCTCTTTATTGAGCTGACCTTTTGTATTTTGTGGGTTTGTTTCTCTTTAATTGATTTTATCCCTTCTGAGCTCCACTGTTTCTTGCCTTCTACTCCGTTTGTGTGTTATTTCTTTGTTGTTGTTCTGGAACTTTCAGCTATGCTGTTATGTTACCACCGTGAGTTCTCTCCAATTTTTTTAATGTAGGCACTTAGTGCTATGAACGTGACACTTACAACAGCCCTCGTCGTGTCCCATAAGCTTGGGTATGTTATATATTTATTTTATCTTAATTGTAAACAGTTTTTTAATTTCTGAGTTTGTAATCTTTCTGTTGTTATTGTAGATGTTGTTGTCTGGCTTTAATCTGTACAGGTCAGATTTGATGCAGGGCGTTATTTCAATTTTCTTATTGTTGTTAGTATTTGTTTTGTGTCAGAGTATGCGGTCAATTTTGGAGAAAGTTCTATGAGGTTCTGAGAAGAAGGTATATTCTTTTGTGTTTGGGAAATTGTTCTGTAAATATATGTTAGGTCCTTTTTGATTTAGTATCAGTCAACTCCAGCATTTTTCTGTTTATGTTTTGTCTGCGTAGCTTATCTACAAGTGATAGTTGGATATTGAACTCTCCCACTATCAACCATGTGATGGTCAATTTGTGATTTAAGCTTTGGTAATGTTTCTTTTGTGAACTTGAGTAGGTACCCTTGTGTTTGGTACATAGATGTTAAGAATTGCAATATCCTGTTGGTAGATTTCTTTTCTTTGAGGACTATGAAGTGTCCTTCTCTATCTCTTCTGATTAGTTTTGGTTTGAAGTTTATTTGGTTAGATATTAAAATGTCTGCGCCAGCTTGCTGCCCATTTGCTTGGAATATCTTTTTCCATCCTTGTACTATGATATGATGTCTATCCTTGGTTTGTTTCTTGGATGCAATAGAAGAATAAATTTTGTTTTTAAACCCATTTTGTTAGTTTATATTTTCTTTCTCTTTCTAGTTTATATTATATATTTCTGGGGAGAATCAAGTCCATTGATTTTGAGAGATGTCATGGAGCGTGGTGTTGATACCCATTATTTCTTTGCTCTGGTCCTGGGCTTCCCCTCCTGCCTTTTGATTTGTTGGTCTGATATTATTTATTCCTTGTGTTTTTTTCAATGTGGTTAACTCTTCCAGTTGATGTTTTCTTTCCAGCACCTACTGTAGGGCTGGGTTTGCAGACAGATACTGCTTGAATTTCCTTTTATCAGGAAAAGTCTAGGCGTCTTTGTTTAGAGAGAATATAATTCTAGGTGGTAATGCCTGTTCTTATCCTTGTTGGCTGGGTATTTTGTTCTTTGGTTTTTGTTTCCCTCTCTTGTTCTTGGGAGAGGGTGATGGCAATGGGGTACCTGGTAGGGGATGCTTCTGGGATCCTGGTAGGTGTAACCACTGGGGATTTCATGTAAGACGTTGTTTCTAGGTATTGGGAGCTGACCCCCCAGGAATGTGGGTGGGCTAGAGGTGAGTGGGGATGAGGGGGTCCCCAGGAGGGAAGAAAGTAGTGTGTGCCTCCAGGATCTGGAAATGGGAGCATAGAGGGAAGACTGGCCACAGCAGGTAGGGATGAGGCTAGGGGATTGGGTTTGGCGGGAGGAAGGCGAGTGAAAGTGGCCTACCTGTTTCCCTGGCCCATGTGGCCGGTGTCCCAGGGATGGCTGCGGGAGTTGGTGTCCAAGACAATGGGGCGGGGTAGTGAGGAAGGATGTGAGAAGATTTCATGTTCTTCATGAGACAGGGTCAGAGAAGAAGATGAGGTCACATGTGGTCTGCTACAGAGCTGGGAGTAAAGCTGAGAGATTGCATTTGGAGGGAAAGTGAAGCCCTCTTGCTCCTTTCAATGTAGCCCCACATAAAAGAGGTCGCTAATAGCAACAAGGTCAATATTGAAACTTCCTCGACCAATAAAATTAGTCTAAAACCTTTCAAGTTAGTGTCAGGTAGATTTTTAGAAGGGCAAAGGCAGCCGCAGGATTTGTGGGAAGATGGCAAGAGCGGTCTCTTGACCAGTTGCTAATGTTTCCCTCTGACTCAGCTTGGCCCGCAGAGTCTGCATGGCTTCTCAGTTCCCACTAGGGTGGCCCATTCATCCCCTTGCAGTTCAATCACTTTCTTAGTCCAGAATTGCCAGATCTCTCACATTCCTCTGAAGAACAGCATGGTCAGGCTTGTCACGGCAGTGGCCTGTTTCTTGGTGCCAAGTTTTATCTTAGTTACTTTTATGTTGTTGTGACAAAACACCATGACCAAAGCAACTTACAGAGGAAGAGTTTCTTGGAAACTAACATTTTCAGAGCGTGAGTTGATGACCATCATGGCAGGGACCATGATTCTGGTCCAGAACCAGCAGGCACGATTCCGGAGCGGCAGCTCAGAGCTTACACCCTTATCTGCAAAGCTCCCCTCCTCCATGACACACCTCCAACAAAGCCACACTTCTTAATCCTTCCCAAACAGTTCCACCAGCAGGAGGCCAAACATTGTAATATATGACCCTTTGGAGCCACTCATTCAAACCACCACACATTTTAAGTGTTTTGAGGGTTTTTGTGTGTGTGTGTGTGGTTTTTCTAGACAGGGTTTCTCTGTGTAGCCCTGGAACTCTGTGGCTGTCCTGGAACTCTGTAGACCAGGCCGGCCTCGAACTCAGAAATCCACCTGCCTCTGCCTCCCAAGTGCTGGGATTAAAGGTGTGCGCCACTACTGCCCGGCTGGTGTTTTGAGTTTTTATTCAGTTCTAGGATTTTATTGTTTCCTTATTGATTTCTTTAATGACAAACTCATTATTAAATATTGTGGTGATTTACTCGTTGTCAGTAGATATCAGTTGTAGATGACTTCTTCATTAGGGTGTGATCCTGTAAGGTCCATGCCTCCCTGTCAACGCTGGCACCTTGTTTGGCTCGACATGTGCAGTCCTTGTGCGTGCTGCCGTAGTCTGTTATGTTACATGCACGTCATTCCTGCTGTGTCTGGATTACGCTTTCCTTGAAGTCATCCATCATGTCTGGCTCTTAAGATCTTTCTGCCTTTCACATAGGCCCCTGAGCTCTGAGTGGAGGGGTTTGATGAAAACATCCCATTGGGATTGAGTGTTCTAAAATCTTTCACTCTCTTGCACATTATTCAGTTGTGGGTCTCTCTGTTAATTTCCACCTACTGAAAGAAGAACTTCTTGAGTAACGTCTGATCAAGGGTTGGTTTTTACTTCGTTCCTTTGGTGGCATATAGAATAGCTCCCAGGACCATGAGCACTAGCCTAGTTTTTTTAATGCCCTGATTTCTTAGTTTACTTTGTGTTTCAGGCAGAGGCATATTAGACAATACCACCCACAGAAGTCCTCTCTTGAGATGCCGGATTTGGCCTAACCTCCAACCAAGCATTCAAACGATGCTTGCCCCACTTTTGCTTTTTATGTAACTGTTTTTTTTTTTATTTTTATTTTTATTTTTATAAAAAGTGCTTCCCTTAAAGTTACCACAAGCTATGAAGTAGGTAATATATGTGAAACTCAACACTATGCTGAGACCTCAGACAGAATGGAAAGGAAAAACCCGTGATTATTTTGATTATAATTTACTATTTAGATTCATTTTATGATGTCGTTTTTTTCCTGTCTTGCTAGTCTTTCCCCTGACCAACTCAAAAGAAAATATAAAGTTGGAAGACTCTTGCCATAAATTCTACTTTTGCTATTTTTTTCATATTTATTTATATGCCTACACACATGTACCATGGCACACAAGTGGAGATCAGAGAACAGCTCATGCGAGTTGATTCTCTTCCTTTATCTTCCTATGTCTTCAGGGTTCTTCTGCCTCTGCCTCTCATCCCTGGTAAGATCCTGCAAGAGTGTGCACATCACACAGCTTTGCACTTGAGTTCTGGGTTCCGGAGGTTAAACTTAGGCCATCAGGCTTGGAAGCAAGCACCGCTACCCACTGAGCCATCTTGCCAGTCCTTGTCACGCTTTCTGTATTAGGGAGGGAAGCTAGGGTTTGATACACTGTGTAACATGCAAATGTGCCATTGGCACCAGCTGCACGATGTTTGACAACAAAGCCCATGGTTAGTCATAAAAAAAGACTACGGAACAACATCTGCATTATGATGATGCAAACGAGTGAGGTCTGACCCAAAGCCCTTGCAACTTGAAAGTTTGCCAGGCAGATGCAGACGGAGGCAGTGGTGTGGGCAGCCTTAGACTGCAAGTTAACCTCGGGTGACATGTTCACGTCCTGCTTTCTTTTGTGGTGTTTGCAGCCTAAAACACCAACTCACTGCTCAGATTTAACTGTTCATGTTGAACTTATTTTAATCGACCACAATCTGTGAATCTAATACATTTATTTTATTTTATCTTGCTTTTTGTTTTTTGTTCTTTGGTTTTGTTTTATTTTGCTGTGTTTAGAGACTGGGTCTCACTTTGTAGCTTGCTAGCCTTTTCCTTCAACTTTACAAGTGGTAGGACTGCAGCCACTTTCTAGTATCTTCAGCTAAGAAATCTGTTTTTCGGGGCTGGAGAGATGGCTGAGTGGTTAAGAGCACTGACTACTCTTCAAGAGGTCCTGAGTTCAATTCCCAGCAACCACGTGGTGGCTCACAACCATCTGTAATGGGATCTGATACCCTCTTCCAGTGTTCTGAAGACAGCAATGGTGTACTCATGTACATAAAATAAATAAAACAATCTTTTTTAAAAAAGGAAATCTGTTTTTCTCTTCCCTTCCTAGGTGTAGCTCTTTCTCTTAATAGACATGTTCTTCCTTGTATATATGGGTAGATGAAATGTTTTAAATGATACACTCAAAGGTGTACATTTTTTACTTAAAATTCCCACATAGCTTATCCTTTTAAATACTTTTAAATACTCTAGGCAGTTGGTGATAACTTAGATTTGGAGGTAGCTTTCAAGGCTTCCAACATTGCCATGATAAATGTATTTATTTCTTACTATTGATGATAATTTCTATTCAGTTTCATTAACTATAAAAGTTTATTCTGGAAAAAGTACACGTGTATTTCTGTGTTCTTTTACCAAACTTTTCTGGTCCGCAGATTTAAGGTTATATTACATTTTGTTTTCTTCCAGGCTTTTATTACCGAGTTCTTTTTCTCTTCTCGGACACTCTTCACCCATCCTTTGTTACTTACCCTTTCTTCTGAAAGCTTATTGACAGTTCTGTATCCAGAATAGCTATTCTGTACAACCTGAGTCTCAGATTCTGCTGCTGTGGTGACTGATAAGTATTTTGATCAGCATAAGTTCCTAAGATATTGAATGTCTTAATGCCACATCAAAGTTATTAAGTAGCATTATTGTATTAGTCAGAGTCCTTTAGAGTCACAGAAATTAGAGAATGTTTCACTATATAAAGGGAATTTGTTGTGATGACTTACAGTCAGTTTGTACTCCAACTAACCCAACTATGAGTAGCTGTGAATGGGAATTCCAAAAATCTAGTAATGGCTCAGTCCCATGGGGTTGCTCTTCTGTAGAAGTTGGTTCTAACAGATGTGCTGGCAAGTAAGTGCAAGCAGTCAAAAAAGAACAAATCTTCCTTCTCCAAGGTCCCTGTGTAGGTGTCCAGCAGAAGTATGACCCAAATTAAAGGTGTGTGCCACCACACCTGGATCTGGGACTTGCTTTGTCCCAGGCTGACCTTGAACTCAGAGATCTCCTTGCCTCAGTCTCCTGGGATTAAAGGCATGTACGACCTTGCCTGGGTCTAAGCTTGTCATGGCTAGTGTGCCTCAAGATCTCCATGCCAAGATCCAGGTCAGAAACTCGTGTCTTCCGGCTTCAAGATCTGGACCACAGGTGTGCCCTTCAATTCTGGATATAGTCAAGTTGACAACCAAGAATAGCCATTACATTTATTTCTTCCCTAGGTCAATCAACTTCGAGGCATCCCTAAGCTCCTGCAGTTGCTCAAACTTCAGAATGAAGATGTTCAGCGGGCTGCCTGTGGGGCCTTGAGAAACTTGGTATTTGAAGACAATGATAACAAGTTGGAGGTAGCTGAACTGAATGGAGTGCCTCGGCTACTGCAGGTGCTGAAGCAAACCAGAGATTTGGAGACCAAAAAGCAAATAACAGGTATTTCCTACTAACCATTAAGAGCCCAACAGTCGGAGCCAGCCAGGCCTTTATGCCATGTGCTTTTCTTAAGTTTCTTGGAGTGGATGGTGACTAGATTCATTGATACAAGCCACCAGGGTGGCTTATATCCAGAATTTGAAATCCTTTCTTCTGGAGGAGAAAATATTTTGAAATTTTTCCTTAATATTTTAAATGAAAAAAACTCTAAACTGTCACTTACATGAAAACATCTGTAGAAATAATGTCTGTATTTCAGAGCACACCTTTGAGATGTTAGGCACTGAGCCCCAGGCTGGGGAAATTGTTTTGATCTTCCATCTACTCAACTAAAGCATGAAGGACTTAGTGTGATAAAAGACCAAACCTTGCATTAGAACTCAGTAATGAACCATAAGAAAATCAAACATATTCTCCGTCCCATGCTCGTGGGAGGCTGCCTCATTGTAGGTCTTTAAAGGGAGGTAAGGGCCTTAGCGTGTTAAAGGGAAGTGACAGTTGTTCTTGGCAAAGTGAACTTGACTGGAAGGGAGGGAGGAGGGACCAAGCTGCGGGTCACACTAAGAAAACGTGGGAGTTAGTAATTAGGTTAGAATACATAGTAGCAGGGAAACTTGGGTGAGGGGATAATTTCGAGAAGATAGTCCATTAATCTACACTTTTCCTGTACAGATGATAGAAGGCTAAAGTCAAAGAGCACTCTGTCATGCTGATGCCATAGCAACCATCCAGGCATCAGAGGGTTTGTGTACAGCTGAGAAAGAGAGTTCACAGCAGATTTCCCTACAGGAGGACATTTAACTGTGTTAACTGACTCTTTGGCATTTGATGCAAATGGCCCTAAATGATCCCCTTTAGCTCTGGAGCATGCTTTCTGCACCTCAGAAAGAGTTCCTCATAACATAAACACATGTACATGGTAAGAATCTACGTGTAGGTCTTGCTGAGCCTCAGAGACTGTTTGACCTGAAACAGCCACGCACATACGGTCCACACGCACATGGTCCACACACACATGGTCCACACACACATGGTGAGAAGCCTGCCTGTGAGTCCCCCTCACTGGGCTGCCTCTGTTTGTCTGTGACATTCTCATCTTTTTTTCTTCAGTGAAGATGGCAATATTTCTTCACTGTAAAAATCTATATTTTGCTATGTAAAAGTAAAGGAGATTTATTTTATTTCTTCTTATAGTGGGCAATATTAGTAAAATATGTGTTTTAATAGCTGTAAGACCCTTTAGAAGTTGTTAAGCCAGGAATACTGGAGGGAAATATGCTAGCTGCCACCAGGAGGATTAGAAATGCCCAGCCATTGAGCTAGTCAAGGCATATCGAAATTAGCTTGTGTGTGTGTGTGTGTGTGTGTGTGTGTGTGTGTGTGTACATGTCTGTGTTTCATTCACGAATCTAGAGAGCTCTTGGATGGGTACAGCACATGTATGACCCACCGAGAGCCAAAGCAGTTTAACTAATTCACTGCTACACCTATTACCAAAAGTTTTGGGATTTTAGGGATGTATGTTGTTTCCCTAGATATGCCATACAGCCTTGACTAGCCTTAATCTTGTCTCATTCTCTTGAGCATTAGGATTGTAAGCACGTATTACCATGTCCAGAAAGAAATTTAAATTGTCCACATTAAAGCACAGATCTCATCCCAAAGGTGTGAGTAGTTTTTTCTGAGCTAGATAATACCGCTATGTCCCAGGACCCAGAGTTAGGTTACTCCAAGCATTCTAGTGTGGTAATGACTTCATGAAACTTTGATAACAGAACAAAGTAAGGTGTTGCTAGTAAGGTATTGCTAAATACATTGGTGGAAACATCAGGTAGGAAGATTAAAGCTAACTGAAGAAGTCTCTAGAAATCTTAGATACTTTCTGATGACACTCTTAGTCTTTGAATTGGTGGAAGCTGGGGTCTATTTGTATATTGCAGAAGGATTTTTAACCAAGCCACAGGGGTTTTAGGTCATACACAGAGGTAGTTAATAACATGCTGTTAAAGGGATTAAAGCTCTCTCAAGATGATTTGATGCCCAACTCACCACCGTCACTGAAATTTTAGCCAGTCTTGTAGAATATTTAATATAACTGCCCCCAAAACTTACACTCAGAAATATAAATTCTTATAATCCATTTTGATATTCTGGTACAGTAAACCTGGATTGTGGCCCAGATTGTGATCCGTCACTGGGTTCCTTTGCAGACTCTCAATTGAACACTAACTTAAGGATAAAAATCCTTGTTAACATGTTGGTAAGAAGTGAGCTAATTTTTTTACCCACCCAAGCTGGATCTTTTAAGTAGGTCTTTCTGGTTTCTACAATGTCTTCTGGTTTCTACACAGTTTCTACAAGGAACTCGTTCCCCCCAAATCTCCCTTCTTAAGATTTTCAGTTGGTGATTCTGGTTTTGTCTTCTAGAACCACAGAGGTTGGCCTTCATATGCTTAACCCAGCCTTGTTTTAGTGACTGGACATTGAGCACCCCACATATAGTGACCCTAATATCTTTCAGCTATGTGCTAAGGAATTACCCTATTTCTAGCTGATTACTACTAAGTTGTGTGCGTATGTGCAGAAAGGTTCGTGTATATCTCCAAAGAATACTTCTCTTCTGATGTTATGCCATCCAGAAATTTGGTGGCCGTGAACTAGGCATACATTAGCCTACATTAATTTTTTAAAAATTATACAAAACTTCCTAAATTATATACTCGTTTAAATATAGTGTAACATGCCAATCTAAGAAGGGTATATATTGACTGTTAATGGAAAATTCCATTCCCTTTGTTCAAGATAATCCTCTTTGGTTTTTGTGTAAGATATACTGAGTACTTTGTATGGCTCTTTGTAAAACAGAAACTTCACTGTGCTTCAGATTTTGTAGGCCACTGACAAGAAGAGAAACTTGATTTGTTTGCTTATTTTGAACTCAAGGAAGTCCCTATCCACTCAGCCCCGCCTCTCCCCCACATTCCGTCTGGCTTTCTCTCCTGTTTTTCTCCTCTTTTGTAGCTTATTAATCAAAACTCAACCTCAGGCCTGCCTTTACATTGTCTCTAACTACCTTCTGAGTGTTATTCTCTCTGTCCCCTTCCAGGGCCTCTTAGGATGAACTGAGAGGGTGGAGCCATTGTGTTGCAGAACCCACGGCTGAGACACTGCTCCTGACTAACCCCAAATGCTAGTTTGATCAGGAAAATCTTCCTGAAGTCCAGAAATCCTGTTCCCAGCAGACATCAGTCCTGCTGTGACCATATCTAATGGAAGCTATGTGTAGACTGCATGAAAATCTGGTTGCTGTTTCAAAAATTATACACAGCCAAAGCAAACTGTTTAAGCCTGAACCATTAGACCTCATGTGTTTTAAATGTTTAGGCCAAATACACATAGAGATATGTAGACCATTATTTTAGTCATTAAAATCAAGGGAGATGATATTACCAATCATAAAGTAGATATCCTATATAGCTACGCTTCCATTGCAGTACATTTAAGAAGTAGAAATTACTGACTGGGAAGGCAGAAGAGGACGAGATGGGGAAGGTACAGTCATCCCTCCTCTCTTCTGGCCTCTTTGCCTTTCCTGGATGGCAGTTGGTTGGAGCAGCCTATTAGAGACAAAAGATAGCAAGACAATGTTACACACACCATTGTCACAGCAATGTGTAGGTCCGTAGTTCCTTCACTAAGAAATATTTGGGTGCCAAAGCTACATTTTTAAAAAAAATCCTACATGTGTATATAATTTTCTGTTATCTTTCAGCACCAAGCTCTAGTTTCTATGTGTAAATGCCCTGAAAAGCATAGGTTTGTTCTTTATTTCTTCCTTCCTTCCTTCCTTCCTTCCTTCCTTCCTTCCTTCCTCTTTCTTTCTTTCTTTCTTTCTTTCTTTCTTTCTTTCTTTCTTTCTTTCTTTCNTCTTTCTTTCTTTCTTTCTTTCTTTCTTTCTTTCTTTCTTTCTTTCTTTCTTTCTTTCTTTCTTTCAGACAGCACTTCTTTCTGTGTAGTTTGGCTGTCCTAGAACTTGTTCTGTAGACCAGGCTGGTCTGGTCAACTCAGACTCACAGAGCTCTGCCTCTGCCTCTGCCTCTGCCTCCAAAGTGCTGGGATTGAGGTGTGTGCCACCACACTGGACAACGTGGTATTTTATTTCCTTATTTTTTCCTGGTTAGCTGGCTTTATCACCTTTAATAATGGCATGGGGGGCGATGAGCATTGTGTGAGAGGATGTGACTCTGACCTAGGACTGTGGCACTGTGGAGACATAAAAGGCAGTGCTCTTAGTCTTTCATTGCCAAACTCTAAAAGACTTATAAAAGAAGGAGGGCATATCCTGAGTGCAGAACTCCTGCCATGGGGCAGCTGTTGACAAACATTACCTAGGAGTGTTGGCCAGGGGCTACAGTAGACAGAGAACTGTTGTGTAGCTACTCCTGCTATAAGTACTGAAAGTACCAGGTTACAAGTAGTTAGGACCATTGCTGCCTCCCGTGTCTCTGGTGGACAAAAACAAAGGACAAAATTCCTTACACTGAAATGGTGGTTACAGGAGGGCTATTTCTCACCTCTAGCTGGAGTATGTTAGGTTGATGAGGTCAGCTTGTAGTTAGAGTCCATGAAAGAAACAGCGGTAAAGCTTAAGTGTGTGTCGTTACTTTTCTTACTGCTAAGATAAAATGCCAAACAACAGTGACTTAAGGGAAGTTTATTTGGGCTCAGAGCATCGAGAAATCTAGCCCATCGTGGTGGGACTGGAATCATGGAGCTGCTTCTTTACATGGTGGAAAACACAGAAAGAGAAGGAGCAAGAGGCAGTGATCCACTAATGACCCGCTCCCATGACCTTCCTCCCGCCAGCCTCCCAGAATGGGAGGTGAGCTTCAGAACATGATCCTGTGGGGGTATTTCAGACCCACGCTGTTTTATTCACACTCCTGGTTAATTTGAACCTGCATGACTTTGCATACTAAGTAATAGATAATTGTTCTTAGGAATCCTAGCATCAATAAGCACCAACCAGATTCTGCCCCACATCCTTTTTAAATCACGGTCCTGAGGTGGACAGACAGCATTGCCTTGAGTTTGCGCACTGTTTTCACTGAGCCTGTTTTTTTAGGTTTGCTCTGGAACTTGTCCTCTAGTGATAAACTCAAGCATCTCATGATAACAGAAGCCTTGCTCACCTTGACAGAGAGCGTCATCATCCCCTTCTCGGGGTGGCCTGAAGGAGACTACCCCAAAGCCAATGGCTTGCTTGACTTTGATATATTCTACAATGTCACTGGATGCCTCAGGTAATGCCTCCTTGTGTCCCCACCCCTTCAGATAGAAGGTATAATCAAATAGGGCACCCAAAGAGAAGTCGAAATGTGTTCTATTTTGGATCCTTTCTGTAATTACACAATTTAGTTTTGTTGGACTCTGCTTGGGTAGAAACTGATGGAATTTTTTATAGTAAGATGTTTGTCTAGTTAATTGCACTGCCTTAATTAACTGTCTAGTCAAACTTAGCCATACCTGACTTAGTCAAACTTACCATTACTGTGATGAAAAAACATGACCAAAGGCAAATTGGGGAGGAAAGGGTTTTTTTGACTTACACTTCCACACCACTATCAAAGCAGACTGTCAGGACAGAAACTCAAGCAGGATGGAACCTAGAGTCAGGCGCTGATGTCGAGGTGGTAGAGCCTCATTTACTGGCTTGCCCCTCATGGCTTGCTCAAGAGTGTAACATGGACGGTAGCTAGTTCTGCTGACAGAAGAAAAGAAAAATTAACTCCTCACTCTCACTCCCCGCACACTGCAACTCATCCTTAGACTGCGTTTTCAGGTACGATGCCTTTCTACAACTCCAAGTCTCATATAGAACCCAGAATGGCCCCACTCACCTGACCCTCCCCATCAATCACTAATCAGGCTTGTCTACAGCCTGACCCTGTGGAGGCATTTTTCTCAGTTGAGGCTCCCTTTTCTCCAATGACTCTAGCTTGTTAAGAAAGTTGACATTAAACTAGCCAATCAAATATCATTATTATTTAAAGCCTTGTATTAGCTACTGGGGATTTTACAAGGAATACATAAGTAAATTATAAATAAATGTACTCAATTGCAGTTTAAATAAAATAGTAAAATAAGCCACAGTGACAAGCCAGAGTAGTTGTAAAGTACTTGGGTGGGATGAATGCACAGGTGGCCCATGTGGAATGACTGAGTGTGGCAAGGAACACGGGCTGAGGCTCACGGGATCGGAATGATCGAGTGTGGCAAGGAACACGGGCTGAGGCTCACGGGATAGAACTTAGTGAGCACAGTCCTCAGATAGAGAGCCGAGGCCAGCGTGGCCAGACTCCAATCTCACGGAGACTGTCAGGGAGCACACCTGTAGCCCTCTTGATCTGGAAACCAGAATTTTCTACAATTTCAGTCATATGCTTCCCAGGCTGGCCAAGATTAAAATTGTCCTTCAGACTGGGCAGGAGGGTGCAGAGGTGGGTGGATCGCTTGAGTTCTGAGGCCAGCCTGGTTTACAAAGAGAGTTCCAGGATAGTCAAGAGAAACCCTGTCCAAAATAAAACAACAACTAAAAAGACATGCATTTCTCTTTGCTAGAGATGTTCTTTATTCCTGTTGCCTACTTTGATCAAGTCCCTGGGATGATTATTTTAAACACTTGAGTAAAGATAATATGGAGAAAGAAGAATCAGTAAAACATAATTTTAAAAATTTTTATTTCTGTGTATGTGTGTTTGTATGTGTGTGTATCTGTGTGTGCTTGTATTTGCATATATGAGTGTGTATTTGTATGTATATATGTATTTGTATGTATTTGAATGTATGTCTCTGTGTGTTTATATGTATATGTGCATGTGTTTGTACGTGTGTGTGTGTGTGTGTGTTTAAAACAGAGAGGAAGAACATGATTATTTCTATCCTCCATGGCTTCTGTGGATTTCAATCCATTCCTTGGGACTTTGCAAAAAGCACTTTCACCTGTTGAGCCATCGAACCAGCCATGGAAAAATAATTGTTTTCTTATATAATAAGAACTCATTTCACTTGTCTTTCTTTACTGATTAGTTTACAAGTTGAGTCTTGGGCAGAAAAATAATTTCCCAGAATGTCATTGTCAACTTTTTAAAAAAGAGTTAAGGAAAAATAGTTATATATATGTATTACTTCAGTTATAGGTAATATCCTGTGAACTCTGTTTTGTAAGAGCAAATAAGTTTTTATAGAAAAATGTGTGGCTGATCATAGTCAGAATTATATCTTAAAAAATCATTTTAAATTTCATGATTTTTTTTAATTGGTAGGTTTGGCTGATAACATTACCCAACAGGTAAATGCTCTGCTGAGGCTGACAACCTGAGTTCTATTTCCAGAATCCAGATGTCCTCTGATCCCACATGCAATCTGTGGCACAAGGGCACCCACACATGTATGATAGATAGATAGATAGATAGATAGATAGATAGATGGATGGATGGATGGATGGATGGATGGATGGATGGATGGATGGATGGACGGACGGACGGATGGACGGACACACAGACAGATAGATTTAAAGCAGAAGGTTGTTAGGAAACACCCCTCCATCCTCAAGACTTTTTTTTCACTGAAAATATTTTTTTCAAACAATATATTTTATTACTGTTTTTCCCTTGCTGAATTCCCACTCGTTCCTCCACACCTCCTCTCCTCTCTGGATCTATACCCTTTCTGTCTCAGGCATTTAAGGAATGATAACAAAATAAGATTAAAACAAACAAATTGGAATAAAACAAAAGAGAAAAAAACAAAGAAATAGCAATAGAGGCACAGAGAGATACATTCTCACACAGAAATCCCATGAAAACACAAAACTGGAAGCTATGATATACATAAAGGACCTATAGGATTGAAAACTAGTAACAATGCCCTGACTCAATATTATGAGACAAGCTCTAAGGATGCATGTAACCTTTTTTCTTTAAAAACAACTAATGAGTAGGTTTACAGAAAACAACCGGCACCTCTGTCCGCAGATATCAAGGTAGAAAATATATACATGTTGTGTCTCTCTGCCTTGTGAATAAATTCCTTAATCATCCACTAACAATCCAAACATCTCCTTTAGATGTTAAATAAGGTTATTCAAGTTGCAGTAGCTTCAGTGTATATTAAGTTACAGTTTACTATTTATAATCAACTTTAAAAGGAACTTGGTGTTCTACTCTAAACCGTGCAAAATGAGTCATTGCCATATGCTTGATGACTTATCTCAATATTCAGATGGTTTTGAAATATTCAAAAAAAATTCAGGAAAAGCAGAGCTAAGGATCCCACATGCACACTCTCTTTCTCTCCCCATGATAGCAGCATGGGTGTTTCTTTGAAGTGTAGCTGTGGATTGTGACCTGTCACCGGTTGTCGCTCCCACTGTAAACAGAGGCAGCCTGAGGCTGATGCTTGCTAATACCCTCAGGAGCTGGTGTTGATTTTATAGTAACTGTCAAGCCCTTCTTTTTGCATAGATAGTTTGTTGCTCTGCTGGTTCTAAGGAGATTTACTTTTCATCCTGAGTAACCACAGCTGCCTCTGTTGCTTTCTTTCTCTTTGTTAGACACAGATAAGCCTCAACTGTTGGATATAGATCAGAAGAAAGTTAAATGAAAGACTGGGTCAACATCTCAGACAAGGGAAGATAGGCCAGCATCTTATAGTCTGGAGTAGACTTTGCCAACTGCTTACAAGTACTTACTAGTCTTGTCTCCTTGGAGCTAATGACGGGTAGAATTAAGGAACCTGGGCCCAGAACCACCGAGCACTGTGTGAGAAACTACATTGTTAAGTACAAATAACCCTACTTATTTCTGATTCTTTTTTTTTTTTTTTTTTTTTTTTTGGTTTTTCGAGACAGGGTTTTTCTGTGTAGCCCTGGCTGTCCTGGAGCTCACTCTGTAGACCAGGCTGGCCTCGAACTCAGAAATCCGCCTGCCTCTGCCTCCCAAGTGCTGGGATTACAGGCGTGCGCCACCACGCCCGGCCTTATTTCTGATTCTTTACATATTTCTTTTGTGGGGAAGGTGACTTACTCCGCCAGCCCTGGTGCCTGCCATTCGCACATTCTGATAACTAGTGACAGGGTCTCCAGCTCTTCGCCTTAGAACACGCATGTCTGCCCATCACTTCCCCAGGCTCCCTGACTGCACGCTAGACAGAGCTTCAAAGTATGTTAACAGATTTCCTTACAGTGCTCTCTACTGGACATGTGAGAGCATACCAGAGCATTACCAGACACATGGGAGGGCAGCAGGTCATTCTGACTTTAGATGCTAATAATATGTCATGACTATGAGGGAAATTCTAGGGTGCCATAGCTTCAGAAATGTTATAAAAATTACAGATGAATTGTTCACCATCATGTTTAGCATAAACACTACATTGTAGCTATTAGTTTGATACTATTTAATTGATTATAAATTAATATATAATTATAAATATATATAATTATCAAGTAAGTGTCCATATGGAATTTTCATAACCATGTTTCATTTTCTTTGATTCCCAGTCCTCCCCACTCCCTTTGTCTCCCTGACTCTCGTTTCTTATCATCCCCTTCCCCAGTACTCCCCACTTCTACTTTGCTCTGCTGTGTTCCCTTACTTTGCCCCTTGACCTGGACCAGCAGGTCATTCTTCAGTGACAGGGAGGGGAGGGTCCATGGAGGAGGATGATAAAGAAAATGGTGTCAGGAGGTTTTGGACAAGCTGTGTCTTATGCCAAGCATGTTCCTGGCTTTAGACAAGGAACTATGTCCCCTCAGTCAACAACAGTGAATGGAAACTGAAGGGATAAAGGAGGTTAAGGCCCTGTAACTGGTATAACGACTCCTTGGTCAGTATGGAGGGGGACTCCACACAATTAAAGAGAGAACAATTGATACAGGTAATTTTGAAGTGCCCCCCACCTTTTGGAGTAGAGGGACTCCCAATCAGCAATATATATGGGGGGATAACAGAAGCATTGATTTCAAACATAAAAAGAATGTCTTTATGATGGTCCATTGTTGTGGCTAACAGCTAGAAATCCAATTGAGCTTTTTCTTTGGAGACAATGTAATAGATAAATGGGGCATTAGGAAGCTGTCTTCATCCTGACCAAGTAGGCCTAATGTCTTAATAAAGCCTAAGACCAAGTGTCTTAGGGCTTTATTGCTGTGAAGAAACATCATGACCAGGGCAACTCTTAAAAAGGAAAACATTTCATCAGGGCTGGCTTACAGTTCAGATGTTCACTCCATTGTTGTCACAGGAAGCCTGGCAGCATGCAGGCCACCAGGCACAGTACTGGGGAGGCAGTTGAGAGATCTACATCTGCATCCAAAGGCCTGGCTTGAGCATCTGAAACCTCAGAACCTATCTCCAATGACACCCTTCCTCCAGTAAGGCCACACCTACTTCAACAAGCCATATGTCCTAATCTTTTCAAATAATGCTATTCCCTATGAGCCTTTAGGGGCCATTTTCATTCTACAAACTACTTCAGAACACCTCCAGGACAAGTCAATCAGTACCTCATTCAGAGGCACAGAGTTCTTTAGACCCATGGAACATGCCACCCAAGAGGGAATGCCACTTTAAAATCAGGGTTCTGGATTGTTGTTGCATACTAATAATGACCATCCAGGGGGCTGGAGAGATGGTTCCGCGGTTAAGAGCACTGGCTCTTCTTCCAGAAGTCCTGAGTTCAATTCCCAGCAACCACGTGGTAGCTCACGACCATCTGTAATGGATCTGATACCCTCTTCTGGTGTGTCATATACATAAAATAAATAAATCTTAAAAAAAAAAGAAAGAAAAAGAAAGAGAAAAAGAAAAAGAACAACCATCCAATAACAGGGTGACCTATGGGTGATGAGAAACTGGAAAATGTCAAGAAAATGAATTGGTAATGTTTGAAAACTGTACATCCAACCCTGCCAGGCTCCTGAGACATGACACTTGTGGGTCATTCCAACGGGAGGAGCACACACATATATACAGACAATGGCACACACATAGGAATGGTAGGTGGGGTGCAGTGCAATTGAAGGGAGCAGTACAGGCGCCACATGAGGAATGTCAGGAGTTGCACCATTCTGACATTGTAATACTAGAATAGCCAAATATTTTTAAATACATCAAGTTTTTTAATCGTTTGTATTAGACCTTACAAATTTTAATATAGTTTATATTACCTTTGTACCCCAAATAAGTTATAGACCTTTTATAATTTACAGAAACTTTTTAGTTTTTATTCTGTAAACAAAACAATATATATAAATTTATTAAAACATTTTATCTTTTAATTTTATAACATTTTTATCCATTAATACCTTGAGATGATATAGTCATATAGACCAATCTCCCACTTTTTACTTTTAAAATAAGAACTTGGCTGGAATGGCCTGTTTGGGACAGTTACACTTTAGTTATAAAGACCAGCAGAACCTACTCTAGAATATATTTAATGGCAGCTACTGTAATTATGTTTTGATTTATTTTTTTAGTCTCAGTCTAAAATATTAGCTTTTTATTAGTTCTGTATATTATGTAAAAATCATATCAAAATTAAAACAAAACATTAAAATTATAAAATAAGCATCTTTTCAGCTCCAGGATGCTGAGCCCAGGGCTGGTGATCGGGTGGTTGTCAGAGAGAGGACAGAGCAAAGCTGCCAGCTCGGCTTCAGCTTTGACTTTTTGAATTTATCTGTTAGCCTGTTCTAGTGTCCTCCCTGTCACAGAGCCAGAGGACCTCTCCGACCTAGGAGAGGTGTTTAAAGGACATACTGAGAGAAAACATGCTTCGATCTGAAGTGGGAGGCTGGGCCCAGTACTCCAGAGCCAGTGCTTGGCTTGAACAGCACAGGGCACTCAGGCCACAGCAGCCCTCTTGTTTATGAGCCGGCCTCATTCGCCCTGACAGCATCTAAGACAGGAATGAAGGAACTAGTTTAGAAGCTTGAGCTAGCAAAACCTGGTGTGCAGAAATACTTTAGAGGAGGAGGGGTGGAGGTGGGGGAGACCCAACAGAATATTTCACAGCTTCTGCCATTATGAAGTTATCAGTGCCTGGCTACACCTAGCAGACACCTTCACCCCCTCCTGCGCCACTGCCTGCAGAAATCTGGTTTGGTTCCCTTTCCTTTTTGACGGCATCACTGTGCTCTGGGGAGCAGAGACTGGTCAGCTGGCTGCCCCACCGCCGCCGCCACCGATGTTCCAGCAGCCTTTAAAGACCACACGCACACATTTGCCAGCACTGGGGTCTTGTGGAGCCAGCACTGCCCTTCTCTGTTGGACTCTGTGTGCCACTGCTACAACACTCAGCTGTGTTCTGAGACACTTCAGGAATACATTGGGGTAGGAATCAGTTCCCTGACTCCATTAAAAGCTACATTGGGGGAGGGGAGTTCTAACGTCAGTCATTGGCTGCAGATACTGCTTTTGGGCCTAGCGGAAGTTAATATTGCCTTCAGTGAGTGCCATCTTCCCCTCAGAGCTCGCTAGTTACTGAGGACTGGTTAGAGACTCATTTTCCCTTTGCAATAAGGTGGTTATTTTGGTCTATTTAACTTATACGCCTGAGGTACTTTCCTTGTTAAGTCTCCACTGAGTTACATAGAGGAAAGAGTAATAAGTTTTTCTCAGCATTCAGGAGGCACATCATAAAAGGGTACATTCTGTCTATGATAATTCCATTTCCTACAAACTTTAAAGATTAGCTGTTGAGGCTGGGCGGTGGTGGCGCACGCCTGTAATCCCAGCACTTGGGAGGCAGAGGCAGGCAGATTTCTGAGTTTGAGGCCAGCCTGGTCTACTGAGTTACATAGAGGAAAGAGTAATAAGTTTT
>BDUI01000070.1:464040-481864 GCA_002335545.1 Apodemus speciosus
TTTGAGACAGGGTTTCTCTGTGTAGCCCTGGCTGTCCTGGAACTCACTCTGTAGACCAGGCTGGCCTCGAACTCAGAAATCTGCCTGCCTCTGCCTCTGCCTCTGCCTCCCAAGTGCTAGGATTAAAGTAGTGCACCACCACTGCCCAGCTTGAATATTTTTTGTTGTTGTTGTTGTTTTATTTTTTTTTTTTTGAGAATTTCATGGATGAGCACTGTATCTGTGACAAGCCTACCCCTCTTTTCCCCTCTAGTTCCTCTCTCCCAAATTCAGGGTCTCTTCTTTAAGCATTATTGTTACATGTATTTACATATATGCACAAATACACACACATAGGTGTGTGTATGCACATGTGTATATGGAACCTCTTGAGTCTCCTTAGCTTTGCTTATGTCTATGGTGTAGAAGTTCATCCCTAGGAACAGTGGGTTCTCCCATTCTCAGTGGCCCTTGATCCCTGTAGCTCTTCATCTAGGAAAAGAGTGATGTGAAATTTCCCTTGTCCACACTAGTACGTCTAGTGGTAGCACCATTTTGCTGGTCTTGTTCAAATGGTCATATTATTGAAAATTCATGGATCCATTTCCCCTGTCATATCCAGGGGACACAATACAATCAGGCAACAGAAGTCATAGATCTTTGGCTCATAAGATCTTTTTATCCTTTCTTCCAGGATTTTCTCTGAGCCTTAGGTATTAGGTTGCATTGCAGATGTACCACTTGTAGCTAGGCACGTCCGATAAGTGAGAACCACTCCTTAGGAAAGAGGCTCCCAGGTCAGTTCCAGCTGGATTCCTCCAAGTCCTGTGTGCAYAGTATGTGGTTTCTGCAGCAATAGGGGTTTATCTTCAAGTTCTGGGAGGCAGCACAGGAAATAGTAATGGCTTATTCGTTTTGGGAATCTCATGTTTTCCCTTGACCAATAAAGAAGAAGGTGTCTCATGTGTGGTACCAGAGGTTTTGTTAGATTGTCCATGGCTTTTTGGAGGAACATTATCACCTCAAGTGGTCTAACTTCATTAAGCTCTATATCCTTGTATACACACATATATATATAATTTTGGGTAAACATCAAATAATTTGCTATGCCTTTTCAAGCAACCTCACTGTTACTTATCCTTCCTCCTTCCCTTTTTGTCTGTATTGTCCTCCACATCTCCAATTAAAATGCCTTCATCTTTTCCCTTTTCTACCTTCATGTCACCTGTGTCTTGTCAATCAAGAACTTTCCCTCACTCCACTAGACCCCACCTTTTCCTTATCACCCCCCAGCCCAGCCTTTGCCTCACTCTGGCCCCACCTTGATCCCCCTTTTTGCTTTCCTGCGTCTGCAGATACTTCAGGCCATACACTTCCTGATGAAGATTAAGAGCTGGGAGTCCCAAAATAAGAGACAACATGTGACTTGGTTTTCTGGGTCTGGATTACCTCCCTCAGTAAAATATGTTTTAGTTTCATCCATGTACCTAAAAATTTTATACCTTCATTTTCCTTTACAGCTGAATAGAATTTTAATGTGTACATGTACTGCATTTTTATTATCCAGTCATCAACTGAAGGGTATTTAAGTTGTTTCAACAAAGTATTTCAATAGCATTAGCAATTAGAAAAATAAAAATCAGAACTACTTCGAGATTTCCTCTTACCCCATCAGAATGCTAAGATCAAGAGTAAAAATGCTGGTAAGGATTATGGGTAAAGTAGCACCCTCATTCACTGTGGGGATCACAGCAGTTCTGGAATTCAGTGTGGGAAATTCTCGGAGAACGACATGTAAATGAGCTGTGTGACCCGCTATATAACTCCTTGACATGTCCTGAGGGCATTGTGTGACACAGATACATGCTTAGCCATGTTCATTGATGCTCTATTCACAGCATCAGAACATGGACCCAACCTAAATAACAGATGACAGCATCAGAACATGGACCCAACCTAAATAACTGACAACAGATGAGGCATCCATTGATGAGAATTTTTATATTTTGTATTTTTATCTGCTTCTTCCAAAGGCTCAGTTTAAGAAGACAGACTTTGTCAACAGCCGGACTGCCAAAGCCTACCACTCCCTTAAAGACTGAAGAAGGGGAAAACAGACTCAGGAATTACAGCTTTATAGTTCTCCAATTTTAATTAAAATAAAATAAACAATTAAAAAAAAACCTCCCCAAAGATAACACCTATTTTTCTACCAACTGACCCAAGAAACCAAAAAGCATGCTTTGTTTATATTCTTTTCTATTTTCATCCCCAAACCTAGAAAATGAATAATCAGAATATAATTTTATTAGACGTCCTGAAGACTTCTACCAGGTTGCACCAGTATGGAATCCGTTTTACCCTGTGCAGTTGGGCATTATTATCCAGGCTTATAGTATATGCAAACTCATGTGAGTGCGCATCGGAGAAATACCTGAGGAAGTGTGTAAATGATGTTTCTATCCTAGTCCCTCATCTGCATGTCACTTCCTTAATGAGCCAGAGGTGTGTGTTCACTAGAGTTGAACAGGACAGAAATGAAGGAATAAAGCATTGATGGCAAATCGATTTGTCTGTGATTGTTCTTACCCTATCGGGGTTGTTATTCTTTGCTCTGCCTTATCTCTCTAACATTGATTAATGTATGGCATGTATGCAGATTATAGAGCTGTGTGGCGGTAAGGTTGAGAGGTGCTCACAGAAAACGTAAAGACACCTGGCTACACATAAAGACAAGTGCTGGTTCTGAAATTCCATGTTCTCCCTCAGCATTGTATAAATGGGATTTTTGCTCCAAGAAAGTAGTCAGTCCAAGAAAGTAGTCAGCAGTAGGTGTGAATCTCTCTAGTTACAATATAATCTAGGCTTTTGTGCCCAGTGGAATTGGTAGGAACCCTGTCATTCAGCAAGGTTCTAAGAGGAGCCACAGGCCACAGAGGAGTGAGGCCAGATGGGCACTGAGAGCAGCTTGTTGTAATGAAGTGTAGTGTCAACTTTGTCCAACTTCTAAAGTGCAGGGCTGCTGCAGCTCATGCTCTCATCCCTGGCTCAGTCAAGGGAGCTCAAGAGACAAGGCAGGAAGCTCTTACGGCCAGAAACTGAGAAGTGCCAGCCTACAGCAGCTGACAGATTGGAAGTGCATCTATGGAAAATGCAGTTTTAACTAGATAGTAATGAAAGCCATTCTCATTAGTCCTTAACTACAATTCTGCTCATTATTGCTCCTTTGAAGTCTGACTTCATTTGCATAAGAAAGTAAGAGAAGAAAAAAATCCTTCAGCTACTTTGGTGGGGAAAAGGAACAAAAAATAAATTCCCATTTCTATTTAAATGTGCATTTAGTTCTATTGTGTTGTAACATAAAATGCTTTTAACTTTAAAAGCTTCAGCCTAAATTATTAGCCCGACTGAGGGAGACTAGTCTGCTCTTGACAGCTTCACTGTCTTAGATTCAAAGAAGAGATTGAACATACGTGAGTTACTCCAGCTGTGGCAAGATAGCCACTAGGCAAAAATTGCCTCTCTTCATCTACTGTCCAAAGAAAGGACACACATACTGGCTTAGGTCAGCTTAAATCTGCCAAGACAGAGCAGGCAAGTCCTTAATATTCCTGTTTCTCTAATGTCTGTCAGATCAGATATTCATGGGCCAGAAGGCTAAAGACTGATGCTCCAACATTTTGAAGTATAAACTGTCCAGATGTTCAGCAGTCTCTATCATTGACTAAGTCTTAGAAGTTGTGTTAAGCTTTCTATATATTTTCGGTTAATATTGGTCACTCTCAGATTTCTGACAAGGTTGAAGACTGTTAGTCTCATAGCCAGTCCAAGCTGTTTAAATTTGAGAAATCTGATATAGATTTAAATAGATGGTTTTCAGATGACATAAAATGTATAGCCAAGACATGAGTCAGGTGTTAATTCTTATAGTCTTCTAAGAGTACAGATGACAAAGGTTCTGTAGAGCCTTTGGCAGAGATGATAGACTAGACTGGGTGTTGAGTCTATTTTATACTTTATAATTCACAAGATGGTAATAGTTATGTTCTGTTTTTAGAGAGAAAGTTTTTTATTAAACAGAAAGGGTGAACTGTTACAAGATATCAGAAAAAAGCTTCAGAAGCTAGAGAAAAAGAATAAGCCATTGAAAGATTTAGTGCAGGTTGCTGAGAAAGCCTGTAGAGTGATTTAGTGCAGGTTGCTGAGAAAGTCTACCATTACTGAGAGAGAGAGGAGGAGAGGGAACAGAGAAAAAAGAAAGAAAAAAGCTACAGAGAGTCCTGGCTACAGTAGTTAAGAAGAGTAGACAGACAGAGAAGGACCAGTGCGCATACTAAAGGAGAGAGGCCACTGGGCCCAAGAGTGCCCTAATGGAAGCCGGGAGCAGGAATTCCCAGGCCTTGAGAAAAAAGCCACCAAGAGACAAAGGTGTTAGCCCTGGATGAAGACAGTGACTGGGGACATGGGGTTCTGACCACCTTCCCCAACCCAGGGTAACTCTGCGAGTGTAGGGGAAACCCACTCAGTTCTTGGTGGACACAGGGGCTCAACACTCAGTCCTCCAAGCCAATGGCCCTGTTTCCAAGAAAAGATCTTGGGTCCAAGAAGCCACTGGCACCAAAATATATTCATGGACTACCTGAAGAACAGTGGGCCTAGGAAGGGATGGGTAGCCCATTCATTTAGGGTCTCCCCAGACCGTCCCTACCCCCTGTTGGGGTGAGACATACTCTCCAAAATGGGGACCCAGATATACTTCCTGCCCAACAGACTGCATCTAACTGGCCCAAAAGGAGAGACCCCTGCCAAAAGTTGAAGCTACAGACAGGAGCAGTCTTCTCCCTGAAGGTCAGAGGCGAGCAGGTGCTGCTGTGGTGGAGGGCACAAATGTCATCTGGACAGAGCCTCCACCCCTGGCACTCAGCACAGAAAGTAGAGATAACTGCCCTCACCAGGACCTTGGAACTTGGAGCCAGGAAGAAAACATTCTTGCAGATAGCAGGTATGCCTCTGCCACAGCCCACGTCCACAGGGCTATATGCCAAAAGGGAGGACTGCTCACAACAGAGGAAACAAACAGAAAATCTTGGAACTCTTAGATGCCCTAATGAAGCTGGCAACTGTGAGTATTATTCACTGCCCAGGGCACCATCTTAGAATGGGTAGAAAATTCTACAGTAGGAGACCAGTAAATCCTAAGAAAGAAGGGCAAAGCTTCCTGAAGAATTATATTCCCTTTAGCCCTTTCTTTTGGTTCCAGATTTCAATCACTTCTCCCCTGTTCCATTTTCACAACCTTGAGGAGTAGCTCTCAGCCATCCTAATGCTTCAACCCTTTAATATCATTCCTCATGTTATGGTGACCCCCAACCATAAAATGATTTTCACTGATACTTCATAATTACAATTTTGCTACTGCTATGAATCACAATGTAAATATCTGATATGCAGGATATCTGATATGAAAACCCCTGTGAAAGGGTCATTTGACCCTGAATGAGAAAAAGAAAAAGGAAAGGACACAACTGTTCCTAGGTATGGTGGAGGAGAAAGTTTATTATAGATATGTGGGAGAGCAGGGCTATAGGTAGGATATCTGGGGAGTGAGCATGACCAGACTGAGCTGGGCCCTGTGGGGACAGGGAAAGAGAACAGAGGGAGAAGTAGGTGCAGCAGCCAGGAGGCCAAAAGTACAAAAGGTCTAGTAACCAAAATGTCTGGACTACATAGGGGAAAAGGGCAGCCCATCCCCTCAGCTCAGAGTTCAGGGTGAAGCGTCCATGTAGCAAGCAGGGACTGAGGGACGCTGGKACAGCCTGGCAGCCAGGTCCACTTTCTTATGTTAAACAGGCACCTCTGCCTGTTGCCCTTGGTTTGAAACTTAACAGACTCCAGAGGGGCTGTGACCCATAGGGTGAGAATTACTGCCCACATCAAACCCATCAGAACTCAAGGGAACTCAATCAGGGAATCTTCCATAGACATAAAGTGAGCACTTATCCCTTCTCAATGAGAGAATAGCAGCAGAAATTAGTGTAGCTTTGGCATCCCAAGCAGAAACCCTGGATATGTCTTTTTATAAGAAAAACAACAAACAAACACCTGGGTGTGGAAAGACAACTCTGGTTAAGAGTATTGGCTGCTCTCAATCATATTGRTGAGACAGGCTGACTCCATGACAGGCTTCAAATGATATTAAAGGACCTGGGTCCAGTTCCCAGCACCTATATAGTGGCTCAGAACAGTCTATAACTCTATACGCTCCTTTGGCTTCCATGGACACTGCATGCTCATGTTGCACAGACACACATGTAGGGAAAACACCAATACACATAATATAAATGCAACAAAAAGGATAGAACCCAAGGCAAATAATGGGTTTGTTCTGCCCAGCAGTAAAAATTAATTTCCTTTTGTTAAAAAAAAAAAAAGTCTGATGTTTGAAAGAAAAGATTTGCAACAGAGTAGAGTCACATGATCTGCCCTGAGTTCAGATACAGGCAAGTATAAAGTCAATTGGCTCCCCCAAAACCTGACTTAAGATATGGTGGCTCTTGCCCTTCTTTATTTCCTTTTAATATCCTACTAGGAATGCTGCTGCTGCTGTCCTGGACCACAAGATGAAGGCCATATTATCACATGGGTCACATGGTACTAATGACCTAGTCATGCTAATCTTGGACTTTTCTTCTTCAGGCATTGTATATGTGACTAAGGAGTAAAGCTTTATTGGGCTAAAGCTATTACCATTGGGTGTATGTCATTGTGGGAACTGAATGCAGGACTTTGTGTGTGCACAGCACACATTCTGCTTTAAGTCTCTGAACAAACTCTTGAAAATTAGTTGTATCTGTAGAGCCTGATGAACTTCAGTTCTATGGAGACACTGAATTATTGCAGGTCGAGTAACTAATTACCTTATCTGGTGTTAGTTCTAGCCTTGCCCATCTCTGTGTCTGAATTGCCAATTTGAAGCCTGTCATGGAGTCAGCCTGTCTCATCAATATGATCATGTGGAGTTTAAGACTACTGCCATGAATAATTAAACATTCTTTTATGTTTTATGTTTCTAAAATATTTTTATAATTAAATTTTAAAAATCGATTATGGAGCTGGGTATGGAGGCACATGCCTTTAATCCAGCAGGGACTCAGAGGTAGATGAATCTTTGAGGCCAGCCTATTCTACAGATCGAGTTCCAAGACAACCAAGGCTACAACAGAGAAACCTTGTCTCAAAAAAATTGATTATAATGTTTAATATTCTACCTAGTAAATTATAAAATAATATCAGCATTGACTTTAATGCACTTTCAAATGAAAATATACTGTCTTTCATCTCATCTGATCCTTTCATTATGACTACTTACCCTAAATCCCTAGCTTACTCTAAACTAATGTTTGAAAGAGTCTATATTTTATTGTCCTTATGTGTGTGTGTGTAGGTGTGTGTTGTATGTATGTATGAATGTGTGTATTCTCATTGTTCAGTATAATTTTGACAGAGCAAGAGAGTCTAGTTTTTTAGTAAACTTTAACTTCATTTATCCTAGCTAGATTTTTTATCCTACCCAAAGATTTTGATTTCTTTCTTTTCTTTCTTCTCTTTTTTCTTTTTGTTTCTTTCTTTCTTTCTTTCTTTCTTTCTTTCTTTCTTTCTTTCTTTTTTTTTTTTTTTTTTTTGACAGGGTTTTTCTGTGTAGCCCTGGCTGTCCTGGAACTCACTCTGTAGTCCAGGCTGGCCTCGAACTCAGAAATCTGCCTGCCTCTGCCTCCAAAGTGCTGGGATTACAGGAGTGTGCCACCACTGCCCAGCCCTTGATTAATTCTTCTTACCCAAATTATGCAAAAGACATCAATGTCTAATAACAACACTCATGAAGTTTTATGTCTTAAGTACTGATATTTCTTGATCAAATTACTATCTAAAATATTCTATATTACAATTATCTGGTTTAAAAAATAAACGACATTTGTATTTTAGCAATAAGAGGATAGATAATTCCACTATGACTCTCACAGAAGTCCCATTTCTAGCCATTTAAATGTAAATGAGAGAGTTCATTGAATACAAATAACTAAACACATTGGAAACAATATAGTCTATCTCTTTAAAATATGTAAATTTCACAGGCTGCTCTAACAAGAAAACTATTGATGAGACAGGCAGACTCTATGACAGGTTTCCAATTGGCAGTTCAAGAGATTAGGCCTAAAAACCCAGGCTTCAGGCAGAAACTATCCTGCCACCCGGCCTGAAGCAAAGACAATGGGTCAGCAACAGTTTCCAGCCCTCACACCTAGTAATAGTTCTGGAATGTGTTTAAGAGATAGAGCAAGATAAGGCCACCTCCCCCCTCCCCTCAATTCCTCAACAACAGATTCCAGCTCCCATCTCCATAATGGTTTTGGAATGTCCTAAGAGATAGAGCAAGATAAGGTCACCTACCCTGGAATTCCCCTAATGTGCTTAAAATTGAGCCTTTGGAGCTTACTCTTTATCTTGGTAATGGGAAACTCCGGCATGCTGGACTTCTTCAGAATAAAACACTCTTTGCATTTACATACCTCTTGAGTCTAGGGTGTCATTCTTTGGTGGATCATGGACCCTTACACTATAGATGTTCTTCTTTCCTCCCTCTCCACCAAATGTAATCCCCTAATCTCATCCCTAGCCCTGCAGATCACCTGCTGAGCTCCTCCTCATTAACCCCCATCTCCAGTCCTCACACAAATCTTTCCCTCCTAACCTTTGTCCTTTGATTCATAAGCCAGCCTCTAACTCCAGCAGGCACTCCCTGGGAACCCACAGGTCACACCAGCTAGCGAAGCAGGTAGGCTGGCTGTAGATCTTCACCTTTCTCTCTGTTCCTCTACAGCTCTACAGCAGACCAACAGCTGGACCACCTTCTTCTCCAACCCATCTCCAGTGTATCACACAGATCTTCTCTTCTAAGTTCTCTCCCTCACTATACTCATTGCTTCATTCCAGCTACCAGTAGCCACTCCCTGGGAACCCACTGGCTACTCTCACCATGGTAGCAAGTAGGCAAAGACCTAAAAGTGGAGATAGAATCAAAAAGAAAAAAGAAAGAAAAAGAAAAGAAAAAAATCCAAACTGAGGAAAAGCTAGAAATGAAAAAGTTTGGGATCTTGAACAGGGATTTTAGAGGTAAGCATTTCTAACAGTATACAAGAGATAAATGAGAGAATCTCAGGCATTGAATACACGATAGAAAAAATAGAAAGAAACATTGGTCAAAGAGAATGTTAAATCTAAAATAAACCCTGGTACAAAACATCTAGGAAACCTGGGACACTATGAAAAACTAAATCTAAGAATAATAAAAATAGAAGGAAGAGAAGAAACCTAGGCCAAAGGCACAGAAAGTATTTTCAGCAAAGTCCTAAAGGAAAATTTCTGTAACCTAAAGAAGAAGGTGTTTATGAAGGTATAAAAAAGCATACAGAACACCAAGTAGTCTTGACCAAAAAGGAAAGCTGCCTTAGCACATAATAGCCAAAACACCAAATGTGCACAACAAAGGAAAAATATCAAAAGCTGCAAGAGAAAAAGACCACATAACATATAAAGGCAGACCTATTATAATAACACCTGACTCTTCAATGGAGAGTCTAAAAGCCAGAAGAACAGATGTGCTGCAGACTCTAAGAGACCACAGGTGCCTGTGCAGACTATTAATATACCCTGAAAATTTTCCAATAAGACATTTCATGATAAGACAGATTTATCTATTATTTACTTACTTTTACATACTTACTTATTATGAGACAAGGTTTCCCTGCATAGCCCTGGCTGTCTGGAGACCAGTCTGGATTCAAACTCAGAGATCCATCTGCTTCTACCTCCTGAGTCCTAGTATTAAAGGTATATGCTACTATGCCCCGTGATAAGACAAAATTTAAGCAATATCAATCTAAAAAAATCCAGCTCTATAGAAGTCTCTTGAACAGTGCTTCTCAACCTGTGAGTCATGACCTCTCTGAGAGTTGAAGTAACCTCTTACAGGGGTTGCCTAAGGTCATCTAAACACACAAATATTTACATGAAGATTCCTAAGAGTAGCAAAATTACATTTAGAAAGTAGCAACAAAAATATTTTCTAGGTTGAGGGTCATCATAACATGAGTAACTGTATTAAAGGGTTGCAGCTTTAGAAAGTTTGAGAACCACTGCTCTTGAAAGAAAATTCCCACCTAAAGATATTAACTACAAGCCGGGCAGTGGTAGCGCACGCCTGTAATCCCTGCACTCTGGGAGGCAGAGGCAGGTGGATTTCTGAGCTCGAGGCCAGCCTGGTCTACAGAGTGAGTTCCAGGACAGCCAGGGCTATACAGAGAAACCCTGTCTCGAAAAAACCAAATCCAAAAAACAAACAAACAAACAAAAAATATATTAACTACACCCCAGAAACTACAAAGAATAAATAATCCTAGAGAACAAATCAAAAGAGGGAACACACAGACAGTCATACACACAGACACAGACATACACAGACACAGACACATACAGACTCACACAGACACACAGACATACACACAGAGAGACACAGACAGACATATGCACACACAGAGATACAGACACATGCACACACAGAGACACAGACAGACACAAACACAGGCACACAGACACACACACACAGACAGACGCATGCACACAGAGACACAGACACACACACAGACTCACACAGACAAACACACATGCACACACACATGAATGCCTACTAATGACAACAAAATAATAGGAACCAATAAACACTGCTCATTGGATCTCTCTAAACATCAATGCTTTCAATTCTCCAGAAAAATACAAACAGATTTGAAAACAGGATCCATCCTTCTGCTGCAACTATGAAACACATTTTAATACCAATGGTAGACCTCACCTCATGGTCAAAGGATGGAAAAGTGAAGAGAGCTATTTATAGATCATAAGTGTGAGCATCAGGGTGTGTGTTGGCTACATGCAAATACTAGGATAGTTTACATAAGGGACTGAAGCATCTGAGGTTTGGGAACTGGCAGGGCATTAGCTAAGGGGTTCAGGAACCATCTCCAGGTGACTGCAGAGGAGTGACCCTAAAGATACCCCTCCCCCTTCTAGAAAGGAAAGGTCTGGGGCCAGTAAAACCAGCCTCCTAGGGGTGTCGAGGAGGTCTGGAGCAGGTAAACACATTCCACAGGACAAACTGTATAAAGACTGATCAAACAGGTTGGGGTAGGGGAGTTGCCATTACTCCTTAGGGTGCAGGATGACCCCAACATGAGTTGGAATAAATTCCTCTTGCTTTTTGCATCAGTTCTCTGCTCCGTCTTGTTTACTCAGGGAGTCCTTGGAAGCCAAGGCTCTCTGGAGTCTTACATTTGGTGCATTGGCTAGGAAAGGCCTGTGAGAACACTGGAGCAGTGAATTGGAGGGATTTCGAGCAGGTACTGCGGTTTTTTGTTTTGGTTTGGTTTTTTTTTTTTTTTTNGAATTGGAGGGATTTCGAGCAGGTACTGCGGTTTTTTCAGTGTACTGCTTTTTTTTTTTTTTTTTTTTTTTTTTTTTTCGTTTTTACTTTCTATCTGATCTGTCCCGCTCTTTGTCAAAGTCTGAGTCTGTAAGCCTGTCTGAACTTTTTGATTTGTTTGCAAGTGTCTGGGAGCGCTCGGAGAGCCCACAGCATTTGTGGTGGTCAAGAATGACTGGGCAGACGTTGTGACCTCCGGAAGCCTGAAGGACGCTTCAGGTCCCCTGGAAAAAGGAAGTTGGGAAGACTCCCCCTCCATTAGACCTGGCACTGGCATAAGCTGGCCGGGTCACCTGGTTAACTGGATTCTTTGTCTTTCTGTATGTTCTTGGACTGAGATTGATGAAATTTTGAACACGGGACAGCAAAACTCCACTCTGCTGGGGATTGTCCTGAGTCTTTGGGATGATTTCCAGCGGCAGGCATGTAACTTGTCACTGGAGGTAAAGAAAAGAAGCTCTGGACACTGTGCTCATCCAAATGGCCCATCTTCCATGTTGGATGGCCTCTGTAGTTATGGCCATCCAGGGGAAGGTCTTTGGTGCTGGGTCCATTACCCATCTCGACCAGGTGCCCTATATTGTGGTCTGGAGGGACTTATTAACTGATCCCCCCTCTTGGATTCAAGGTTTCCTTTCCACCGGTATTCTGGTGCTCCAGGCACAGACCTTGCAATCTGCAGAGCCAGACCAGAAGAAGGAGGTTGTCCAGGATCCAGGGACAGCAGACCTCCTCCCCTTGGATCCTCCTCCTCCATACCCACCCTGCCCTTGCCCCTAGCACTCCCCTGACACCCCAGTCGAATGCCACAGTGTCGGTCCCATCCCCGCCCTCTACCCCACACTTTCATGACCAGAAGGGGATCCAGGTCCTGCTACCGGCACACAGACCTCCAGAGATGACGGAGGCCCTCCCTCTCCGGGCCTACGGTCCCATAGATGAGGATGGAAATCAGGCCTATGCAATATTGGCCTTTCTCTTTGACTCTTTGACTGACCTGTATAATTGGAAGGATGAGCTCTCCTTCCTCAGACAACCCTAAAGGGTTGATTAATCTTTTTAAGACTCTCTTGTTTACTCATCAGCCTACTTGGGATGATATCCAGCAGCTTATGAGAGTGTTTTTCACAACTGAATAGTGGGAGAGAATCATGCAGGAAGCTAGGAAAAATGTCCCATCGGATACAGGGGCACCCTCAATTGACCAGGCTGTCACCAATAGTGGGTTCCCTTTGACCAGACCAGACTGGGATTTTAACATGGCTTCAGGTAAGAGGCACCTAAGGGTCTACCCTCAGGTTCTTCTAGCAGGTCTCAAGGGTGCTGCAAAGCAACCCACCAATTTCACCAAGGTAAGGGAGGTGTGGCAGGGCCCAGATGAGGCTTTTTGCTAATATACACCCTATGACCCCAGTACCAAAGAGCACAAGGCCACTGTGGCCATAGCATTCATAGATCAGGCTGTGAGAGACAAGAGGAAGAAACTTCAGAGACTAGAGGGATTACGAGATAAGTCTTTGAGAGAGTTAGTGCAGGTAGCAGAGAAGTTATATCATAATAGGGAAACTGGAGAAGAGAAGGAAGAAAGAAAGCTGGGATTTACAGTGAGTAGATCCTCTAGAGGAAGGGGACTCACGTGAGACAATTGTGGGGGGATATCACAGCTCGTTGGGGAACATTCATTCAGGGGCATGTCCCAATGTCTCCTGGGGAAGTCAACAGCCCTCAGGGACGTGAGTCGGAGAAGGTCAATGCCTCAACTTTTCTTGTAACCCGATCACTGAGCAGTTTACCCAGAAAGTGAGAGAGGCCAAAGATAGATGGCTAAGGGGTAGGACATGGGGCCTCAGACTATACCAGGAAGGATATGATGATAGACTCCTTTTTATCATCAAATTCAAGATAGAAGCCCCTACTGTTGGTTCTTTCAAGCAGTTCGTCTACCTGTACCCCACGCAAGTCACCTGTCTGCCTGCCACGCGGGCCGCGGGGATGCGGTAGAGATGTAGGGCCACGATGAGGGACCACACCACACCAAACAGTTCCACATGGAGCTTTATTTAGGATGGGGAAGGTGCAGCGGGCAGGAAGAAGATAGGAAAAGAAGGAAAAGAGAGCGAAGAAGAAACGCTACCCATTTATATACTAGTGGTGACGTAATTACAGGTAAAGGTAGGCCCATTGAATTCTGGGTATATGGCGGCTGTTGCCTTGGTAACAGGTGCTAATTGTCGCCTATATGACGTCACAGGTCTTGGTACTAACACCTACCATCTCTGTGGGACCCAATAAGGAGGTTAAAGGTGTCCCTCATAAGCTACCTAAGCCCAAGCCTCCAGCACCGACCCAGGTAGGGTAGGGTCAAGTACTGTCATGACCCCCCAACATCTAGGGAACACTCTCTCCTGGTCCCTCAGAACTGGCCCCACTGACTGAGCTTATCATTAAGAACTTCTTAGTGCTCAATGAATTCAGGCCTGAAGTGACTCACTCTTGCTGGCTTTTCTATGATATAGCTCCTCTATTATGAAGGGATTGCCTTCATTTCCCCCCAGTATTAGCCTGTCTAACAAGTCCTTTTCCTGACCCTGGGCCCAGAAGTCGGGTGTAGGACTCACCCTTTAGGCAGTTACTGGTGTGGGACTCTGCCTGGGCCATGTCCCCTCCTCCTACTGATCCCTTTGCAATACTTCATATTCCCACACTTGCTTCATATGTCATCCTGCCGGAGAATGGATGGTGGGCTTGCTGAATGGGCTCTCCCCCTGTGTACACCTCAGTGTCCTGAATATATCTAGAGATTTTTGTATATTAGTTCAGTTGGTGCCCAGGCTGGTTTACCATCCTTATGAAGAGATGTTAGATAGATGGGGTAGGGACTATCATACCAAATAAGAACCTATCACTGCCTTGACAGTATCTCTTCCTCTACAGACTGAGCACAGCAGGGGAAGCGACAGGGACTTCTTCAAGGTAAAAGCTACCAAGAGCTCAAGAGTGCTATAGATTTAGACATAAAGAGGATGGAAGAATCAATCACCAGCCTTCAAGAGACCCTAACCTCCCTCTCTGAAGTAGTCTTACAGAACTGTCGTGGTCTAGATTTGCTCTTTTTACAACAGGGAGGGCTTTGTGTAGCCCTAAGGGAAGAGTGTTGCTTTTACTTCAAGTACTCAGGGGTGGTTAAGGATTCTATGGTAAAGGTATGAGAAGGACTAGCCAAGAGAAAGAGAGAAAGAGAACAAACCCAAGGATGGCTCGAGTCTTGGCTCTGCAGCTCTCCCTGGTTCACGACTTTGATTTCTACATTGCTAGGACCCCTGGTCATTTTGTTCCTGTTTCTGAACTTTGGCCCTTGCATTGTAAATTGCTTAGCTGCTTTTATTAATGATCGCATAAGTACAGTACAGTTGATTGTCCTGAGACAAAGATATCAAGAGCTAAGTACAAAGGACCAGGGATATGAGCTGCAGAACTACCCACAATAGCTTCAGGATTGAAGCATGCACAATGAAAAGGGGAGAGAGCTATAGAGATCATATGTGTGAGCATCAGGGTGTGTGTTGGCTACATGCAAATACTAGGATAGTTTATATAAGGGACTGAAGCATCTGAGGTTTGGGAACTGGCAGGGCATTAGCTAAGGTGTTCAGGAACCATCCCCAGGTGGGGGCAGAGGAGTGACCCTAAAGGTCACTTCCCCCAAAGGGGGAGGTCTGGAGCCAGCCTCCTAGGGGTTGGGGAGGGAGGTCTGGAGCAGGTAAACACATTCCACAGGACAAACTGTATAAAGACAGATCAAACAGGCTGGGGGGCGGGGGCTCTTCACCATTTCTTCTTTGGGTGCAGGATGGCCCCAACATGCATTGGAATGATAAATTCCTCTGGCTTTTTGCATTGATTCTTGGATCTGTCTTGTTTACTCAGGGGGTTCCCGGAAAGCCAAGGCTCTCTGGAGTCTTACAAAAGGATATTCTAGTAGACCTAAGGACAAGCTGGTGAAGGAATTCTAATATCTGACAAAATCGAGTTCAAGTCAAAACTAATCAAAAGAGGTATTGAAAGACACTATATATTCATCAAAGAAAAAAAAAATCCACCCCAGGACATTGCAATTCTTAACATCTATGCCCAGCAAATCAGGCAACAAAGTTCATAAAAGAAACACTACCCTAGCTTAAATTACGTATTGCCCCTCACATCTGAGAATTCAATACCCCATTCTCACCTACAGACAAGTCATCCAGACAAATGAAACAGAGAAATGCAGGAGCTAACTGTGCCCTTCCCCACCCCCAGTCTTGAGTTGGCAAAACCCCAGACTGTTTTTACACCTTGCTGGAGCCAGTTTCTAGTCTCACTGCATTTGCATTTCCAGAGCCTTGAGGAGTTGACCACCTACTGAGCTTACTTTGCAAAGGAATCTAGCAGGAACAAAGCAACATAACTCAGCTGAAACAAAGGATGGGTCTTTGTCTGGATAAACTCAGAACTGAAAACTAAACATTGAGCCTTGATCAGAAAACTTTGTCTTGGCTTTCTTATTTCAAGCACCCACCTGTCCTTTCTATTCCAACCTCAGCTTTCCTTCCAGGTGAACCTGGTTCTCAGTGACCACTGGCAGCTACAGCTAACATTACAAGTCAAATAGACCTGTGGTTGGAGAGATGGCTCAGTGTTAAGAGCACTGTCTGCAATTCATGCAATTTGTAGGCAAATGGTTGGATCTAGAAAATATCATCCTAAGTGAGGTAACCCAATCACAAAAGAATACACAAGAAATGCAATCACTGATAAGTGGATATTAATGAGCCCAGAAGCTCTGAATACTCAAGGCACAATTAGCAAATCAAAAGATTCCCAATCTTTGATTTTCTGGTCCCGAAAAGACTGGATCCAGTTTTGTAGGAGAGTATCAGAACAGAGAAATGGTGGTGGTGGTGTGATCGGGGAATGGGCAGAGGGAAGAGGACTTATGGGACATATGGTGAGGGGGGAACTGGGAAAGGGGAAAGCCTTTGGAATGTAAACAAAGAATATAGGGGGAAAAAAGAGCACTGTCTGCTTCCAAAGGACCTGGGTTCAATTTCCAGCACCTATCTGACAGCTCACACTGATGGGCTAATGTTGTTCCCGGGTTTCGGCACCAAATGATGGGTGAATAAACCAAAGAATAAACAAGCTGATAAAGAAATTTGGGAAATGGCACTCTTCACAATAGTCACAAACAATATTAAGTGTCTTGGTGTGACTCTAACCAAACAAGTCAAAGATCTGTATGATAAGAACTACAAATCTCTGAAGAAAGAAATAAAAGAAGACCACAGAAGATGGAAAGATCTCCCATGCTCATGGATTGGCAGGATTAATATAGTAAAAATGACCATCTTGTCAAAAGCAATCTACAGATTCACTGCAATCACAAACAAAATTCCAACTCAATTCTTTATAGAGTTAGAAAGAGCAATTCTCAGATTCATGTGGAATACAAAAAACCCAGGATAGCTAAAACTATTCTCAACAGTAAAAGAACTCCTGGGGAAATCAGTATCCCAGACCTCAAGCAGTACTACAGAGCAATAGTGTTAAAAACTGCATGGTATTGGTACAGTGACAGTCAGGTGGATCAATAGAATAGGATTGAAGACCCAGAAATGAACCCGCACACCTATGGTCACTTGATCTTTGACAAAAGAGCTACAACCATCCAGTGGAAAAAAGATAGCCTTTTCAACAAATGGTGCTGGTTCAACTGGTAGTTAGCATGCAGAAGAATGCTAATTAATTCATTCTTATCTCCTTGTACAAAGCTCAAGTCCAAGTGGATCAAGGACCTCCACATAAAACCAGACACACTGAAACTAATAAAAAAAAAAAAAAAACTGGGGAAGAGCCTTGAGCACATGGGCACAGGGGAAAATTTTGTGAACAGAACACCAATAGCTTATGCTCTAAGATCAAGAATTGAAAAGTGGGACCTCATAAAATTACAGTTTCTGTAAGGCAAAGGACACTGTCAATAGGACAACTAACAAATTGGGAAAAGATCTTTACCAACCCTACATCCGACAGAGGGCTAATATCCAATATATACAAAGAACTCAGAACTTAGACTCCAGAGAACCAAAGAACCCTATTACTAAATGAAGTACAGAGCTAAACAAAGAATTTTCAACTGAGGAATATCAAATGCCTGAGAAGCACCTAAAGAAATGTTCAACATCCTTAGTCATCAGGGAAATGCAAATCAAAACAACCCTGAGATTTCACCTCATACCAGTCAGAATGTCTAAGATCAAAAACTCAGGAGAC